>CM075980.1:11457350-11834287 GCA_038087875.1 Malacoraja senta | reverse complement strand
AATAGGATGATCACGGATGTTGGTGAACAGAGGGGCATAAGTTCATAAATTCATGTTCTCGGAACGGAGCTAAGCCATTTGGCCCATCTACTCCGTCATTCAATCATGGCGGATCTATCTTTCCCTCTCAACCCCATTCTCCTGCCTTCTCCCCATTACCCCTTCCACTTGTACTAATCAAGGATCTATCAATCTTCACCTTAAAAATATCCATTGACGGCTTCTGCAGCCTTCTGTAGCAATGAATTCCACAGATTCACCACACTCTGACTAAAGAAATTATTCCTCATCTCCTTTCTAAAGGTACGTCATTTTATTCTGAAGCTATGGACTCTCCCACTAGTGGAAACATCCTCTCCATGTTCACACTATCCGGGCCTTTCACTGTTCAGTAAGTTTCAATGAGGTTCCCTCTCATCCTTTTAAACTCCAGCGAGTAATAGCCCCAGTGACATCAAACGCTCATCGTGTGTTAACCCAATCATCCCTGTGATCAATCTTGTAAACTTCCACAGGACCCTCTCCAACGCCAGCGCATTCTTCCTCAGATTATGGGGCCCATAACTGCTCACAATACTCCAAAGTTGGTCTGACCTTATAAAGCCACAGCATTACATCCCAGTGGGGAACTTTGGGTTTCAAGTGCATAGTTCCCTTAAAGTGACAACAGAGCTGGATAAGGTGGTGAAGGAGGCACATGGCATGCTTACCTTCATAGATCAAAAATAAAATATAAAAGTTGGGACGTAACATTGCACCTTTACAAAACACTGCACTTGGAATGTTGTGTGCAGTTCTGATCACCCCTCTGTCGGAAGCATGTGCTTGTGAGTGTGCAGACATGATTCACCAGGATGTTGCCAGAATATTAGTTATGGCAAGAAATTGGATAGGCTGGCCTTGTTTACACTCAAGTGAAGGAGGAGTAACATGTTAGATGTGTATGAGATTATGAGATGCATAGATAGGATAGACAGGGGAACTTTTGATAATGGTAGGGGAATCAAAAACAAGGGGCATGGCTGTAAGGTAAGAGAAAGAAGGTTTAAAGGGGACTTGGGAGGGAAGTATTTTACCGGAGAGTGGTTGATATCTGAACAGAAGAGGTGGTGAAATCAGATACAATCACTACTTTTAAGAGACTTTTAGACACATTAATGGACAAAACATAACATGATAGTGAACCGGCAGATAAATGTGATTAGTGTAGATAGGCCAGCATGGACATCGACTCATTCATAGATTCATAGTTATGCAGCACCGAAACAGGCCTTCGGCCCAACTTGTCGAGGATGCCTATCAATACTAATCCTATACAATCCTGCCTACATTTGTCTCATATCCCTCAAGACATTTACAATCCATATATCTGCCCAGATATCTTTTAAACCTTATAACTATACACTCACTTATCACTTCCTCTGCAGCTCGTTCCATATACTCGTAACCTTCAGAATTCGCTAGAATTTAGAAGATTGAGGGGGATCTTATAGAAACTTACAAAATTCTTAAGGGGTTGGACAGGCTAGATGCAGGAAGATTGTTCCCGATGTTGAGAAAGTCCAGAACAAGAGGTCACAGTTTAAGGATAAGGGGGAAGTCTTTTAGGACCGAGATGAGAAAAACATTTTTCACACAGAGATTGGTGAATCTCTGTAATTCTCTGCCACAGAAGGTAGTTGAGGCCAGTTCATTGGCTATATTTAAGATGGAGTTAGATGTGGCCCTTGTGGCAAAGGGGATCATGGGGTATGGAGAGAAGGCAGGTACAGGATACTGAGTTGGATGATCAGCCATGATCATATTGAATGGCGGTGCCGAATGGCCGAATGGCCTACTCCTGCACCTATTTTCTATGTTTCGATGTTTCAGCATGAAAAAAGGCAAGAACCCCTTTAAATATTTCCCCTCACCTTAAACCTATGCCCTCTATCCTATCACCGCTATCTATGCCTCTCATAATTTTATAAACCGCGATAACGTCACCCCTCAGTCACCTTTGCTTCAGGGAAAACGGTCCCAGCCTATCTAATCCCTGTATATAATTCAAGCCCTCCAGTCCAGGCAACATTACTGTAAACCATTTCTGCACTCTCTCCAGCTTAATCAGATCCTTGCTGTTGCTGGATGACCAGAACAGCACACAATACTCCATGCAGCCGAGCAACAATTTGTACAACTGTAACAGGACACCTTAGTCCTATATTCAAAGACTCAGCCAATGAATGCAAGCATGCAGTATGCCTCATTCACACTCTGTCTACGTGATGCCACTTTCAGGAATCTATATACTTGCGCCCTAAGCTCTCACTGTTAAACAACAATCCCCAGGGCCCTGTCATTCACTGTGTGATCCTTAGTCCGATTTAACCTCACAAAAAATTCAGTCAAATTCCATCAGCCATTCCTTTGCCTAGTTTTCCAATTTACCTAGATCTCGCTGTAACCTTCGATAACTATTTTCACTGTCTACTATATCACCTGTTTTGCTGTTATCTACACTAATCATGCCACCTATAATTTCTTCCAAATCATTGCGATATATATAATGAATAAAGAACCCAGCCCAGATCCCTGCAGCACACCATAATTACAGGTCTCCAATCTGAAAAGCAACCCTCCACTACCATCCTCTGCCTCCAACCACTGAGCCAATTTTTGCATCCAATTTTGCTATCTCACTCTGAATCCCGTGGTTAGTTTAGTTTAGTTTAGAGATACAACATGGAAGCAGGTTCTTCGCCCCAGCGAGTCCATGTCAACTACCTGTTCACACACTTCTATGTTATCCCACTTTCCTGACCACTTCCTATGCATTAGGGGCAATTTGCAGAGGCCAATTAACCTACAAATCTGCATGTCATTGGGATGTGGGAGGAAACTCATGTGGTCACAAGGAGAATGTGCAAACAAGTCCATCACACAGATCAGTCTCACCACCATTGTCTCCATCTACACTTCACACTGCATCGGGAAGGCATCCAATATAATCACGGATATGTTTCACCCCTGGTCATTCCCTCTACTCCCTCTCTTGCTGGGCAGAAGATACAAAAAATTGAAAGCAGGTGCCAACAGATTTAGGAACAGCGTCTTCCCCTCTGTTAACGAATGAGTGAACGGTTCTCCCATAAACCAGGGTGCAGTCCCAATCCTCCAATCTTCGGACATCGGATTTTGTTCTCTGGAACTGTTACGCCACATTGCAGTAAACTATATTCTGCACTCTGGTATTATTTTCTTTGCTTCACCTGTTGTATATGGTGTTATTGTATTCATGTATAATGTTATCTGAATTAATTGGATAGCACACAAACCAAAACTTTACACTGCATCTCGGTACACTCTACATTAATAAACCAATGCCGATACCAAAAACCATAAGTTTCTAACGGAGAGGTGACTGAAAACTGAGATATTTTCACCAATTTCTCTTTCCCTGGAGAGTGCATCGATCTGGTAGATGAGGCCGGCCACCTGATGAATCTAAGTGTGCAGCAAAACTCCCTCGAGCAAGCCAGCAGCATCTTGATGCCGCGACGGAGATATATCCTCATCAGAGTGTTGAGTGAGTAAAACCGGAGATTCTTCAATGTTCAAATGATGCAGCTGAGGATTCCTGCACCCGAGCTATCACAACAGCAATTATTTGGGAAGGATGCAGCCATAATCATGAAGTATGCGTGGTGACACAAACTGTAGTCATTGTGCACCGACTTTGGCTCCCTGACAGAGCAGTCACCGAGTGGAAGGTAGACAAAAATGTTGGAGAAACTCAGCGGGTGAGGCAGCGTCTATGGAGCGAAGGAATAGGTGACATTTTCGGGTCGAGATCCTTCTTCAGACTGATGTGGGGATGTGGGGGGCGGGAAGAAGAAAGGAAGAGGCAGAGATGGTAGGCTGTGGGAGAGCTGAGAAGGGGAGGGGAAGGAGGGAGAAAGTAAGGACTACCTGAAATTGGAGAAGTCAATGATCATACCGCTGGGGTGTAAACTACCCAAGCGAAATATGAGGTGCTGCTCCTCCAATTTGCAGTGGGACTCACTTTGGCCATGGAGGAGGCCCAGGACAGAAAGGTCGGATTCGGAATGGGAGGGGGAGTTGAAGTGCTGAGCCACCGGGAGATCAGGTTGGTTGATGCGAACTGAGCGGAGGTGTTGGGCGAAGCGATCGCCAAGCCGAGGCTTGGTCTCACCGATGTTGAGCAGCTAACAGCTAGAACAGCGGATGCAATAGATGAGGTTGGAGGAGGTGCAGGTGAACCTCTGCCTCACCTGGAAAGACTGCTTGGGTCCTTGGATGGAGTCGAGGGGGAAGCGACAAGTGTAGCATTTCCTGCGGGTGCAAGGGAAAGTACCAGGGGAGGGGGTGGTTTGGATGGGAAGGGACTAATTGACCAGGGAGTTACGGAGGGAGCAGTCTCTGCAGAAAGCCGAAAGGGGAGGAGATGGGAAGATGTGGCCAGTGGTGGGATCCCGTTGGAGGTGGCGAAAATGCCGGAGGATTATGTTGTATGTGACGGCTGGTAGGGTGGAAGGTGAGGACAAGGAGGACTCTGTCCTTGTTACGAGTGGGGGGATGGGGAGTGAGAGCGGAGCTACGGGATATAGAGGAGACCCTGGTGAGAGCCTCATCTATAGTCGAAGAGGGGAACCCCTGTTCCCGAAAGAATGAGGACATCTCCGATGCCCTGGTTTGGAACACATCATCCTGGGTGCAGATGCGGCATAGACGGAGGAATTGAGAGTAGGGGATAGAGTCCTTACAGGAAGCAGGGTGGGAAGAAGTGTAGTCCAGATAGCCATGGGAGTCAGTGGGTTTGTAGTAGATGTCGGTCAGTAGTCTGTTAAACCAGTCACCGACTGGAAATGGACGTGTCAGGATCAAACAACAGGGAGTCCGAGTCTAAAGGAAGCTCAGCAGAGGAGATAGTTGCACTATCCCAGAGTGAGAACCCTTAACGTGTCACACTTTCCCAGTGTGAACACTGAACATTGCACTTTCCCAGAGAGAGATTAAATATGTCCCACTGTCCCAAGGTGCGACACTGTGTGTGTCGCAATGTCCCGAAGAAGGAACACTGAGTGAGCCCCTTAATGTGGTACCTACTCCTCTGATGGGATTTAACAACAGTGTTTGGCCCTCAATATCATAATGTTGAAATAACACGTCTCACAATGTATGGTTGTGATTTAGCACCATGTTTGGATCCACCTCAATGTGTTTCAACACTGTGTCAGGGTGTATTTTCAAGAAGATGAAGCACCATATCACTGCCTCTTGAACTGATGCTTTGCGACTGGATAGTTTCGGACTCCCTTGTGCATTTGCTCTTGATGGGTGGATTGGTTGTGTGGGTCTAAACTGTACCTTTTGGCTCCTCTATTGCCACATGGATGCACTTATCATGGATGAACGTTTATCGTTGAAATTATTTTGTGCATCTCACAGATATGTTTAAAGACTAGACATTACTTCTCCATGGGTGATATATCACATTTCTATTTGTGGGGTGCATTTCACTTTCTTTGTGTTCCAGAGCAAGATGACCCTGAGACTGTCAAATACGAGGCTATCCTGGACAATATTGAGCGTCTTCATCCCGTGGTGGCAGGTCAGGTTGATGCAGCGAACAAAGTGGTTCACGAGGAGGGTGACATGTTAAGGGGGAGGTGGAAATTATGGGCTTAGGTTTGAGAGTGCATGTCTCTAAGTGGAAAATGAATGTATCAGAGTAAGGAGTATTAAATTAACATAGAGACTGACTTCATTGGATAGGTTTGTTCACTTGAACGAGAAGGTTCCAAAGGAAGATTAATGTATTAAAGGAATGGCTATAATGGTTGGGTCATGCATTGAAAGTCCCGGTGACAAGAAGAGGAATGTACAAGATGAGAGGAATAACACATGGGGGGAGGATTACTGAGCATGACATGATGCAGCTGGAAATGGGTGAGGGACAGTGGGTCAGAAAGCTTTCTGGTAGTAAGGACATTAACGTGCAGCATATGCGATAGTTCTGGTAAGATTAATATTCCAGAATTAGGGGGTTTCAATAGAGGATTTAATTTACTAGTAGTTGAGTGTTAATAGCAGACTGGGCCTTGAGCAGCTGAGACACTATTAAAAGAAGTTGAAGTGAGAACTTTAACACATCAATGGGAAAGGCAGAGACAGGAGAGTTGGGGCAATGGGCACATAGTTGCTTCATTGGGTGCACTGTAGGTGGATGAGTTAAAAGATTAGATCATGTGGCAGAAGCAGTTCGCCAGTGCTCTGAGGTTTGGGTTGGTCTTAGGTAACACAGACATCGTCCACTTTGTTGGTTGGATGTCAGTATTGTAACCCATTTGGAACAGATTGGGTAGAGCACTTCTGCCTCCACAGTGCAAGAACCTCAGCAGGCAACGGACTCACTGTCTTCTTCTAGCGTATGGCGTGCACAGCCTAAAGTTGTAGGACAACTTGTTCTATTTGATCTTATTTGATTGTGCACGCCGGGTTGATTGCATTCGTTGGAACAGGGCGGACCACGTGAAGGTTGCAATCTCCCACCCCGGACTCACTGTGGTATCCATGGAGTAAATCAGCGTAGACTTGATGGGCCAAATGGTCTCCTCCTCTGTTGTGAGGATATTTTTTGTTTAAATTGGTTGATGATTGGCTTCTGTGATCCTTGGTATTTTGGAAGATGAGGGAAATGAATCTGCAACCAGTGTGAATGTAGTTACAAATGCATCAACCATATCTTTGGTACTGATAGGCTGGCCCCGACATCATGAAGGATGGGAATGTACTTGGAATCTCCTCCTCCTGTTAGCGGTGTAATCAATCGTTCATCAAAAGTCACATCTAGGTTGGCAGGAATGTAAGGTTTATATTCATCTATTGATCTGCTATGAATTCATCCCCTTTAGCACAATGGTACTACCCTACAACACAATGGGAGGGAAGGTATCATTGAAAAGATAGAACTTTGTCTCTATAAGTACTATCATGGGCAAAGGAATATCCCACAGGTAGATTGCTGAGGATATAGTGGAGAGGGGGTTGGGGTGAATTCATATTCCAGGAAGAATGGCTTTCAAAGAGGTTAATTGTTGATGTACTTCTCCAATGCAAGGATGAATGTATATGAGAGATAAGCTTTGTTGGTAAGGTTGCACCTTTGAGGTTCTGATGTTGGGTTAACCCTCCAGGGAGGTGTTTTTTTTGAGGGGGGCTCAGTGCAGGATCAATCTGCTGAAGAGGAGGAGGGTAATTGAGGATTAAGGAACCAGGTCTTTAAGGGAAAGGTTACTATACCCGAGAGTAGCTGTAGTTTCTCACAGCCCCTCACTGCTTGTCCTGAACCTGGTGTATCTCTGCTTATTAGATCACCTTCGGAAATTGTCCAATCCCAAGGCCAAGGAGAAGGAGGCAACCGTGAAGAAACTCAGAGCCACCAAGGAGGTTATCCTGTCTCCATCATCCAAAAACAAATCAGCCTTCAGGCCTAAAAATACCACTAATACACAACGAAGGTTTTGAGTGTAATGGAAATTTTGGTGAATAAATCACACAATCAAGCATTGAGGCTGCAATTGTTACAATACAGATAAATCTCATGGAGGCACAAGGAACTGCAGATGCTGGAATCTTGACTAAAACACAAAGTGCTGGAAACTCAGGGGATCAGGCAGCATCTGTGGAGGGAATGAATAGACAACGATTCAGGTCGGGACAGTCCTGACCCAAAACGTCACCTGTTAATTCCTTCCACAAATGATGCCTGATCCGCTGTGTTAAAACTTATGCAATAAAGGACACCTAAGTGTTATTTACTATGTTGAAGGGAAGGATGCATTAGAAAGACAAAAGGGCCTGGGATTGCCGGTTGAGTTGGTAAAAAGGAAGCCAAATGCAACATTAGCATTCATTCCAAGAGGATTACAATACAAAAGCAAGGATGTAATGTTGAGGCTTTATACAGCACTGATGAGGCAACATTTGGAATATTGTGAGCTGTTTTGGTCCCCATATCTGAGGATGTGGTGGTGTTGGAGGGAGTCCAGAGATTTATGAGAATGATTCTGGGGATGATTGGGTTAATGTATGAAGAGCAATTGATGGCTCTGGACCTGTACTCTCTGGAGGGGAATCACATCGAAAACTATCGAATAATGAAAGGCTTGGATAAAGTGGATGTGGAGAGGATGTTTCCAGGAGAGTCTAGGACCAGAGGACATAGACTCAGAATAAAGGATGTACCTTTAGAATGGCGATGAGGAGAAATTTCCTTTGCCACAGGATGGTGAATCTGTGGCATTCTATGACACAGATAGTGGTGGAGGCCTGCATTGGGTATTTTTAAAGCAGAGATGGATTGGTTCTTGATTATTAAGCGCATTACAGGACAAAGGCAGAAGAATGGGGCTGAGAGGGAAAAATAGATCAGCCAAGATCAAATGGCGGAGCAGACTCTCTGGGCCAAAGCCCATTCAAGCTTGGACTCCCGAGTCTGCAAAGGAATTCCCTGGTACTAAATAATGTTAAAATGAACAATGGCTTCCAAATGGTCCTAAAAGTGAACGATTGCTTCCTTTAATCTGTCTGAAAGAAAATTAATAATGTTCTACCATTATGTAAAAAGTTGGCTCTGCAAATTGTTGTCTTGCATTAAAAGACAATTAAAACTACTCCATCCTGCTGCTTTATGGTATGGGGCTGCCTGGTTTAGGGGAGAAGATGGAGAGGCCACCACCAGATGCCGTTGCATAGAGCAAGGCCTAATTTTAAATTTTATTTATTCATTTTTCAAAATGTTAATGTCATAAGCAAGGCCTAATGGATCTCCCGGTTGCTGACCACTTTAACTCCCCTTCCCATTCCTTTACTGATCTTCCTCTCCTGGGCCTCCTGCATTGCCAGAGTGAGGCCACACGCATATTGGAGGCACAGCACCTCATTTTTCGCTTGAGTTGAGTACATCCCAGCGGTATGAACGTTGAATCCTTCAGTTTTAGGTAACTTCTACAAACAGGCCCTCCTTCCACTAAAGGTCCATTAACCAGTTCTGCATTTCACTACTATTAACCCCTCTTAGGCTCAGATCTGTATCTAGCACACCATCTGCCTATCAGGGAACCTTAATGCCTAACATAATCTGTTGTTGGCTCCAATTATTTATTTTTTCTTACTTCCAGCTTCTCCCCCCCACCCCCCAAAATACAATTAGTCTGAAGGTTCCGTATATAGGATATATACACATATTATGACTACATACATATATATATATATATATGTATGTATATGTATGTATATATATATATATATATACACATACATACATATATATACATATACATACATATATATATACATATATATATATACACATACGTATACCCCTCTATATAATATACACACATCTCTCTCTCTATATATATATATATATATCATCGATCTATATACATCTATCTATCTCTCTTCCTCAACAACCATTTCCTATGAGCAAGCCAGTCCTGAAACCAAATGAACAAGTTTCAGTGGGGCCCATGCATCTCAATTTATTGGACCCGCCTATCATGAGGGACTTTATCAAATGTCATAAAAAAATCCATGTAGACATCTCATCGATCAGTTGTCACCACGTAAAAAAACAGCCTGCCGCAATCAAAGCCACGCTGACTCCCTCATTAGCCCATTCTCTTTCAAATGCAAATAAATACTATCCCGAAGAATGCTCTCCAATAGCCCACCAACTACTGATGTGAGGTTCACCAGCCTATAACTTACTGTCCCATCTCCATGTTTCCTGCTTAAACAAAACATTGGCGACTCTCCACTCCTCTGGAACCTTGCCTGGAATACACTAGTCGTAAATTCTGATCAGCTGACCTTTAAATGACTCCAGCATCAGATGTGGACTTACCCAATAACAACTGCTCCCATTTACCCTCCCTCTCTCTTGCATAATGCTATAATTTGCTTTACTCATGAACCATGTCCAAAGTTCCAAACTAATCTCTATTCATAACTATCTTAAAACGCAAGTTGCAATCACTATTCCCAAAATGTTCTCCACTTAAACACCAGTCTCCGCTCCAGGCTTGTTTCAGAGTACAAGATCCAGTATGGTCCAACCTCAAGCTGAACTATCCACATACTTATTCAGGAAATCTTCACAGATACATCTAATAAATTCTTCCCTGGCTAAGTCTCTAGCACCGAGTAAGTTCCATTAATATCGGGGAAGTTAAAGTTGCCCACTATGACAACCCTGTTGCTCGTGCATCTTTTCATAATATGTCTACATATCTGTCCCTTTACCTCTTCCTGGCTATTGGGAGACCATAGTATAATCCCATTAGATTGCTTCTGTTTTATATTCCAGTTCAGCCCATATCTCCTCAGTTGATGAACCCAAGAGTATTTTCTCTCTGATTAGTAAAACCCTGGAACATTAAGTTGTCAACAACCAAGATTCTGCAGTGGATATGATCTAATATTTAGGTCCAGGCTCCAGCTTCTTTACACATGATACTCCTTGCATTGATAGAAACACACTTCAGTCTATTAGTTTCATCATACTCCTTAATTTCTCTGCCTGTCCGAAGTACAAGAACTCTTAGTTTCCTCAGGTTAGTTCTGGTTCTTTTGCAGGTCACCTTAAATTTGTATCCTTCCGCTGATAGCTCTGTCACTAAAAAGTTAATAACGAAACCATCCATGATTTGAACATCTACCATATCCCTCCTAAACAAGAAGCAACCCCAGTCTTGAAGCACTTTACGTAATTACAAATTTGTTCATTTTTTTCTGTTCTATTCAGTTCTAAAACCAAGGCATATGGACCCAGTAAAATATCAGCTAAATATCTTGTGAATTGCATGCATGCCAATTCATTATCAGCTTACAAAAGAGGCGAAAATTAATCATTACAAGACATTTTATTCACATCTAATGACAATACATTAGTCACAATTGTGACCCCGTCACTGAAAATGTGTGGGGCATAACAGGAATCTTCACAATCTCTTCTCTTCACGCTGCAGTCTTTCAACAGGTAACTTCTACTTTAGTTAATACCTGGCAAAAAGGTAAATGAGCATTTAGAAAACCATGATACCATGAGGCAGAGTCAACATGATTTTATGAAAAAATGTTTCATTAATTCCAGTGTGTGCGCAGATAAGAGTGTAGATTTCAACAGACTGTGGAAATCCAGGAATGTAGTCCTTTTTTTTTTTTTACAGTTAAACAGGTAATCAGCTTGACTTTGATAATATTAGCATGGAAGCAATTGGCCCAAAAGGAAAAAAAAAAATCAGGAAGATAATAATTTTTAGGTTGGCAGAGTATAAACAATCCTCTGTCCAGTGCAAATGCTTCTTTCCTGATATGTGGCGACCAGAAATGTACCCAAGCAGTGGCCAATCTAGTGTGGTTCTGTTCTATTACACCTCACTGTTTTATGTTATATACACCTCAGTTAAAATAGCTTTGCTGAACTGTCTCACCAACTTTACAGTTCAGAGATCTATCTATGTTACACCACACCCATGAAGCCTTCTATTGATTAGCCATGACCCTGCCTTACTGCACCTTCCCAAACACATGACTTTCTACTTCTCCAGATTAAATTCCCTTTGCTACATTCCTGTCCATCTATAACCAGAGGAATATAATGATAAGGAACAGCAGATGCTGGTTTACCAAAAGACACAACATGCTGCAGTAACTCGGTAGGTCAGGTTGCATCTCTGGAGAACACGGACAGGTCATATGATAGATACAACCAGAGGAAAATATAAAGTCTATACTTTGGGAGGAATACCCCAAAATAGGAACTTTTTAAAAGTGGGAAATCAGTAAATTCAGGCCCAGGAATGGGTATGTGGTACAGAGAGCAGGAGGTCATTTAAGGCAGGTGGAATGTTGGGTGGAAATGCAATTGAATGGGGCAGCGGGTAGCTGGACTTCAGCAGATTTATTCTCCGGCTGGAGAACGGTCGGATTTGGGCTTTGTACCAATTAGGCGACTAGTTTCATTAAAACCTATATTAATTAAAAATGTTCACCTACCATATGCAGACCTGCATTGCTTCAGCACCTCATTGAAACCGTCGCACAGTGTTAGATCGTGCTGGTTCTGGGCACACTCCAGAAACTGTCTCATTTCAAACTGGCAGGGTCTGTTCTCTGGGGCTTGAGCTTGAGTCAGAGGCGTTGCCTGCTGGGGTTCCTGCAGGGAAAGACAGAAATTCTTACAAACATTCTTATGACTTTAGGTGCATCAAGGATTACATGGTGACCATGAGCTGGGTATTTCTGGCAACTTTATTTGAGCCGTAATCTTACGGAATAGTGCTGCAGCTTCAGGAAGACAAAGCCAACCACTGCTTGTGTCCTTATCAAATGCCTGGAACTCAAAGAGGCAAATTCAAACAGCTGCAAGGATAGGTATATGCAAAATCTCAAATCGACTGTACTATACATTACATATTCACAAAAGCATATTTGTCCAAATACTGAGATATTCTGCACTTTGCGACATGCCTAAACTGAATAAAATATTCTACCTTTTCCTTTAATAATGTTGCAACATTGAACTTTCCTTTCCACTTTGAAGCAGCTACATCTTGTTAGCACTAGCTTTTCATAAACCATTCATTGAAATGTCTTTAAACTATTTTTAGTCGAGGAATCTAGTTCATAACATCAGTGATTGGAGACACAGTACAAAAACAGGTACCTCCCACCTACCAATCCACATGTCCTTGGGAGGTGGGAGGAAACCAGAGCACTTAGGGGAATCCACAAGGTCACAGTGAGAACATGCTAACTCCACAGATACAGCACCGGAGATCAGGATTGAATCCATGTCACCAGAGCAGCGACGCAGCAGTTTTACTACCTGTGCCTCCTTGTCTCCCTGTAAGTGATCCACATTTAACCTTTCAGCAAGCCTGATGTTCCCTGATTTCCCCCAAGTACACAGAGAGGACAGACTCAGCCTGCTCCTACACTTTACCTGGTAGGTGACATCTGCCCTGGCCGGCTCCGAGCCACTGCCACCGCTGAAGGCTCCGGTTAAGGCGCTCCCCATCACATGGCCCACAGCCGAGCCCACCGCCACGCCGGCCGCTGTAGTGGCCATCTGGGCCATCATGCCGGGTTGCCGGGGCTGGGCCACGGTTGGTGCAACAGCAGTTTGAGGGAGGCGAGCAGGGGGAGGGGCTCGGGCAGGAGCAGGCCGGCTGCAACACAAATAAACCGTTAGGGAGCAGGCCGAGAGCGAGAGGACAGGATGGACGGCATGAGTGTAGAAGGGCAGTCACAACAACACAACAGTGGAGGGGGGCGACAGTGGACCCTGGAGTGGAGGAAACAGCAGGGAGGATAATGGAGATGGTGGTCTCACATTGATGGGGGAACACGAGTGGTCCCAGGGTGTGTGTGGTGCGGGGTGGCCCCAGTAGGAGGGGGGAGGGGAGGCAGAATGGGTGTGGTGGGAAGGGGGTAAAGGTGGCTCCATGTTGTGGGGGGGACACGAAGGAAGGGGTGGCCCCAGGGAGGATGGGGGGGGGGAAGAGGGTGTAGGGGGGAAGAAGGGGGGGGAAGAGGGTGTAGGGGGGAAGAAGGGGGAGGCCCCAGGGTGAGGGATGCGTTCACTCCCGGGCCGGGATGGTGGCACCGGCAAAGTGGGGGAGGGGGGAGGGGAAAGGGATGCCTTCTACAAAAGGCAGCGGGAGGGGGTGTTTGAAGGTCGGTCATCATGGCCCGGCGACCAGCGAGGACACGGTGCCCGCGGCGGGACCGTGACCGGGCCCGTGACCGGGCCCGTGACCTCGGCGCGTCCTTCAGGGGAGCGACGGCGGAGAGTGAGAGGGCCGAGCGGCGGGTCCACACCACGACCGCCCGCTGCCACTTCCCCCGCGCTCTCCGCCCCCGCCGGGCAACCCTGGCGCCGGCTCCTCACCTCAGTCGGCTGCGGCTTCCGCGGGGCATGGCGTCGCCGGTCTGGTCTGGAGCTCAATCAGGGACGCGCGGAGCAACGCGTCACGTGGTGGTGGTGGTGGGCACACTGACGTCAGGACGTCGCCGGCCGACGCCAGGACGTGGCCCAATCACGCGTCCTGTCGTAGACCCGCCCCTGTCCCGTGGCCACGCCCACTGCCCGGACTCCTCCCCTTCCTACACCCAGAAAGTGCGAGAATCAATGTGTAGGAAGGAACTGCAGATGCTGGTTTACACTGGAGATAGACACAAAAAAAGCTGGAGTAACTCAGCGGGACAGGCAGCGTCTCTGGAGAGAAGGAATGGGTGACGTTTCGGGTTCGAGACCCTTCTTCAGACTGATGTCAGGGGCGAGGGAGACATAGAGATAAGGAAGTGTAAAGTGTGAAAACAGGACAAAGGGAATGCAGATCTAGGAGAATGTAGATCATTGTTAGCTGGGAGAAGGTAACAACAAAGCAAACAGATAAACTGTAGTTGGAGACAGTAAGACTGGTTGGAGAAGTGAGAAACTGCACACAACGCTCCTAAGGTTCTGTATATCTGTAGACAGGCTTCCTTGCATCTGTACTCAAATCTTCTTCCAACGAAGGCCAACCTTTAACTTGCCTTCCCAACTCTTTTGCTTTTAATGACTGCTGTGGAAGGTTTATGCATCATAAACCAATGATCAGCTGGTGAGGTTATCAGAATTGAACAGCTGCCAGGAAATGCTCTTAGCTGTGACAGCAAATCTTGCATAATTGTGTTGCCTTATTAATTTTAAGGTAGTGCACTGATTGTGCAGCTTGTTGCTAGGGATAACAAGGTTGTTATGAATTAAGGAGTGGGGGAGGTGTGTGATCCAGTTACCAGGATGACTCAACACCCTTTGACTGCTGAAGCGAGATTGCTAAACTTCCTCCATGTTCTCATAGTAATGCTCCTGCCATTGATTTCTATACCTTACCACTGCCACTGTCTGGATGGTCTGTGGCCCTGATCCTTTACTTGTTGCCTCCTTCACAGCTCTCAGCAAAAGGCATCATCATCATCACCCACTCACATTTTAACCCTTTGCTTGCCATTTAAGCCCAGAATCTCCTTCAGAATTACACTGACCTAGATGCTAAACCTTGTTAAATGATCCTGGCAAATGCCTCACAGCAGAAGCTCCTGAGCATCTTGTTGATGTGTAGTGGGATGGAAAAATAATTTACATGTGCAGACTTTACAATGTAGTGGGAAGTTCCTTGTTCCAACAGTTAACAGAGAAGGCCTCGGTTTAATCTACCAGATGGTGTCTAACTCCAGCAAGAGAGAGTCTAACCATCTCCCGTTAAAGTTACCACTGCTGAGATTCCCATCATCAACATTTTAGAGCTCACAATTCACAAGAAACTCAATTGAACACTCATTGATATGGTGGCTACAGGAGGCTTCTTGTTCTGCTGCAGAATGTGTTCTGCATATTACGAAACATATCGGGAGTGCAATGGGGCAACTTCCACTTGCCTGGCCAACTGCAGCTCCAAGTCAAGAAGCTCCACGCCATCAAGGGTCAAAGCAGTCCACATGATTGGCACCTCATCAACCAGCCTACACACTCACTCCCGCCACCACTGACACCCCATGGCTACAGTGTGTACCAACCTCCACAGTGCACTGCAAACACTTGCCCTGGCTTCTTCGCCAGGCCTTCCCAAAACCACCAAGAAGGACAAGGGTGGCATCGCACGAGAACACCACCTCCCGCAGGTTCCCCACCATCCTGATTAGAAATCCTGGAACATCCCAACACCTCTGTGGGAGCACTTTCACCGGAAGGACTGCAGCCGTACAAGAGTGTGTCTCAGAACCTAACAAGGGTTTATAATGGGGCTTAATAGGGAAGCTCACATAATGTAAATGATAAAGGAAAGATACAAAAGGGCAGCACTGGTACAGCTGGCCAAAGATCCGGCGTCAATCCAGACCTTTGGTACTGTCTATGTGGAGTTTGCACATTTCCCCTACGACTGCCTGTGTTTCGTCCAGGAGCTGTGGTGTCCTACCACAACCCAAAAGATGTGTGGTTTTGTAGATTTATTGGTTTTGGTAAAATTCTTCCTAATGTGTATGGAGTGGATGTGAAAGTGGGATAACATAGAATGAGTGTGAAAAGGTGAACAACATGGACGCAGTGGGCTGGAGAGGATGTTTCCATTTTATATATCTCTAAAAAAAATGGGTTAACAGAGAACAGTCTGGTGTTATGGAAAAATAAAATCTAAGTGGAATTGATTGAGAAAGACAAGAGTAAATAGGAGAAAATAAAAGCCCACAGGGACATATGGAGAAAATGCATCCGGATCAGTTTCACAGTGAAAATACAGACACTGGGGTATTTGGTAAATCACACCCAACAAGGTGAACACTTAAAATAAGTATTCATGAAGGATACCCAGTTAATATTGTGACAGACAACTCGTTCAGCCTGGATCAGCAGTAGTGAAACATCATAAAATCATGTGTTAGTAGTAGAATTAGGCCATTCGGCCCATCAAGTCTACTCCGTCATTCAATCATGGCTGATCTATCTCTCCCTCCTAACCACATTCTCCTGCCTGCTCCCCATAACCTCTGACACCTGTACTAATCAACAATCTATCCTTCTCTGCTTTAAATATATCCACTGACTTTGCCTCCACAGCCTTCTGTGGCAAAGAATTCCACAGATTCACCACCGTCTGATTAAAGAAATTCCTCCTCATCTCCTTCTTTAAAGAATGTCCTTTAATTCTATGATCTCTAGTCCTAGATTCTCCCACTAGTGGAAACATGCTCTCCACATCCATAACAAGGATAAAAAGAGAAAATATAATCAATGGGGATTTCATGTTCAGAAATCATAGCAGACATATCTTCCCCCCTCAACCCTGATTTTTTACAGGAAGTAGGCATGAGGAGTTAATTCAGAAAACATAGTCAACAGGTACAACTCACCAAACAGCGGAAAGAGTGGAAAGTGCACTCTTCCCCAAATAAGGGAAAGAGGCTTAAGGAATAACAAATTCAACAAGGGTTGATGGAGAAAAGAGGGCTGATCAGTAATACGGATCCGACAGGGTTTGAAGAAAAACCTACATCCAACAAGGGTTAATGAAAACTTAGTCACAGGGACATTCAAGAACATTTAATGGGAGAAATCCTGCAGCCAAGGTCAATGGAAAATACCTTCAGTGTTATAAAATCCCTGTAGATACCTGGAGTGGGCTTGATGGGGCAGGGTGGTGACATGCTGGAGCTGCAATATGGATGGGGATGGTGGCAGAGCAGGACGATCCCAGCTACAACACCTGCAGAGGGTGTCCGCAGCTCAAGAGTCTTGGAGGCCACATTGCTGAGCCCGAGTAAGAGCTGGGGAGTACTGTGGTAAACGAATTAAACTAGATTGTCGTGGGGAAGTATTTTGGTGGCTGGAACCATTTGTAAGTTAATAAGAAAGGACAAAATGATGCTGCAGTGCGGTGATGTAGGTAAGCAGAGTGTGACGGGATGGACATGGTGTGGAATGGGACGAGGTACTTTTGGACAGATACATAGATAGGAAAGAGTTAGAGGGATACGGGCTAATGGGACTAACTCAGATAGACATCTGGCTGGCATGGATGAGTTGGGCTGAAGGCCTGTTTCCGTGCTCTATAACGCTGTGACTCATGGATGGTCTAGTTAAAATATACCGGTTTTGGGAGGTTTGGCAGGGAAGATGTTTCCCCTGGCTGAGGGATTTAATTAGCTGTGATCTATCTGGTAACACAGATGCTGCTAAACCACTTGAGGGCAGCACAGTGGTGCAGCTGGTACTGGGCCAGAGACCAAGATTCGATCCTGACCTCAGATGTTGCCTATTTGCACATGGAGTTTGGACGTTCTCCCTGTCACTGCGTGGTTTCCCTTCAAGTGCTCTGGTTTTCTCCCACATCCCAAAGAATTGGGGCTTTGTAGGTTAATTGGTTTCTGTAAATTGCCCTTAGTTTGTAGGGAGTGGATGCGAAACTGGGATAACATAGAACTAGTGTGAATGGGTTATTGATGGTTGGTGTGGACTCGATGGGCCGCAGGGCCTGTTTCCAAGCTGTATCTCTAACACAACCTGTTCCATCTCTTCCACATAATAGATTAGTATACAAACTTAAAACACACGGTATTGGGGGTTCAGTATTGATGTGGATAGAGAACTGGCTGGCAAAGAGTAGGAGTAAACGGGTCCTTTTCAGAATGGCAGGCAGTGACTAGTGGGGTACCGCAAGGCTCAGTGCTGGGACCCCAGCTATTTACAATATATATTAATGATTTGGACGAGGGAATTGAATGCAACATCTCCAAGTTTGCGGATGACACGAAGCTGGGGGGCAGTGTTAGCTGTGAGGAGGATGCTAGGAGGCTGCAAGGTGACTTGGATAGGCTGGGTGAGTGGGCAAATGCATGGCAGATGCAGTATAATGTGGATAAATGTGAGGTTATCCACTTTGGTGGCAAAAACAGGAAAGTAGACTATCTGAATGGTGGCCGATTAGGAAAAGGGGAGATGCAACGAGACCTGGGTGTCATGGTACACCAGTCATTGAAAGTAGGCATGCAGGTGCAGCAGGCAGTGAAGAAAGCGAATGGTATGTTAGTATTCATAACAAAAGGATTTGAGTATAGGAGCAGGGAGGTTCTACTGCAGTTGTACAGGGTCTTGGTGAGACCACACCTGGAGTATTGCGTGCAGTTTTGGTCTCCTAATCTGAGGAAATACATTCTTGCCATAGAGGGAGTACAGAGAAGGTTCACCAGACTGATTCCTGGGATGTCAGGACTTTCATATGAAGAAAGACTGGATAGACTTGGCTTGTACTCGCTAGAATTTAGAAGATTGAGGGGGGATCTTATAGAAACTTACAAAATTCTTAAGGGGTTGGACAGGCTAGATGCAGGAAGATTGTTCCCGATGTTGGGGAAGTCCAGAACAAGGGGTCACAGTTTAAGGATAAGGGGGAAATCTTTTAGGACCGAGATGAGGAAACATTTTTCACACAGAGAGTGGTGAATCTCTGGAATTCTCTGCCACAGAAGGTAGTTGAGGCCAGTTCATTGGCTATATTTAAGAGGGAGTTAGATGTGGCCCTTGTGGCTAAAGGGCTCAGGGGGTATGGAGAGAAAGCAGGTACAGGATACTGAGTTGGGTGATCAGCCATGATCATATCGAATGGCCGAATGGCCTACTCCTGCACCTATTTTCTATGTTTCTGAAATGATCCTCTCTGGGACCTCGCATGAGTGGATCTTGTGAGTGTCTAAGATTTGCATTTTAATCTCACCGAGTGACTGGTTTTCTGGCTCCGTACATGTCCTGGCTGCGTCCCTCATGTTGCCTGATGTTTCAGCTGCCAGGCAATGTCTCGCTGAAGGTGAGGGAATCCTCCACGAGCACGTGAGGAAAATGGCGCTGGGAGAGGGGGGTGAAGTCCGGGGAAGGCAGGCTTGCTGATCACCCATGGAAAATGACAAATTGTTCACTAGAGCCAGACTGTAACAAAGAATGGAGACAGAATGACAAAAGCAAACCCTCCCATGAAGCAGCAAACATGTCACCGAGAAATCAACAAGATGAATAATTATTTCACAATCACTTTGAATTGAGAACACGAATAAAATAAATATTTAATTCATGTTAATTTAAACATTTACAATTAGATTAGTGCTCATTTCACATTAAATATGATCAAATTGAAATGTATTTACTGTTTGCTTCCTACAATATTCAATCAAATTAACAATTTAATGTGATTAAATCAAAACATATTTACTGCAAGATTAATACTTCCTAATAAATCTAATCAAATTCAGAAGTTTAATTTGATCGAATTAAAACTGCAGTTAACTGTATGTTTACTGCCTGATAAATCAAGTCGTCAAGAGTGTTTTAATGCCATACGGTATGTCCCAGAGAGAACAAGGAAGTTCTTACTCGCTGCAGCACAGTCCTGCTATATTCAATCAAATTAAGACTTTTTATTTACAATACAAAACTCAGTGTGAATGGGCACTGTAGTGAAGACCATATTGGGAATGTCAGTGCAAATGTATTGGGTTAGATCAGCAGCAGATCCTTAAACAGCAGTTTGTTTATCAAGTACCCGGGGATCGGTTGTGATAAGGGACTTCTGATAGAAAGGGGGAATTCTCTTGGGTGTGTGAGAGGGTATGAGAGTGTGTGTGATTGGGTGGGAGAATGTGTGTAGGTTTGAGTGTGTGCGATTGGGTGTGAGAGTGAGTAGGTAAGTGTGAACATGTGAGAATGTGTGTGTAAGGGAGAGCATGAGTGGGCGTGTATGAGCGTGACCCGGTAGGAGAGTGGGCATGTGACTGAGTGGGTGTGAGAATGTGTGTGTGAGTAGTTGTGAGTGTGAGTTTGTGAAGGTGGATATGTGAGAATGTACGTGGAGTGATAGAGTAGGTATGTGTGTGAATGTGTATGTCTGTGTGTAAGAGTGAATATATGAGTGTGAGTGAGTGTGAAGGAACGTGTGTGTGGGTGTGTGTCCCATTCTACCGAATATCATGAATCCCGCCTCCTCCACTTTTCCAGGGGCCCTTGGAGTATGCTTCACTTTCACAACTTGTCCACTTCCCTGAGATACTCATGCGTGATGTATTAATTTTTTCCTTAGTTTTGAATAATCTTCAAATATTCCAACAAGATCAAGGTTCATGGCTTCATCACGGAGCCCCCTAGCTCTGGCTCCAGCTAATCAATTCACTGCCGCAGACTCTTGAGTTGCAGATTGCTCTCTGCAATGTTGTAACTGGGAGCTGCCTGGTGCCCTGAAAACCACCTCCAGCTCTAGTACACCTCCCAACACTGTAGATCCAACACCTCCTCCACCCAAAACGTCATCCATTCCTTCTCTCCAGAGATGCCGCCTGTCCCGCTGAGTTACTCCAGCGTTTTGTGTCTATCTTTGGCGTAAACCAGCATCTGCAGTTCCTTCCTACACACCTTGTCCACCCTGCTCTGTCAACCTCACGCCAGGCATTTACGTGGTTTGAGATTGTTGAAGTCTTACTCAATTTAATATCAATGTTTTCAGTTATTATAGTTAAACGCTTCTTGATTTTTCTACCCTATTTTCACTCCAACTCGGGAGAAATATACCATCTAATTCACCAGCCCATGACCTCCCCTTTTAATTCATAACCCTATCACCGCCTTCCCTCTCTCTCTCTCTCAGTCTCGGATCATTCTCTGACTGTTTTAACTTAAATCCTCACCGTGCAGCTGTCGAGACCAGCATCCCACCCCGTCTCCAGCTCTCCCCTGCTGAGCCGGGACCAAACTCATTCTCTGGTTTGCCGGCAATGCAACGTTCCTCCTGAGTTATTATTATCATTCCCCAGTACAGCATAAAAACATAGAAAAATAGGTGCAGGCCTTCGAGCCAGCACCGCCATTCAATAGGATCATGGCTGATCATCCAAAATCAGTACCCTGTTCCTGCTTTTTCCCCATATCCCTTGATTCCGTTAGCCCTAAGAGCCAAATCTAACTCTCTCTTGAAAACATCCAGTGAATTGGCCTCCACTGCCTTCTGTGGCAGAGAATTCCACGAATTCACAACTCTCTGGGTGAAAAAGCTTTTCCTCATCTCAGTTCTAAATGGCCGACCCCTTATTCTGTGACCCCCGGTTCTGGACTCCCCCAACATCGGGAGCATTGTCCCTGCATCACCCCGCAGCTGCTCTGCTTCCTCTCTGCCACTCATTCCCCAACCCAGTCTTTGTACGACCTGCTGCATTGGTGCCTGACCGAGTGTGCTGTCCCCCACTTTCTCACTCCAGCTTTGCGTAGAGAAAACCCGGGTGATGAGGTTACAATCCAATGGTTCGCTCAGCCACACATTTCTTAACTTTGTTTTTGGTCTAAAAACACCCTCTCCAGTCCGCTTGGTGGTGTCAACATTTGTCTAAAGTTCAATGATACTCAGGTTCAGAGCCACAGTCATACAGCACAGAAACGTCCCTTTGGCCTACCGAGTCCACACCGACCATTAACCACTCTTTTACACCAATCTCACAATAATCCAATTTTATTCTCCTCACATTCCCATCAACTCATCCCCGGATTCTACCATTCCCTGCACCCTAGGGACAATTTATGGAGGTCAATTAACCCACAACTTCATTTCACTGTACATCTTGTATGCATATGTGACAAATAAACTTGACTTGACTTGACGTTTGGAATGTGTGAGGAAACTTTGGGCATCCGGAGTTAACCATAACGGTCACAGTGAGAACGCGCAAACTCCACACAGACAACACCTAAGGTCAGTATTGCACCTGGTTCACTAGAGCTCTGAGGCAGCAGTAACCACTGGATGAGGGCCAGGTCTTACATTGAGGAGACAGGGAACACGTTAAGAAGCAGCCTCAGAGGCCACCAGTGCCTTTACAACAGACAACTAGTCAGACAACTAGTCACCACAATGACTGCGCTGCCATTACTGTCTGATCCACTCGTTTTGAATACTTGCTTATGTCTGCCCATTGTTCGCTTAATTAAATCCATTTCAGGTCCATTCGCAACCAGATCTGTAGTTTTGGATCCAATATCTTCCTACCCCTTTTATATTTGTTTTCAGAATCTCAGGCATTGCCTCGATCATTGTCCTTGTGTGGGAGTCCCTGGCACAGTTAACATTTCACTCAACTACCTTCAAAGGTACATGGATAGTCAAGTCAAGTCAAGTCAAGAGAGTTTATTGTCATGTGTCCCAAATAGGACAATGAAATTCTTGTATTGCTGCAGCACAACAGGATATTGTAGTCATAAATACAGATCAAATCAGTGTGTCCATATACCATAGAATATATATATACACACATCAGTAAACAGATAAAGTGCAATAGGTTGTTATAGTTCATAGTTTGTTTAAAGTTGTGTTTAATAGTCTGATGGCTGTGGGGAAGAAGCTGTTCCTGAATGTTGAATGCTGGATGTTGCAGATTTCAGGCTCCTGTACCTTCTACCCGATGGCAGCGGAGAGATGAGTGTGTGGCCAGGATGGTGTGGGTCCTTGATGATGCTTGAGGTTGAGAGGGATATGGGCCAAATGCGGGCATATGGTACTAACTTAGATGGGACACTTTGGTCAGCACGGACAAGTTGGGCTGAATTATTCTTCTCGCCCCTGTTCACATGTACTAAGTTCAGCCTGTGCTCAGTACCACCATCTCCTGGGCATCCCAGGTTACTACATGCCTGTGCAAGATATTTGTAAAAACCCTTCTTGGAATAATGAATCCTGTCTTCTTGCTTTCTTCTGATGGTGTAGCCGGGTCAATCGAATATTGACTTTATTTTTCAGAGTATAAGATGGACATGTGTGGAAGTAGCGGCACTTTCAGGGTTCTGACACTTATCCTTGGTCAGGGCATGCATTGGAGTTTCACTGGGAACTGGTTTAATGGCTGCCTGACCGACTATGTTCAGTTATATGATAATCCATCATATTCAACGTAATATGATTTATATTCCTTTCAGGCAATTTGGTGGCAGGTTGCGATCTTTCACCCCAGTTTGTCTCTGCTCTTTGTCCAGCATCTGCAGTTCCTTCCTACACCTGTTCCATTGTGTTGATCAGACTACATGCTATCACTCATAGATAATCCTTTGGTTTATCAGGGGGGTTCGTCGAGAACAAACAGGGACTATCGGGACTGTATTGAATACTTTTGTAACTTTAGTCGGCGCCCTGTATGTGGCTGTTTGCACACTTGTGTATTGTATGCAAAACAAAGACTTTCACTGAACCAAGTACAGGTGATTTATAGTTTCAATCAATCAATTAAGTCCGCTTTCTCATAACTGTGGTGTGTGTTATTTTTCGGATGAACATGACTGTTTACAGGTGCCATGTTGCCTGTTACTCACATTTTGTGTTGGCTGCGGTTTACTCTGGGGCAAAAGATTCCTTTAGGTTTGTTTAAAGGTTGATGTTATGATGCATTGAGAAAGTGTGTTTGCATGCCTTTAAAGTTCATCACCAGTGGTGCAGGGGCTGAGAGAGGCAGCCTTGCTGATCCTCTGCTTCACGGTCTCTCCAACTCTGCAGGAAATCTGGCTCAGTAGGTCAAAGCCTCCTTTTTGTGTCACCTCTCTGTTATGACCGCACGGCCCTCTGCCACTTAGTCCATGAACAATTCAATCAGACACGTCCACCCTTAACAAAGCCAGGTTGACAATCCCAGATCATAGAAACATAGAAACATAGAAACATAGAAATTAGGTGCAGGAGTAGGCCATTCGGCCCTTCGAGCCATTCAATATGATCATGGCTGATCATCCAACTCAGTATCCTGTACCTGCCTTCTCTCCATACCCTCTGATCCCCTTAGCCACAAGGGCCACATCTAACTCCCTCTTAAATATAGCCAATGAACTGGCCTCAACTACCCTCTGTGGCAGAGAGTTCCAGAGATTCATCACTCTCTGTGTGAAAAAAGTTCTTCTCATCTCGGTTTTAAAGGATTTCCCCCTTATCCTTAAGCTGTGACCCCTTGTCCTGGACTTCCCCAACATCGGGAGCAATCTTCCTGCATCTAGCCTGTCCAACCCCTTAAGAATGTTGTAAGTTTCTATAAGATCCCCTCTCAATCTCCTAAATTCTAGAGAGTATAAACCAAGTCTATCCAGTCTTTCTTCATAAGACAGTCCTGACATCCCAGGAATCAGTCTGGTGAACCTTCTCTGCACTCCCTCTATGGCAATAATGTCCTTCCTCAGATTTGGAGACCAAAACTGTACGCAATACTCCAGATGTGGTCTCACCAAGACCCTGTACAACTGCAGTAAAACCTCCCTGCTCCTATACTCAAATCCTTTTGCTATGAAAGCTAACATACCATTCGCTTTCTTCACTGCCTGCTGCACCTGCATGCCTACTTTCAATGACTGGTGTACCATGACACCCAGGTCTCGCTGCATCTCCCCTTTTCCTAGTCGGCCACCATTTAGATAATAGTCTGCTTTCCTGTTTTTGCCACCAAAATGGATAACCTCACATTTATCCACATTATACTGCATCTGCCAAACATTTGCCCACTCACCCAGCCTATCCAAGTCACCTTGCAGTCTCCTAGCATCCTCCTCACAGCTAACACTGCCCCCAGCTTAGTGTCATCCGCAAACTTGGAGATATTGCCTTCAATTCCCTCATCCAGATTATTAATATATATTGTAAATAGCTGGGGTCCCAGCACTGAGCCTTGCGGTACCCCACTAGTCACTGCCTGCCATTGTGAAAAGGACCCGTTTACTCCTACTCTTTGCTTCCTGTTTGCCAGCCAGTTCTCTATCCACATCAATACTGAACCCCCAATGCCATGTGCTTTAAGTTTGTATACTAATCTCTTATGTGGGACCTTGTCGAAAGCCTTCTGGAAGTCCAGATACACCACATCCACTGGTTCTCCCCTATCCATGCTACTAGTTACATCCTCGAAAAATTCTATAAGATTCGTCAGACATGATTTACCTTTCGTAAATCCATGCTGACTTTGTCCAATGATTTCACCACTTTCCAAATGTGCTGCTATCCCATCTTTAATAACTGACTCTCGCAGTTTCCCCACTACCAATGTTAGACTAACTGGTCTGTAATTCCCCGTTTTCTCTCTCCCTCCCTTCTTAAAAAGTGGGGTTACGTTTGCTACCCGCCAATCCTCAGGAACTACTCCAGAATCTAAAGAGTTTTGAAAGATTATTACTAATGCATCCACTATTTCTGGAGCTACTTCCTTAAGTACTCTGGGACGCAGCCTATCTGGCCCTGGGGATTTATCGGCCTTTAATCCATTCAATTTACCCAACACCACTTCCCGACTAACCTGGATTTCACTCAATTCCTCCAACTCCTTTGACCCGCGGTCCCCTGCCTCTTTGAATGCAGTAGTTGAGGGAATGGAATGTGGAGCAGGATAATGTAGTTTACAGTCAGACATGTTTTTCCAGCGTGGAAATGTTAAAAACGAGAGGGCATAGCTTTAGGCCGAGAGGGTCAAAGTTTAAAAGAGATGCACAGGTTAAGTAATTTGATGCACATCATGGATGGGTGAATGATGAACGTTGAGAAATACCCAGTCCAGCCACCAGGTGGTAGTGTTGCTCAGAACACTAGCCTCCCACCACCTCTTCAATCAACGAAATCAGATACAGACCCATAGACTGCACAGACACACAACCTCCCATATTTACACTCTATCCTACACTCATTCCATGCTTACACCCACCCTACACTCATTCCCTTATTCCATTTTATTCTCTCTATATTCCCACTAATTCCCCACAGATTCTACAACACATCTATACACTCGGTCAAATTCACAATGGCCTATATACCAGCAGCGATCCCCGCAAACTAGCTCTATGCTATACACTAGGGGCAATTTACAGAAGCCAATTAACCTACAAACCTGCACGTCTTTAGAATGTGGGAGGAAACTGGAGAAAACCCACGTGGAGAGCGTACAAACCCAGTAGCGACAGCACCCGTGGTCAGAATCAAAGGTAGACAAAAATGCTGGAGAAACTCAGCGGGTGAGGCAGCATCTATGGAGCGAAGGAAATAGGCAACGTTTCGGGCCGAAACCCTTCTTCAGACTATCAAACCCGTGTCTGGGACTGTAAGGCAGCAACTCTATTGCTGCGTGACTGTGCTGCACCTCCCCCCACCCTTCCAAATACAAAGTAAACACAAATAACCACAAAAAGCATTTGGCCCTGGAGAGACTAGGTGGATCTTTAACGCTTAAACACTTTAACCCCTCCTCCAATTCCCATACTGACCTTTCTGTCCTGGGCCTCCTTCACTGTCAGAGTGAGGCCCAACGCAAATGGGAGGAACAGCACCTCATGTTTTGCTTGAGCAGCTTAAAACCCAGTGGTGTGATAATCGACATCTCTAACTTCAAGTAACCCTTGCTTTCTCTCTCTCTCCATCCCACCCCCATCCTAGTTCTCCGACCAGTCTGACTGTCTTCCTGAGTAAATGTTATCTTTGTAAGCTTTGTTGTCACCTTCCCCTAGTTAACAATGTTCTATGTTATTAAAGAAGGAAGTGCAGATGCTGGAAAATCGAAGGTAGACAAAAATGCTGGAGAAACTCAGCGGGTGAGGCATCTATGGAGCGAAGGAAATAGGCAACGTTTTGGGTCGAAACCCTTCTTCAGACCAAAGATACTAATCTTTGCTTCAGACTGATGTGAGGGGGGGGGGGGGGCGGGAAGAAGAAAGGAAGAGGAGGAGCCAGTGGGCTGAGGGAGAGCTGAGAAGGGGAGGAGAAAGTGGGGACTATCTGAAATTAGAGAAGTCAATGTTCATACCGCTGGGGTGCAAACTACCCAAGCAAAATATGAGGTGCTGATCCTCCAATTTACGGTGGTCCTCTCTCTGGCCATGGAGGAGGCCCAGGACAGAAAGGTCGGATTCGGAATGGGAGGGGGAGTTGAAGCGCTGAGCCACCGGGATGTCAGGTTGGTTATTGCGAACCGAGCGGAGGTGTTCGGCAAAGCGATCGCCAAGCCTACGCTTGGTCTCTCCGATGTAGAGCAGCTGACATCTAGAGCAGCGGATGCAATAGATGAGGTTGGAGGAGGTGCAGGTGAACCACTGCTGCACCTGGAAAGACTGCTTGGGTCCTTGAATGGAGTCAAGGGGGAGGTAAAGCGACAAGTGTAGCATTTCCTGCGGTTGCAAGGGAAAGTACCCGGAGAGGGGGTGGTTCGGGTGGGAAGGGACGAATTGACCAGGGAGTTATGGAGGGAGCGGTCTCTGCGGAAAGCAGACAGGGGAGGAGATGGGAAAATGTGGCAAGTGGTGGGATCACGTTGGAGGAGGCGAAAATATCGGAGGATCATTTTTTGTATGTGATGGCTGGTGGGGTGGAAGGTGAGGACAAGGGGGACTCTGCCCTTGTTATGAGTGGGGGGATGGGGAGTGAGAGCAGAGTCACATGGTATAGAAGAGACCCTGGTGAGAGCCTCATCTATAGTAGAAGAGGGGAATCCCCCGTTCCTTGAAGAATGAGGACATCTCCGATGCTCTGGTGTGGAACACCTCATCCTGGGCGCAGATGCGGCGTAGACGGAGGAATTGGGAGTAGGGGATGGAGTCCTTACAGGAAGCAGGGTGGGAAGAAGTGTAGTCCAGATAGCCATGGGAGTCAGTGGGTTTATAGTAGATGTCAGTCAGTAGTCTATCACCTGCGATGGAGATAGTGAGGTCAAGAAATGGTCGGGAAATATCGGAAATGGTCCAGGTGTATTTGAGTGCCGGATGAAAGTTAGTGGTGAAATGGATGAAGTCAGTGAGTTGTGTGTGGGTGCAGGAGGTAGCACCAATGCAGTCATCGATGAACTCTACCTCCGCTACATCCATTTCACCACTAACTCCCACTGACTCCCAGAGGTGCGGAGAGGAGTTTATTTCCCACTTGACGGAGCTGGAAGCAGAAACCCTCGTCCCAGTTGGGAATTCTTTGATGGAGCACATGATACTGTGTTAAGGTTACAAACCGAGAATTGGGAAGTGTGATCAGGCTTGACGCGATGGGCCCAATGGCCTCCTCCTGTGCTCCCGGACCAATGGGTGCTGAAGCCAATCAGCGCCCCCTCACCACCCTCCCATCTGACTCCACTTTGTGGTCGTCCACTTTGTCCGGTCCCATCCCAGCCCGGAGCAACCACGGACTGGGGAGACCGGGCTCTCACTCAGGGTTGGCACTCCACTCAGACTAGCCTGGAGACACCAGAGACTGGGGATTAACCCACAGGCCCTGCTGTGAGCAACCCTGGAGAAACCCACACAGAATCATCATTACACTGACCTCCAATAACTCTATAAAGTATGTTCCACCATTGGTCAAGGTTAATCCACAGTTCTGATGAGAGGTTACCTGAAACGTGATCAGTTTCCCTCCCCACAGACGCTGCCTGACCCGCTGAGTTTCCAGCATTTTCTGCTTTTACTCAACATAAATGCAATTGGGCCAAAAACAGTCTGTGCCCTTCACAGCTGGAGCGGGAGGATGGATGGTTGTGGTGGTGCTGCTTCATGTGGTAGAATCTCCAGGAATATTCCGGCTGGAGTTGGAAGCCCTTATCTTAACTGGCGGAGTGCAGCTGGATTTTCCGGCTTTTACTGAATCTGTCCGGTGTTTCTCAGTTCCCCTTCATTCAAAAGGCAGCAGGTAGCTGACTGGCCCGGGCCAGGAGGAGAAGTCAGGGAATTCTTTGTCACAGAAAGCTGATGAGGCCAAGTCAGTGGATATTTTTAAGGCAGAGATAGATATATATTTGATTAGTACAGGTGTCAGAGGTTATGGGGAGAAGGCAGGAGAATGGGGTTAGGAGGGAGAGATAGATCAGCCATGATTGAATGGCGGAGTAGACTTGATGGGCCGAATAGCCTAATTCTACTCCTAACACTTATGACCTTATAACAGCCAGCAGACCCCTCCTGCTGGAAGCTGATCAGTCTTCCATTTAACTATAAGCCCAGTCTTGACGAACACAGCCCAGACTGGCCCAACATTTCTTCAACGTGGGGCTGGTCTCCATGGCAACAGATGAGGAAGAGACATTGCAAGTACCTGCAGTTATCATGAATCATTTTGCCTCTCTCTGCAGGTCCCGTCAGTCTCGGTGACGCAGCGCTACATGTACAGAGGATGTAGGGAAAGGTTTGGCAGATTCAGGTTGGGTGTAAGAACGTCCCTCCTTAAATGAGACTGAAACTATATGCAGACCTCCAAGTGTGGCCCCACACATCTCTAGCCAAACCTCCCACCTATTTCCACCAACTAGGGCGGCATAGTGGTGTAGCTGGTAGAGCTGCTGCCTCACAGCGCCAGAGACCTTGGGTTCGACGATGACTTTGGGTGCTCTGTGTGTGTGTGTGTGTGCAGTTCTCCCTTTGACTGCATGGATTTCCTCCGGGTGCTCTGGTTTCTTCCCACATCCTGAAGACGTACGTGCGGGTTTTTCGGTTAATTGGCCTCTGTAAATTGCCCTGAATGTGTAAAGGAGTGGATGAGAAAGTGGGATGACATGGAACGAGTGTGAATGGGCGATCGATGGACGGTGCGGACTTGGTGGGCTGTTTCTGTGTTGCATCTTTCAATCAATTAATCAAAAATAAGTTTATATTCCATCCCGTTTGCAATTATAACATTTCACTGGCCTTCCCAATGACTTGTAGCTGTCGACTAGACTAGTGCTTCATCTACAAGGAGCCTTTGTTCTAATTGCATATTTTCCACATTATCCTCCATCTACCATCATTGCCCATTCACTTAATCACCCTTTCTTCCTTTGCAGACTGATTCCCCGCACAATTGCTTTTTATTATGAGCTACTTTGTCCCCAAACACTTGGAGACAGAGTCACATAGCATGGAAACAGGCCCTTCTGCCCAACATGCCAACCATGATGCCCCATATTCAACTGTTACTAATGCAGATGAACATAGTTGAGGCCCCAGCACTGAAGTGCAAACCTTGTCATCCAGGAAATGACTCATTTATCCTGACCCTGTTTCCACCGTGCGGATTATTACTGCAATGCTATAAGCTCTAACCTCATGTAGTCACCTTATGTGTCACATTAATGCAGAGTCATGGAGAGATACAACATGGAAACAGGCCCTTCAGCCCACTGACCAATAGCTCCTTACACTAATCCTACATTAATTCTATTTTTTATTCTTCCCACATTCTCTTAAACTCCCCCCAGTTTCTCCCACTCACCTTCACCTACACCCACAAGGACAATTTATAGTAGCCAAATAACCTATCAACCTGCACATTCTTGGGATGAAGGAGGAAGCCAGAACACCTGATGGAAACCCAAGCAGTCACAGGGAGAACGTGCATACTCCACACTGACAGCACTCAAGGTGAGGATCGAACTGGAATCTCTGGCCCTGTGAGGCAGTGGCTCGACCAGCTGTGCCACCTACAGAACCCTTTGCCTGAATAGCCAAAGTACCTGTCGATAACTTTGTAAGCGCTCTCTATGTGGCGACTATTTGCATACCTTCACTGTGACTTGTCACATGTGACAATAAAGTATTCATTCCTTCAAGCCTATTAAATATAGTGATTATGTCTGATTCCACCACCTCCTCTGATAACGAGTTCACATATCAACCAATACACTGAATTTCTCCAACTTCAGGTAGCCCCGGCATTCCCTCCCTCTCCATCCCTCCCCTACCCAAGTCACACTAGCTTCTTGTTTTCGCCCAACACGCAGCTAACTATGGCTTGTTTCCTTTATCACCTTTTTACATATCTTTCATTCATTGTTCTTTATTTCTCTACATCATCGTCTATATCTTTTGTTTCCCTTATCCTGAACTAGTCTGAAGATGAGTCTCGACTCGAAACATCGGCCATTCCTTCTCTCCAGAGATGCTGCTGTTATTCCAGCTTTTTATGTATATCTGCGGTTTAAACCAGCTCTATTATCGTGACTTGTATTTTAATATTTTTATGCAGTTGTTAAGTGCAGTAAACCTTTCATTCATACAGAAGTAATGAGCCACAGTTTGCATTGGGTATTCCAGTTTTTTTTAAACCAACATCTGCAGTTCCTTCCTACACAATGCATAATATCTTCCCCCTCTGATTCCCCTTTAAAACTCTTTCCTCACACCTTGTCTCCAACACCCTCTATATTCCTCGGGTTATTTTTTTTTAGGGCTCAGCACCAAATTGTTCCACTTTGATTACAAGTTCCCATTTCAGACTCCAGAATTCCTGCCTCACACTGCAGTGTGATGGTCTGAGTGGGGAACCAAGACTGCAGCCTGGATTCAGCACCGGGCCTGCCGTTTCCATGCTGCAGATTCCCACTCCCTCGGGTTTGACTGCACTGGGTCCTAGTGCTAGTCACCCTAACCCTGGTAACCTCAGGGGCTGTTACACTGGGTCTTCCCCATCCCCCTCAAACTATGTGACCCCTGCTCTTCCCCACCCACACCAAAGTCTTCATGCCCCCCCCCCCTTGACCACCCACCACCCCCCCACCTGACATCACCTCGGCCTCAGTCCACTCACCTGCCTTCCTCCGGCCCCAACCCCCATCCCTGCCGTGTGTTCACCATCCCCCCTGACCTCCCCCTCTCTGACACCGAACAGTCGGTCCTCAGCAGAGGTCTTACCTTTGTCCCCCTCCGTCCCCACCTCAATGAGTTCCGCGCCCACCACGACTTGGAGCTCTTCTACCGTCGCCTCCGCCTCACAGCGTTCTTCCATGGGAAGGAGTCCTCGCCCCTATTGATGATCCCTTTTCCCGTCTCCAACGAACCCCCTCCTCGTGGACCACCCCTCATGAACTTCTGGCTTTAGACCTTTTTATCCAAAACTGCCGGCGGGACATCAACCGCGTCAACTTCTCCACTCCCCTGTCTCACTCCAATCTCTCCCCCCTGAACATACAGCCATCGACTCACTCCACAACAACCCAGATTGGGTTATCAAACCCGCCGACAAGGGAGGTGCCGTGGTAGTCTGGCGCGTCGATCTCTACAAAGCTGAGGCCACGCGCCAACTCTCGGACACCTCCTCCTACTTACCCCTGGACCATGACCCCACAGACGAGCACCAGGCCACTATCTCTAGCACCATCACTGACTTCATCCACTCCGCGTCCCTGCCCCCCCGAGCCTCCAACCTCATCGTTCCCCAGCCCCGCACGGCCCGATTTTACCTTCTCCCCAAAATCCACAAACCTGACTGTCCTGGTAGACCCATTGTCTCTGCTTGTTCGTGCCCTACCAAACTAATTTCCACATACCTTGACTCCATCCTCATTAAATCCCTCCCTACCTATGTTCAAAACACCTCAGACACTCTCCGTCGTCTCTGGGCATTCCGTTCTCCCATCCCCTCATCTTCACCATGGATGTCCAGTCACTCTACACCTCCATCCCCCACCAGGATGGTCTCAAAGCCCTCCGGTTCTTCCTCGACCGGAGAATCAACCTATACCCGTCCCCTGATACTCTCCTCCGCCTAGCAGAATTGGTCCTTACCCTCAATAACTTCTCGTTTGACTCCTCCCATTTCCTCCAAATACAAGGCAAAGCTATGGGAACGCGCATGGGCCCCAGCTATGCCTGCCTCTTTGTCGGGTACATCAAACAATCCTTGTTGGAGGCGTACCAGGGCCCCATCCCCAACCTCTACCTCTGCTACATCGATGATTGCTTTGGTGCTACCTCCTGCACCTACACACAACTGACTGACTTCATCCGCTTCACCACTAACTTCCATCCGGCACTCAAATACACCTGGACCATTTCCGACACTTCCCTACCATTTCTTGACCTCACTATCTCCATCGCAAGTGATAGACCTGACCGACCCACTATAAACCCACCGACTCCCATGGCTATCTTGACTACTCTTCTTACCACCCTGCTTCCTGTAAGGACTCCATCCCCTACTCCCAATTCCTCCGTCTACACCGCATCTGCTCCCAGGATGAGGTGTTCCACACCAGGGCATCTGAAATGTCCTCATTCTTCAGGGAACGAGGGTTCCCCCCCCCACTATAGATGAGGCTCTAACCAGGGTCGCTTCAATACCCCATGACACTGCTCTCTCTCCCCATCCCCCCACTCGTAACAAGGACAGAGTCCCCCTAGTCCTCACCTTTCACCCCACATAGCCGCCACATACAACAAATAGTCCTCCGTCATTTTCGCCACCTCCAACGTGACCCCACCACTCGCCACATCTTCCCATCTATCCTCCTGTCTGCTTTCCGCAAAGACCGCTCCCTCCGTAACTCCCTGGTCAATTCTTCCCTTCCCTCCCGCATCACCCCCTCCCCGGGCACTTTCCCTTGTCACCGCAAGAGATGCTACACTTGTCGCTTTACCTCCCCCCTCGACTCCATTCAAGGACCCAAGCAGTCGTTCCAGGTGCGACAGAGGTTCACCTGCATCTCCTCCAACCTCATCTATTGCATCCGCTGCTCTAGATGTCAGCTGATCTACATCGGTGAGACCAAGCATAGGCTTGGCGATCGTTTCGCCGAACACCTCCGCTCGGTCCGCATTAACCAACCTAATCTCCCGGTGGCTCAGCACATCAACTCCCCCTCCCATTCCGAATCCGACCTTTCTGCCCTGGGCCTACTCCATGGCCAGAGTGAGCACCACCGGAAATTGGAGGAACAGCACCTCATATTCTGCTTGGGCAGTCTGCACCCTAGCGGCATAAACATTGAATTCTCCAATTTCCAGTAGCCCTTGCTGCCTCCTCCCCTTCTCAGCTCTCCCTCAGCCCTCGGGCTCCTCCTCTTCCTTTTTCCTTTCTTCTCCCCACCCTACATCAGTCTGAAGAAGGGTTTCGGCCCGAAACGTTGCCTATTTCCTTCGCTCCATAGAGGCTGCTGTACCCGCTGAGTTTCTCCAGCACTTTTGTCTACCTTCGATTTTCCAGCATCTGCAGCTCCTTCTTAAACACCAAGAGTGAGATGTTCCATTTATTAATACTTGACTACTTACAAACTCACCGTAGCTAAAGGCTGCAGCCGCCTCTCCGTAATATTCCAGGAAATCTTCAAACTTCCTGGATCTACACATCGTAAATTTTAATAAAATCCCCAATTGGACGATGCTGGTAAACAGAAGATGAAATGTGGAACGTTACAAACAGAATGACTGTGTTTCCACCATCGATCCCAGCCACATCGTAAAGAAGTAAAAACAATCCTGAAAAACACTCAGCTCTCTCCCAGGGGAAATTTACACCAGAAAAGACACTTACGCTCAAATAAAGCTCCTACACACTGCGGTCCTTCATGGGGCTGGAGTTTCCTCCTTCAATCTGGTGCTGATCATCCGGAAGGCAGACAAACAGCAGGCTGCACCAGTGGACGGCACATTGGCACAGCTGGTGGAGCTGCTATCTCACGATGCCTGAGACACAGGTTCGATCCTCACCTTCGGCTCTGTCTGTGTGGGGTTTGCATGTCTCCCTGTGATTGTTTGGATTTCCTCCGGGTGCTCCGGTTTCCTCCCACATCTCAAAGATGTGTGGGTTTGTAGGTTAATTGGGCCAAAGTGCCTCTACTGTGTAGGTGGGGAAATGTTGGTGCGAAAATGGGATAAGATAGAACTAATGTGAATGGGTGATCGATGGTCAGCGTCAGACAATATTCTGTTGTGCTGCAGCAAGTAAGAATTTCATTGTCCCGTCCGGGACATATGACAATAAAACACTCTTGACTCTTGACTCTTAAGGGCGGCCACAGTGGCACAGCTGGTAGAGCCACTACCTCACAGCGGCAGAGACCCGGGTTTGATCCTGACCTCGGTTGTTGTCCATGTGGCGTTTGCATGTTCTCCCTGTGACTGTGTGGGTTCCCTCTGGGTGCTCCTGTTCCCTCCCACACCCCAAAGACATGCAGGTTGTAGATTGAGTGTCCTCTGTAACTTACCCCTCGTGTGCAAGGAATGGATGAGAAAAGTGGGATAACATAAAACCAGTGTGAAGGGATGTACGATGGTCAACATGGACTCAGTGGGCTGATGGGCTGTCTCCATGCTGTATCTCTAAACTAAACTAAATTAAACTAAACTAAACTAAACTAAATTAAAGATGGGAGGAGAGCAGGGAGCATCAGTTTCTCCAAAAGTGTAATCCCTGACTAGCTCTCTCCCCCACCTCATTCCTGCCGTAATCCTCGACCACCCAGAACAAGGGTAGTGATTGCTTCACCGTCAATTCAATTAAATTTCAATTCAATTCAATTCAACTTTAATGTCATTGCACAAATACTGAGTATGGGTACAACGAAATGCAGTTTTGCGTCAGTCCGTAGTAGTAGTGCAATATAGAAATAAAATTAAAAAAAAGAGGATACAGAATAATCAAAAATACAGAATAATTAACAATGGGGACGGAGGGACTGGAGGAATCTATCGGCGGGACTCTGAGTTCAGCAATGCGACGGTATAATTGTAGAAGCTGTTCCTCATCCTACTGGTACGAGACCTGAGGCTCCTGTACCGCCTCCCTGATGGGAGGAGGGCAAACAGTCCATGGTTGGGGTGGGAGGGGTCTTTAATGATCTTCCCAGCCCGTTTCAGACACCGTTTTCGGTGGAGGGCATCCATGGCAGGGAGCGGGGCACCGATGATGATGCACACCAACTCTCTGTGCATCAAAGCAATGAAGGGGTTACACACAACATTAGACATTGAAACAACCATCTGTGGGTGCCTGGATAACCAGGGACATTAATTATGCACCACTCTGGAGGCAGCTTCGGAAAAGAATTCCTAATGTCATTAATATCAATGCAACACTTTTGACAGCCTTCAGATTGGAGATACTGCACAGTCATTTTGATCTATTGCACTTGTGTATTGCCTTTCAATGCTTACAGTAAACATAGATCACCATCATAATAGTCATGCATGATTTTGTGAGTCTGAAAAATCATCCCGTGAACCAGAAAAACCAACAGAGACCTGAAATTCTGCTCGAGCAGTTTTCAAACTTGTTTTATTATAAAGGCCGAAGGCAAGATTGGTGAAGAGGTAGGGCTGCTGCCTCACAGCGGCAGAGTAGCGAGTTCGATCCTGACCTCGGGTGCTGTCTGAGCAGAGTTTGTATGTTCTGTCTATTACTGCATGGGTTCTACTCTGGTATCTCCGGTTTCCTCCCACATTCCAAAGACGTGCACATTTGTAGGTTAATTGCCTGTTGTAAATTTATAAATTTGTCAACGTAAAGTGTAAATTGCCCCTAGTGTGTAGGATGTGAAAGTGGGATAATATGGAACTAGAGTACGGGTGACTGATTGTCGCTGTGGAATCGGTGGGCCAAAGGGCCTGTTTTCATGCAGCAACATTAACGTAAACTAAGGAAAGTTGTTTTCCTTTTTAACTCCAAAACATGTAGAATTAGACAAGATGCGAGCTGCACCAATGGGCAGCATAGTTTTGTAGCTGGAAGAGCTGCTGCCTCACAGCGCCAGAGACCCGGCTTCAATGCTGAGCTCAGAGGCTGTTTGTGTAGAGTTTGCACGTTTTCCCTATAATCGTGAGGGTTTCCTCCAGGTGCTCCGGTTGACTTTCTGACACAGAGGATACCAGGAAGTCAAGTCCCTGTTGCACATTGGCCTCAATAGTCAACTCAGCACCCAGAGAAACTGGAGAAACATGTCATACCCGATCCCGAGACATTGCCCGAGAAGATGGTAATGAAGAAGGAAGTATTTTGGTGCATTACTGAACTAAAGACTGCAGATGTGGAAAATCTGAAACAAAATCAGAAAATGCTGGAATCCCAAAGATGCCCGTTAATCGCCCTTAATGTGCAGGGAGTGGATGAGAAATTGGGATAATATAGAACATAGATTTGTGGCAGTTTATAATTTTGGGCTTTATTTTGTCACGTGATCCATGGATTTTGTTGAATGATCAATATAAAATCCAGAATATTCCACAGGTACAGTGAAAAGCTTTTGTTGCATGCTACTCAGCCAGCGGGAAGACAATACATGATTACAATCGAGCGGTTGAAACAGTTCCCAACTTGTTACCACGCAGGAGCCAAACACAGTTCACGACCGACACAGACTCACCTTAATAAGGGCACAGCGTTTAAGGGGCTGCTCACCCATACACACCAGGTCAACACCAATACCTGTACGGCAGAGATAACAGCTGTGAGCAAAAAGGATCAGCGATCAAAAGGGTAAAAAACAAATATTCTCCATTACTCAACTAACACAGCTCTCCCTGAAACAGTCTGCTGCCTAACACACTGAGTTCCTCAGCAGTTTGCTTCTCACTCTTGCTTCTAGATTCCGCCTGAGGAAGCAGTGCCTGAGAATCCTGTGCGTCTCAGTGAGATTCTCTCCCACGCTTCTAAACTTCAGAACAGGCCGGTCACCCTCAGCTCCTCCTCAAAGGTTTAGCGATCAATCCAGTCCTTGGATTATGGGGATTTGACCTCTGACTGTGCGACACAAGTACAACGGGATCTGGGGGTCCTTGTTCATCAGTCAATGACTGTAAACATGGGACCTCTGACTTGACCCCAAGATTCCGTTGTACCTCCCCTTTTCGCAACTTGACACCATTTAGATAGTAATCTGCCTTCCTGTTTTTGCTACCAAAGTGCATAACCTCACATTTATCCACATTAAACTGCATCTGCCATGCATCTGCCCACTCACCCAACCTGTCCAAGTCGCCCTGCATTCTCATAGCATCCTCCTCACAGTTCACACTGCCACCCAGCTTTGTGTCATCTGCAAATTTGCTAATGTTACTTTGAATCCCTTCATATAAATCTGCACAGAAATAGGCCCTTCGGTCCACCAAGTCCATGCTGCCCATCAGGCACCCATATACGGCAACTTTACGCTAACCCCATTTTACTCTCCTCACATTCCCACCAACCTCCAACACACTCTATCACTCACCCACGCATTAAGAATATTTCACAGCAGCCAATTAACCACCAACTTTGTGATGTTGGAGGAAACCAGACCACCCGGAGGAAACCCACGCAGTTAGCACCGGATAGGATGGGAAGGCGGGATCGAACGTGAGTTGCCGGTGCTGTGAGGCAGCGGCACTACAAGTTGCACCATTGGGCCACCCTCGAATAACAACCCTTTGCTCCCTATTAAAGAAAAACCCATTAAAGCTAGTGAAAAAAAATGTGAAGCCACAGACTTTTCCTGAAGAAAGATCCTTTAAATGACCCATAATTAGAGCAACATTGATTATAGAATTAGGCTTTACACTGGACCAGTAATTTTATAGAACTAAGAGCAATTTAACTTTGCACTTGAGTCAGTGATGGATTTTTCTGTAGCTTATGTCCAAAACGGCAATAAATTATAAGCAGCAGACAATTAGTGTGGGCTCCTGGGCTAAACAGGTTGAACAGAGTCCATTAGGAAGAGCATACCTCATTTGGAAAAGGACAGAGTTAAAATAGGAGTTGATTAGTTTAGTTTGGTTTCGAGATGCAGTGCGGAGACAGGCTCTTCAGCCCACCGGGTCCGCGACGACCAGCGATTCCCGCATATTAACACTATCCCACACACACTAGGGACAATTTTTACATTTACCAAACCCATTAACCTACAAACCTGTACATCTTTGAAGTGTGGGATAAAATCGAAGATCTCAGCGAAAACCCACGCAGATTCACAGGGAGAACGTACAAACTCCGTACCGACAGCAACCGTAGTCGGGATCGAACCCAGATCTCCGGCGCTGCATTCGCTGTGGTAGCAACTCTGTGATGCCACCAAAGTGTTCTAAACTGGGGTAAGGCCAATTTCACTGGATGGTGGAGAGGTTCAGCAGCAGTGGACCAGAGCCGGCTCCTCGATGGTGAACCAGTCTCAGAGCAACAGGGGACATTCAGGGAGCTTCAGGGTAAGATGTCCACAAAGGAAAAGAGAGGGATTGCCAATGTTCATGTTCATAACCTCTAGGAGCAGAATAAGGCCATTTGACCCATCAAGTCTACTCCCCCATTTAATCATGGCTGATCTATCTTTCCCTCTCAACACCATTCTCTTACCCTCACCGCATAACCCCTGACACCAGTACTGATCACGATTCTCCGCCTTAAAAATACCCAATGACAGTCTCCACCGCTGTCTGTGGCAATGAATTCCACAGATTCACCACCCTCTGACTATGGAAATTCCTCCTCATCTCCTTTCTAATGTGCATCCTTTTATTCTGAGGCTATGGGCTCTGGTCCTAGACTCCCCCACTAGTAGAAACATCCTCTCCACATTCACTCCAACCAGGCCCCCATTAGATACATATAATGTGTAGCCCCCGGCTGACAAGGTGGAGAGAGAGAGAAAGATCAAGCTTGAAGGGAAAGATTTGTATGAGATACTGAGATGTCAGACACACAGCGGCAAGCCTGGGAGCGAATGGCAGATGTGAGGATGAAAGTGGAGGGGAAGGTAGGAGAAGCAGAGGGTGTTCGAGTGCATAATGAGCAAGGGGATAACTGAAGAAAATTGAGGCACTAGAGAGGTCCCTGTGGAGGCTGAGAATATGAGTGATTATTTTGGAGTTGTCATAAAAGTACTAATGACGTAGAGCAAATTTTCAGAGGTACAAAAAGGGAGTTTTGCAGACGAGCAAGCTAGCCACTTGCATCAGCAGTGCAAGACAGCAGCTCCCTGCCGCATTAGTTAGAGGCAAGCAAACCCACCCTGCACTGCCATTAAATGCCCCAGTCCCAGGGATGATTCGTGAGGTTTAGTTTAGAGATACTGCGCGGAAAATATACCCTTCGGCCCAGTTACAGGTTTGTAGGTTAGTTGGCTTGGTATAATTGTAAATTGTCTCTAGTGTGTGTAGGATAACGTTAGTGTGCGGGGTCGCTGGTCGGCGTGGACTCGGTGTTTCCGCCCTGTATCTCTAAACTAAACTAAACAAATAAAGTGAAAAATGCTAAGAATGAATAGGTAATAAAACTGGTGGGGCTTACGGTCAAATGTGCCCTGGGGACCAATTGTGAGTATCAAGTTTTTTGGCAGTGAAATGAAAAGCAATGAGACGGGATAAAGCAAAGCTATTGCTGGTTCCCCCAGTATGGGTTACCACTGATGCAGTTAATAGCTTAAAATGAATCAGTTTATAATAAAAAGGCCCAGCACCATGCATGGTTCAGTCTGATAGATACTGTGAAACCATCCGTGAGATAGAACAAAGCATTGTTACCTCTGGACTGATAGGGTTAATGGGTTGGATTCCAGGCACTCATCTATCAATTCCAGTAACTTCCCAGTGCTTGGCTTTGTGCACGGATGTGAACACTGGGCGTGCTGGTGATTTAAACCATGAGACGGGTAGCTGTAATGGAATGCGTTCAGTCGAGAGGGCAGGCATACCTGTGTCAGGTGCTGAGGATGCCCCACTAGTGTATACTGCAGGAGGTCTTCCAACACAGTGGTGGAGTTGCTGCCTCACAGCGCCAGAAACGCATTTTATCATTTGTTTTTTTTTACTAAGAATTAAACCGATGAATGCATATCTACTTTCCCTGCCTGTAACTTTGTAGGAAGTAATGAAAGAGCCATCGGTGCAGATGCCAACTGTGGGTCCTGAGTTTGATCAGCTGTTTTTCTCCTCAGTGCCGTGCATCTGAATCACCAGAGTGTGACCTGAGTCTCATTGTCAGCACAGATGGCTTCGTAGGCAGTGTGAGGTTTATTTATGGAGGGGGAACCGATTTAATGCAGGAACAGACCGTCTGGGATGTGCGTGAGAGAGCGGCAGATCAACCTACTAATAATGATGTCAGGAAATGCTGGGGACACTCAGCAGGCCAGGCAGCATCTGAGAGAGAAACACAGTTAACATTTCACATCAATAATCATCTGCCAGACTGAGCTGTTACCCAGCGGTATGAATATTGATTTCTCTAACCTTGCTTTCCCTCTTTCTCCGTCCCTCCCCATCCTAGTTTCACTGTCCTCCTGATTAGTTTTTACTCTTTGTATGCCTCTTTGTCACCTGGGGAAACTGCTAGAGTCAGTTATTAAAGATGGGATAGCAGCACATTTGGAAAGTGGTGAAATCATTGGACAAAGTCAGCATGGATTTACGAAAGGTAAATCATGTCTGACGAATCTTATAGAATTTTTCAAAGATGTAACTAGTAGCGTGGATAGGGGAGAACCAGTGGATGTGGTGTATCTGGACTTCCAGAAGGCTTTCGACAAGGTCCCACATAAGAGATTAGTATACAAACTTAAAGCATATGGCATTGGGGGTTCAGTATTGATGTGGATAGAGAACTGGCTGGCAAACAGGAAGCAAAGAGTAGGAGTAAACGGGTCCTTTTCACAATGGCAGGCAGTGACTAGTGGGGTACCGCAAGGCTCAGTGCTGGGACCCCAGCTATTTACAATATATATTAATGAACTGGATGAGGGAATTGAAGGCAATATCTCCAAGTTTGCGGATGACACTAAGCTGGGGGGCAGTGTTAGCTGTGAGGAGGATGCTAGGAGACTGCAAGGTGACTTGGATAGGCTGGGTGAGTGGGCAAATATTTGGCAGATGCAGTATAATGTGGATAAATGTGAGTTTATCCATTTTGGTGGCAAAAACAGGAAAGCAGACTATTATCTAAATGGTGGCCGACTAGGAAAAGGGGAGATGCAGCGAGACCTGGGTGTCATGGTACACCAGTCATTGAAAGTAGGCATGCAGGTGCAGCAGGCAGTGAAGAAAGCGAATGGTATGTTAGCTTTCATAGCAAAAGGATTTGAGTATAGGAGCAGGGAGGTTCTACTGCAGTTGTACAGGGTCTTGGTGAGACCACACCTGGAGTATTGCATACAGTTTTGGTCTCCAAATCTGAGGAAGGACATTATTGCCATAGAGGGAGTGCAGAGAAGGTTCACCAGACTGATTCCTGGGATGTCAGGACTGTCTTATGAAGAAAGACTGGATAGACTTGGTTTATACTCTCTAGAATTTAGGAGATTGAGAGGGGATCTTATAGGAACTTACAAAATTCTTAAGGGGTTGGACAGGCTAGATGCAGGAAGATTGCTCCCGATGTTGGGGAAGTCCAGGACAAGGGGTCACAGCTTAAGGATAAGGGGGAAATCCTTTAAAACCGAGATGAGAAGAACTTTTTTCACACAGAGAGTGGTGAATCTCTGGAACTCTCTGCCACAGAGGGTAGTTGAGGCCAGTTCATTGGCTATATTTAAGAGGGAGTTAGATGTGGCCCTTGTGGCTAAAGGGATCAGAGGGTATGGAGAGAAGGCAGGTACGGGATACTGAGTTGGATGATCAGCCATGATCATATTGAATGGCGGTGCAGGCTCGAAGGGCCGAATGGCCTACTCCTGCACCTAATTTCTATGTTTCTATGTTTCCATGTTTCCCCTCAGTCAACAATGAACCACTCTACATTTCCTTGAGCATCGTCTGCTTTGATCTGCCATATTCACACCTTACCCCTCCATATCTCTAGTTTCCCTCTCACCTGACTCTCAGTCTGAAGACTGATCTCGATCCCGAAATGTCACCCATTCCTACTCTCCAGACATGCTGCTTGTCCTGCTGAGTTAATCCAGCATTTTGTGTCTATCTTCGGTGTAAACCAGTTTCTTCCTACACAAGCTTTTAACAAGCAGTTTGGCAAGTACACAACCACTTTTAGTTGACTTGCACGGTATTTAGACATGGGTCTGCCTCTGCTTCACTAACTGTTAGAGGTTGTGTTTATTTAGGATTGGACTGACCGCAGTTTCATTTGATGGATTATGGTCCACTCTCTGTAATTTCTTCACTATTAGAGAGAAGGGGAAGGAGCAGGCCTCTAAAATCATGTATAAAACCATGAGAAGAATAGATCGGGTAGATGAACAGAGTCTCTTGGTCAGAGCAGGTGAATCAAGGACCAGAGGGCATAGGTTTAAGGTGAAGGGGAAACGATTTAATAGGAATCTGAACAAGGAATGGAACAAGCTGCCAGAGGAGGTAGTTGAGGCAGGGACTATCCCGACGTTTAAGAAACAGTTAGACAGGTACATGGATAGGACAGATATGGACCAAATGCGGGCAGGTGGGGCTAGTGTAGCAGGAACATGTTGGCCGATGTGGGCAAGTTGGGCCGAAGGGCCTGTTTCCACACTGTATCACTCTATGACTGGCAAGAAATAGGTGGATCCAGCTGAGGAGGGGTTGATTAGCACCCCGAGCCGAAACATCAATTTCATTCATAATTATATTTATTTAACTTCATCCAAATCTATTCGGAGAACATGTTTCATGTGGGAATGTCGGGACAGTGGCTACAGTGATGTCTACTAGGCCCGGTCGCTCTGTTACCTGCGCGAGTATCATTGACACCAGCAGGGAGCTGATTAATGTTTTGTGCAGGCGAGATGTATAATGTTATTTTTTGCAAACAGGTGATGATATTGACCCCTTGCTCAGTCAGGTCAGGCACTTAATAAAAGAGGAAACCACTGATGAAACAAAATGATCCCTCGAGCTTCTACATCTGCTTTCGACCCGGCTCCATCTGCCCCTTGTCTGGCTCGATGCGCTGAATGTGTCAATATGTTGTATATTATTACATTAATCATATTGATTTCTATGAATTAATTTTTTAATCATATATAATATATCAGTATATTATACAATATCAACTCAATGTGTTGAGCCGAAGGGCCTGTTTCTATGCTGTATTATTCAATGATTGTATTTTCATTGATTAACTGTTCATTTCCCTCCACAGATGGCGCCCGACCCGCTGAGTTTCTCCAGCAATTATTTTGCTCACGGTTCTAGCATCCGCAGTCTTGTGTCACGGAGGTGCTGCCATCACGAAGTTCCAGCGACCCCAGTTCGATTCTGACCCCAGGTGCTGTCCATGTGGAGTTTGCACGTTCTCCCTGTGACCATATCTGTTTCCTGCAGGTGCTCTGGTTTCCTTCCACATCCCAAAGACGTGCGGGTTGGTCGGATAGTTAGGCGCCATTAATTGCCCCTGATGTGTGGGTGAGTGAGAGAATCTGGGGAGAGTTGATGAGAATGTTGGGAGAATAAAATGGCATTGGTGTATGATCAGTGTAAATGGTTGGCATGGACCAAGGCTGTTTGATTTCTATGACTCAAAGACCCTGCTTTGGACCAGCATAAAACGAGGTTCGTGCCACCTTCAGGCGAGGATGATTTAGTTTAGCTTAGAGATACAGCGCGGAAACAAGCCCTTCGGCCCACCGAGTCCGCACTTACCAGCGATCACTATCCTACATACTACGATACACACACATAATTTACAATTGTACCAAGCCAATTAACCTACAGGCATGAGGTAAAAGATAAGCCATGATCTTACTGAGCGATGTGAGGAACAGATGGTCAACCCTGCTTATGTTCTTATGTATCTCTGCTTATAATCAATATCTGGACAAGCCTGTGCCCTTAATGTGAATGGAGTTTTTCTGAGAGTAAGGATCAGTTATGTTAGTGTTCAGTGAAGAGGCCTGTTAGCATGGAAATGGTGGAGATTGGAAGTGGTTCCTCTTGGCGCTGGAATTAGAGGTGACGACAGTCAGTGGAGGTTAGCATTTAAGCTGAAATACTGTTGAGAGACCCGAGGCAGACAGATCATGGGGTTTGCTGTTTTAAACTGCAGTACCCTGTGGGATGGGCAAGAAATAGCATGTGCTCCAAATGTAACTTTACTCAGAGAAATAGACTTGTGTGGCATTCTTTCAAAGTAGGAGACAAGAGATAGGGCGGGAAATGAAAAAGCTTTTAGTTTTGCTCACCGTAGCGCGTCAGTAAGAGGGGATGAATCTACAAAGCATCTGGAAAAATGTAAGTTGCAACCTACCAAATACAGGTCATGCTTGCCCAAAAATAGAGGTGTTTTTTTTTCGATGAACCAATCCTTTCTGACATTAAGGAAATAAAGAGCACATGATTAGGACACAGGAGATTAGGATAAAAAAGTAAATCGTTGGAATCTGCAGGGATGTGGCCACATGGACAATGGGCTCGTGAGGCAAGAAACAAAGCGAGCCAGGTGAGGTGGAACAGGGATACTCAGACTGGAAGCGCGTTGTGTTGGGACTCTCATTAACTTGGCCACTGCATAAGATAGAGAAAAAAATAGTGGCAGAGAGAGTTGGAACTTCAGTGAGGTGGAGAAGTTGGTGTTAGAGCAGAGATGGTTAAGGGAGATCTGGGAGAGGTGATCAATGTCACGAATGGTTTTAACAAGAGTAAGTGAGAAGAAACTATTTTCAGGAAGATTGGTAACCAGAGGTAAATATCTAGGGTTAAGCATTGAAAAAAAAAAGAAGCATTGGTTAGGCATTGGGGTATTATGGTCTGGTCTGCACTGCCTGGTAGATTCTTGATTAGTACAGGTGTCAGGGATTATGCGGAGAAGGCAGGAGACTGGGGTTAAGAGGGAAAGATAGATCAGCCATGATTGAATGGTGGAACACACTTGATGGGGCGAATGGCCTAATTCTGCTCCTATAAATTATGAACCAATGAACTTATGAGGAATTGTGGAAGCATATTCAACAGTATCAGTCTACCTCAGGTTGGGCCAAGATTCTTAACAGTATGTGCAGGAAAGAACTGCAGTTGCTGGTTTAAATCGAAGGTAGACACAAAATGCTGGAGTAACTCAGCGGGACAGGCAGCAACTCTGGAGAGAAGGAATGGGTGGAGTTTCGGGTCGAGAACCTTCTTCAGACATTATCAGAACAGTATTTCAGCTTAAACGCTTACCCCCACTGACTGTCGGCACCTCTAACTCCAGCGCCATGTGAACTACTTCCAATTTGGGAGGTGAACAGGGGCGGAGGAGGGGGAGGGGGGGGCGGAGGGGTTGTTGTGGAACGGTACAGTGATGAGAGAAACATAGAAACATAGACATAGAAAATAGGTGCAGGAGTAGGCCATTCGGCCCTTCGAGCCTGCACCGCCATTCAATATGATCATGGCTGATCATCCAATTCAGTATCCTGTACCTGCCTTCTCTCCATACCCCCTGATCCCTTTAGCCACAAGGGCCACATCTAACTCCCTCTTAAATATAGCCAATGAACTGGCCTCAACTACCTTCTGTGGCAGAGAGTTCCAGAGATTCACCACTCTCTGTGTGAAAAATGTTTTTCTCATCTCGGTCCTAAAGGATTTCCCCTTAATCCTTAAACTGTGACCCCTTGTCCTGGACTTCCCCAACATTGGGAACAATCTTCCTGCATCTAGCCTGTCCAACCCCTTAAGGAACAGAAGAGGGGACTGATTGGAAAGCTCCAGCAAAGGTATAAACAGAGATGAAGGGCCGAACAGCCTTCCCCCAGCCTGCATCAATTGATGATTCTCTGAAAGATGTAATGTTGCAACCGTAATAAATTAAAGACAAGCTTGAAAAAGCTTAAGGGAGCGCTTAACCAACATGGCAGTCAGCCAAGCAATTATAGCAACCACTGTGTGGATTATGTACCAATGAAAATATGCTGGTTTTGTTGATCTTGGGCTTGGCTGACGGCTGAAATGATTACAGAGCGCTCACAGTCGGTTAAATGAACGGTACGTGGAGCTTTCACATCAAGCGGTTTGCGATTTCAGGGCGAGTTTTGGAAATTTCTATCAGTGTGGCTGGCCATGGTTCTTTTATTGACCGCACCTCTTGTGAAGCGACAGAGACCACGGGCCGACTGAACACAGCTGGTGTGAGTTCCCTTCAAATCAAAAGATTATTAATCTGCCTGGTAAATCCACAAATCTCACAATTTATTCTGAAGTCCAGGGATGAGAGTAATTCCTCAGGAAGGACTAAAATATGACAATTTTGTGAAGATTGTAGATTCCGTTCTATTAGTTTATTGCCGCTGTGTTTTGTCCTGCGCTGTGCTGAGGTACTCACTCTCACAGTATTCCCATCTCTGGTTCCTTCATCTCTCGCTCTCTCTCCCTCTCCCACACACACACGCGCATTCATAAACACACACGTGCATGCGCACACACAAACAAACACACACACACCAGACTAACTCTTTTCTGTCTAGTCAGCTCTAAAAAGAGAGACTGTGGAGATGGAGATTCTGCAGAAACATTAGAGGCAGTTTGAGCAGGGAATGCATGGAGTATTCAGTTTTGTTCAAGATACAACTGGAGACAGGCCCTTCAGCCCATCGATTATATGTCCACCATCGATCATCTGTTCACACACGTTCTATGTTAATCCACTTTGAATCCACTCCCTGCACACTCGGGGCAATTTAGAGCAGCCAATTAACCTATGCACTCACCTGCCTTTGGGATGTGGGGAGGATACAGGCACCTGGAGGAAAGCTGTGCAGTTACTGGGAGAACATGCAAACTCCACATGGACAGCACCCGAGCTCAGAATGGAACACGGGTACCTGTGGTGTGAGGCAGTAGCTCTACCAGCTGTGCCACTGTGCTGACCAGATATTGAGATGTGGGGTCAAGGGGCAAGGGTCAGAGAGTGGGGGAGGCTCTGCCAGCCAAGGTGTCGGCCCCATTGGTGGAGGTGAGAGGGGTGAAGCAGCCCCTGCCACTGCCTGCCGAGCAGTGGGCTGCTAAGCCCCTGCTCCGTGTTGAAGAACGTTGGCCGGAGGTGGGGGTGGGGGCAGCGGAGGGGTGGGTGGGGGGCAGTGGAGGGGTGGGGGGGGGCAGTGGTGGGGTGAGGGACGGGGGCAGTGGAGGGGCGGGGGGAGGGGGCAGAGGAGGGGTGGGGGGGGCAGTGGAGGGGCGGGGGGCAGTGGTGGGGTGAGGGAGGGGGGCAGTGGAGGGGCGGGGGGGTGGGGGCAGTGGAGGGGCGGGGGGGTGGGGGCAGTGGTGGGGCGGGGGGGAGGGGGGCAGTGGTGGGGTGAGGGAGTGGGGAAGTGGTGGGGCGGGGGGGGGTGGGGGCAGTGGAGGGGCGACGGCTGGTTCCTGGCAGCAGCAGCAAAATGTTCATGAAAATACGAAGACAACCCACCTGGTGGTAGCTGCAGGAACCTGCAGGAACCTCCAGGAACAAACATGCCCACTGACTTTCACAAACCACTGCTCCTTCCACTATTTTAACGTCCACAATTCTGCCATGTTGACGAAGTTTATTCTGCATTTTGTCTCAGGCTTCTCCTTCTGATTCATAGCACAGCTCCCAGGATGGGATGCTGAGGTACCTAGACCCCAACAACTAAACATCAGAAACTCAGGCAGGACTATTGCCATGAAAGGGCGATAAACAAATGGAATTGGTAAATGGTCAAATGTGGGAAAATATGAAAAACTAACAGGAGAATAAATGAGTTACACAACTCCCCTCCACCCCTTTTATTTCCCCCCCCTCTTCCCCATGCCTCACCCAGATCAGCACCCATTTCTCCCACTATTCTTTTCCCCATTCCCCGTCTCCTTCCACCTGCATCCCTTCCTCTGGCTTCATATTTCACTCCCCTTCTCTCCTTGGTTTACAGCTTTTTCTCTTCTTTTCATCTCTGGCCGTTGTCCACCCATCAGCAAATCAAACCCCCACACCTTCATCCACCTAGCCTGCCAGGCTTTCTTCTCTTTTCCAGCCTTCTCCCCCTACTACAGTTGGTCTGAAGAAGGGTCCGAACCCGAAAGGTCGCCTATCCATTTTTTCCAGAGAAGCTTAGTTATTCCAGCACTCTGTGTTCTTTTTTAACCAGCACCTGCGGTTCCTTGTGTATAAAAAAATTAGGATTATTAGGGTTAGAAATGCAGCAACAGGTGGGATGAACAAGGAAACTCAGCCTGAAAAATTAAATAGTGTAAAGAGCAATGTAATATGGAATTAGACTAATCTAGGGGGTAAAAGGGAGAACAAATGCCTGATCTAGAGCCATAGAGTCATACAGAGTGGAAACAGGCCCTTCGGCCCAACTTGCCCACATCTACCAACATGTCCCATCTACACTAGTCCCACCTGCCTGCGTTTGGACCTTCTCCCTCCAAACCTGTCCTATCCAAGTACCTGCCTAAACGTTCCTTAAATGTTGCAAGTCAACCAGCTCCTCTTGCACTTGTTCCATACACCCACCACACTTTGTGTGAAAAGGTAACCTCTCGGATTCCTACTAAATCTTTCCCCCTTCACCTTAAACCGATGTGACTTGAAATGTTCTAATAATCTAAAAGGCGCTAAATGGTCTGGGTTACATTAGCAAAGGTGCACGAGTAAAAACCTGCCACTGTCCTTTCTCCACGATTCACAGATATAATCCTACGTTAGCCTTCAATGACTATGTAGCCTTATAATTACCACAAGCCACTTCTTCCTGCTTTGTTTGTTACCAGTAATTTTACTTAGTTTTAGTTTAGTTGAGAGATACAACGCGGAAACAGGCCCTTCGGCCCACAGTGTCTGCACCGACCAGCGATCCCCGCACATGAACACTGCCCTACACACACTAGGGACAATTTTTCTTACACCAAGCTAATTAACCTACAAATCAGGGGTCATTGGAGTGTGGGGGGAAACCAAAGATCTCGGAGAAAACCCGCGCAGGTCACGGAGAGAATGTACAAACTCCCTACAGACAAGCACCCGTAATCAGATTCAAACCCGAGTCTCTGGCGCTGGAAGGCAGTAGCTCTACTGCTGAGTCACTGTACCACCTATCCCATTTCTATTCAGTCATTTTGTCGGTTTGTATCCAGGAAGTGTGTGGACAAAAGGTCAAACATGGCAGGTAATCCATCCATCATACCACAGCAACTCCTTGCCCATACATCTCCACCGTCAGATTCATGTCATAACTGATAGGAGCAGAATTAGGCCATTCGGCCCATCAAGTCTACTCCCCTATTCAATCATGGCTGATATATCTCTCCATCCTAACCCCATTCTCCTGCCTTCTCCCCATAACTCCTGAAACCCGTACTAATCAATAATCCATCTATCTCTGCTTTAAAAATATCCATTGACTTGGCCTCCACAGCCTTCTGTGGCAACAAATTCCACAGATTCACCACCCACTGACTAAAGAAATTCCTTCTCTTCTCCTTCCTAAAGGAAGGTCCTTTAATTCTGAGGTGATGACCTCTTGTCCTAGACTCTCCCAGTAGTGGAAACATCTTCTCCACATCCACTCTATCCAAGAGTCTCACTGTTCAATTTCATGTAGCCAGGCTTGGCCACCCTGACAGATGGTAGCCGCGAATTACATTGGCTCTCTCCCCGTCAAGATTGGTGGCACAGTGCCTCAATTAGCAGGCAATTCATCCAAAAGCTGGACGCCAAGAAGCACGAGTTCAAATCTCTTCCAACGTCTGAATTTCAATATGGTTTAATTAAACAACCTGACGCAAAGGACCAGTGGCAGTAATTGGTGACTCTGAATGCATGAGATGGCTTCCTTCGGGGAAGGAAGGCCACCGAGCTGTAAGGAAAGCTCTTGAGCTGTAATAGAAGGCAATGAGTCAGAATTGACTACTCAGCACCAGAATTGGCATAGGTTCAGATATAAGAAAAGGCTCCCGGACTGGTGGATTCTGTAGTGATTATCTACAACACTCGTGGACTTGTACCTACATTGGGAGAATGGTTCATTGAATTTGGTTCTCCACTTTGTTCAAGACCTCCTAGAAAAGAGATGTGCAGTTGCTAGAGCTGCTTGCTTATACCTCCAGCAATCCGGGTTCAATCTTGACTTCCAGAGCTGTCTGTGTGGAGTCTGGACATTCTCCCTGCGACTTACCTTCAGGTGCTCTGGTGTCCTCCCACACCGGAAAGACATGCGGGTTGTCCTGCAACCTCCGGTAACCACCTTCAACTAGCATAGCAACCGGCTTCGACTAAAAAATTACCGATTTTTAAAACGGCAACCGATTTTTAGTCGCGGGCGGTTTTGAATTTTTTGAAATAATCGCTGGAACATAGAAGAAGCGTAAACCACTTTCGACCATTAGGGAGACACAAAAACCTCCGGGAACCGCACGGAAACATTGGGTGGGGCGCAAAGTCTCCAGAGGTTTCCGTTCAGGTTTCCTAAGTGGGACAAGGGCATTAGGCAGCAGCTCTACCGCTGCGCCACCGTGCCTCCCTGTGGGTTTGTGTTACAACTAATCTCAATACAGATGGTGTTTTGAGAACCGATAATAACCCTGCTGTAATACAGGGGTTGTGTTTATAGAGTTGGCTACTGTCGTCACTAGATCAGCAATCTGTGGTCAAAAAACATTTCAAATCCATTCATGGAAATTCAGAAACCCAAACTCAATGAGATAAATTAGGGACATAAAAATTGCTAATCTCAGTGCTGATCCAAAAGCAGCAGATTGTTGTAAAAACCCATCTGCTTCACGAATAAGGTTGAGGGGAAGACGGCTGCTGTCGTTAACTGGTCAAACATGACAGCAAGCAACCAGCATAATCAAGGACCATTTTCACCCTGGTCATTCATTCTTCTCCCCTCTCCCATCGGGCAGAAAGTACAAAAGCTTGATTGCATGTACTGTACCTTCAGATACAAGAATAACTTCTTTGCTGCTGTTAAGATTCTTGAATAATCCTCCCATAAGGCAGAGTGTAGTTCCGATCTTCCAGCCTACCTCATTGCGGACCTTGCACTTCTTTTCATTTTCACTTTCTCTGTAACTGTAATCCGATAATGCTGTAACACTATATTCTGCACTCTGGTATATTTTCTCTTTGCGCTACCTGTTGTGCATGTGTAACGGCGTGATTGTACTCAAGTATAGTATGATTTTACTAGATTCACCCAGGTAACTTTAGATGGCCAGGTATTATATCTCTTACTATAAGCAGCTGACGATGATGGCAGCCTTGTTAACGGTCTGTCTGTCTTTTTGTCTTTTTTGTTATTTTTAGTGTGTTTTAAAAAGCTTGTGTTAATGTTCTCTGTTTGTTTTATGTGGGGGGTGTTGGGGGGGGGGGGGGTCGGGGCAACTTTCTTCTCAATCTCTTACCTTGCCGGAGATGCGATTGTTTTTCGGATCGTATCCCCAGTCGCTCTGCTGCCTAACATCATGGAGCTGGCGGCCTTGCTCGAGACTGACTTTAAGCCCACCGCGGGGCCGTGGACTTACCATCGGAGCCTGCGATCCCTTGCCTGAGATTTCACCATTGAGGAGCTCGCAGTCTCAGGTAGAGACCGATGTTAGGATATTAAGATGTATTTTTCTATTCTTCTGCTTTGCTTGGGATCACGTAAATCCAAGACCTCCTGGCACAGGTAACTTTGTGCTAACTTGGGGGCTGTATTTGACTGGTTCAATAACTTTCACTGTGTAGGTAAATTAATGCCACAGAAGCTTTTAGTTTTGATGTTGCAAATCAGTAAATTATCAATCTGGCATAAATATAGCTGGGCAGTAAGTAAACTTTATAAATAAAATCCACACAAATTTGAACCAACTTGATTGAAGCAATAATAACTTAATTAAGAAAATTACACACTTAAGGTCATATGAATCCTGTGATATTTGCAGTTTATTTCCTCTCAACAAACTGTGCCCGACCTACTGAAAGCCAAATAACTGCACAGAACATAGTTATACTGTAGTCACTGATTATCACAGAGTGCACAGATCCCTAACATGAGAAGGAGAACATGACATAGGCACAAAGGGACATGGAAGTAAAGATAAATCAAGAAGAATTAGCAGAATAAGAAGAATTATGAGAGCTTAATTTTAAAGTGTAATTATTGAACATTAATACAGTTGATATTTGGCAATTGAATGAACTAGTTTGGCAATCTGGAATCAACTACAAAATCAAGCTGGCAACTACTGATTGTCAAAATTCGAAATGGCAACAAGATTATGGATTCCCACAACCTTCACCCTTCCAGACGTGTTGAAACAAACTTGCAGGCACCGTGAGAGAGCACCAGGGAGGGTGAGAAGGTAAGTGGGGTGGATCCAGGGCAAGAGGTGAAACAAACAAATCAGGATGTATAAATGTGAACCAATTGACAATACAAGGTGTAAATCATAATACATGGAGGGAATGAGAGTTGCGGGGCTTTGGAGACGTTTGGTGCAATGGTTTGTGTACTGTAACCCAGCTAGGGTTTCCAGGTGATGATTTCAATGGCGATCTTGATGGCCTTTCTGACGGCCTCATTGGGGTCCTGGGCCTTGCTCTGAAAGAGCGGCAGGTGGTCCAGGAGCGCTCTTCTTCCTGCAGGAGCTTCTGACATGGTGGTGATTGTTTTAATGGCGTTCAGTCGCACCTTGCTCACTGGATCATTCACCAGGATGAGTAAGGGTGGGATGATGTCAGCCTCCAGTGCTTTGTATTTTCCTGATAAGACACAACACAATCCCTGTTACAGGTGCTCATGCTCTCTGTGTGATACACAGGCTCTGGTTTATTGCCGGCCAAACTGAACCGACCACACCAAAGCCAATCACCGATAAACACCTCAGAACACCTAAGGGCATCTCGGTGGCACCGCATCAGATACCCGGTAGAGTTGCTGCCTTACAGCTCCAGAGACCCGGGTTCGATCCTGACTGTACTTTCTCCCCATGACTTGCATGGGTTTTCTCTGGGTGCTCCGGTTTCCTCCCATACTCCAAAGACGTACAGGTTTGTAGGTTAATTGGCTTTAGTAAGAATTGTAAATTGTCCCTAGTGCGTACGATAGTGCTAGTGTATGGCGATCTCTTGTCGGCGTGGACTCGGTGGACCGAAGGTCCTGTTTCCACACTGTATCTCTAAACTCTAATCTAAAGTTAGATAACTGGCCCTTTGATTTGCCTTTGTCAGCGGTTTATTTTGGTGTTGGATGTACAAAAGGTGATAAGTCTCCACCATTGTGTGATCAACCGGCAGTAGAAAGTACACTCCCTCTTGTTTGATACCGCAGGAATTTCCAAAACCATCCTGTTGCACCCCTTTCTTATCTATAGAAGGACCTTTATCTCATCATTACCATCCTTCAGGAATTCCTCAGAAAGGCCTTTAAATCCAGATGGAATTACAAACCATTCTGTGGATTTGGTCAACACACAGAGACTAGTTTTGACATCCGTCCTTGCACATCAACCCACCTTGTGTCACGGGTGATTTCACATCAAAGTTTCCAGATACAGGAAGTACAATATGTTCCCTGCTGCAGGTTTGACTATGAGTGTAATCAATAGATATTTGGTTAGGAACGGGTTCAAAGGTAGGGGGTCAAGAATGGGTCGACGGGTTGAAGTACGATTTAAATAAATGGTAGAATAAACTCAAGGACAGAATGATTGACTCTCATTTTCATGTTGCAAACTTCACAGTGCAAAAGAGCTCATAATGTCAGGGCCATAATTGCTGTCCTTTTCCTGCGTTTTAATGATTTAAGAGGGGACGCCATTGAGAGAAATCACAGACGGAAGACAATCTGAGACACGAGACCCTATTTAAACACTCTTGGCTGACTACCCCTGTCCCTGGGAGAGTGTTGATGAGCCTGAAGATTTATTGACCTAGTTGTTGCCAGGCTTAAAGGTATTTCCACAGGCCTGGAGGGAAACAGTGGGAGGGGAAAGATCCAGTTGGTGACATACACATTTGTAGGTTAAATTGGCTTCTTTAATTGTAAATTGTCCCTAGTGTTTAGGTTAGTGCTAGTATACGCTGGTCGGCGTGGACTCAATGGGCCGAAGGGCCTGTTTCCGCACTGTATCGCTAAAGTGTACTCTAGGACATTATTTTAGCTTTAGGAGCCCACCAATGTCCTTCCTGTGCTCTCTGTAATGAAGTGATTGTGGCTGGGTTAATGACTCGCAATGGGTCATTGAATCTGAGTTGAATACATCGGGTGAAGAAGGGAGAGAGTGGATATTACCACAAGATGCTCAAATTAAAAGAAATTCAGACAGATCGGAAAATGATCTGATGAGATGGTTCTGTGGGAAAGTAAGTTCTACTTGGGTCTGGGTGGCTGTTCTTCAAGTGGCACGGGTCTGTGGAGCTGAATAGCCTCCTGTGACTTTTCTAGTCTTCATGGTATCAGCAGACTGAACTCCAATGACATTGAAGGATTCACTGCATACCCTGGACCTGTGTTAGAACCCTCGCTGGTTCACTCCTTCAATGTAGAGCTCATGAACAAGCATGCAAAAAAAGGGCAGAAGGAAGTCAGCGAGTTCCAACAATCCTTTCCCTTTCGGCCCATCGAGTCTCTGCTGGCTCACGGAGTAATCCCATTCCCCTGCTAATTTTCCCTGTAGCCTATTCTTCCCACCAGCTCTACCACTCACCTTCACACGAGGGGCGATTTACAACGGCCAATCAACCTACCGATCCGCATGTCTTTGGGATGGGGGAGGACACCGGAGCACTCGGTGGTTACAGAGAGAACAGGCAAACTCCACATGGACAGCAACTGTGGTCAGCATTGTACGCAGGTCACTGGAGCTGTGAGGTTGCAGTTACTTTAGCTGCACCATCGTGCTGCCTTTTTGTATTGAAGCTATCATCGAGTGCCGTTGTATTCAGGTGAAAGGGTGGTTGTTATGGGACAGTCCCAAATCAATCGGCTCCTTTGGGCTGCAGTAAGGAGAGCATTTTTTCGATGAGTGCCTAGCGACTAATGTAATGAAGAGCGCGCTCAGTACTGATGGATGAGACTATCCTGGTAATGAGCTGCACCAGGACATTTACGCGCATTCTGGTCTAAACCAAAGGCACAAGGATTAATGATACATTTCCCACCTCTTCACAGTTTAGTCCTATCCTTAGCATCAAACATCCAAGTGGTGAGTGTGAAACTGACCCCTGATTCATGCCAAACATTTCTAAGAAAATAAATCAAAAATGGTGCAGAACTAACAGAGAAAATTTACACCAAAGAGTTAACCACTTCTCTGGCAGAATGCATTTAAACAAAGAATCAATGGTTTCAGGGGAAGAGAGCACATACACTCTCAAAATATCATTTGAAATAATTTCAAGTGCTTCAGTAATTGGCAATCAGAGCCACATGCTAGAATACTTTAAGCCTGGTCTTAAATATTTTATACTTTTGTACGGTCTAGAGGGTTAATTATCATCCAAGCAACTGCATAATGAGACAGAGCTACAAATGTGCAAAGCCAGATCGGTGAATCATGCCACCCACAATGTGCTGTGTGAACCCAATTTGTCGGTAATCCTGCCTGTTGATGGCAGAACTGGATACCCAAGTGCAATTATAATGCTTCTACCTAGCGCTCCATCAATACTACAGCTGCCACACACCACAATGAACCCAGCGCTAGCACACATCCATCACTCAAAATGGATCCTCCGGCTAATTGATCACGTCCCTGCTTGCAGTAGTTATCCTTGGGCTCTATTCAACTCCAGCCCTTGTTACCAGTCTCAGGTTTTAAACAAATCCAGGTTATGGCAGGAGGTTACTCGAGGGAGTTCTGTGGTTAATCTGCTACTGGGGTGGGCAGACTGCCCTCGCCCACATCTAACCTGATCGGAGGTTTGCGGAGTGGTCCCCAAGGTGGACTTTGTAGATTGGCATCCAGCTGGCATCGCCCACCCTGGTCCGCATCGAAGCAGCCTGATTGATATTTGTCGATTTCAGTGGAAATGAGAGCAGTAAGTCTCTTTCATGAATATCTATTCCCGGACGTACAGGCACCAAGTCCCATCCTGGACTAAACTCACAGTCCTTGTGGGCTTGGCACCAATGGAGACTGGAACAGTACATCGGTACCTTGTGCCCTTTCAACACCCACATTCCCAAGGCTAAGGTCTGTTATCAAACGGTGCACCTGCCAGTGACAGAGGTGGTCGGGACCCATCTGAAGAAGGGTCTGGAGCCGAAACCTCACCCATTCCTTCTCTCCCGAGATGCTGCCTGTCCCGCTGAGTTACTCCAACATTTTATGTCTATCGTCGGGATTAGGATGCTTCGCTTCTTCAGACTGGTTGCCTGGCAACATGTTGCACCATCTTTAACAGTCTAGCATGAGACGGAAAGTATGGCAGAGGTTTGCTTCAAACATGGTGGCGTTAGCTGTGCTCAGTGAGGCAGTGTGCTTCAGATACAACTGCCCCGCAGTGTTGTGTGAACAACGCCAGGTTCCAGTTACAGCAACCTTTAAACTGGAAGGGTTGAACATAGGCTAATGAGCACAGCAACTTTCAATTTATTCAGGATTAAAGGGTTAATGCCCGAGTCAGAATATCAGTCAGAGATGTAACATCAAGCACCAAGCAGTAGTGAACTTTCATTAGTAAAGGTATTTCAAAGCTTTTTAAAAATATTATCAGAGGGAGTATAAATGATTCAATATGTAAATAAATAAGGTTTTAAGGGAAAGAAAAGAAAGGCACGTTTTTAAAGAAAATCAACAAACTACAGATGCTGGAAAACATCAGTGAGTCCATGTTCCAGCCTCTGCCGTGCACTGTTACACGGAGGCCCCGCACAGCTTGGGCAACACCTCACCTTCTGCCTTGCATGGGGAAGCTTTCCAGTATTGAATTCCCCAACCTTAGCTAACTTGCTGTTTTTTTCTGAAGGTAGACACAAAAAGCGGTAGTAACTCAGCGGGTCAGGTAGCATCTATGGAGAAAAGGAATAGGTGACGTTTTGCGTCGAGACCCTTCTTCAGACTGAGGAAGGGTCTCGACCTGAAACTTTGCCTATTCTTTTTTTCTAGAGATGCTGCCTTGACCCGCTGAGTTACTCCTGCTTTTTGTGTCCACCTTCGCTGTCAACCAACGTCTGCAGTCCCTTCCGACACACACTGCCTGTTTTTTCTGCCCATTTCACAACTGGCCCATCCTGCCTGTCATTTCCTTGTTCTACTGCATTCTCTGGCCTGCTGGGCACAGTCTCACCTTTTACAACACATGACATAGACAAATAAAGCTAATGTGCTGGTCAGTGCCCACATTAACCCAGCTCACCTCAAACTATCTGAGACATTCTCTGTGTTCTTCACATACCTCCCCTATCTTCTCCTAAAATTAACTTGTTTTTCTATCTTTCACAGTTCTGACAAAGGGTTCCAAAGATGTTAATTGTTTCTCCTTCGACAATTCACTGCCTGACCTGCTGAGTATTTCTGGCAAGCATTTAAAATTTGTGGGTTGGGCTGCAGTGTGCTAACTTCTATGTTCAAATGTCTTTGTTTAGTTTAGTTTAGTTTAGAGATACAGCGCAGTGACAGGCCCTTCGGCCCACTGAGTCGTGCCGACCAGCTATCCCCGTACGCTAGCGCTATCCTACACACACTAGGGACAATTTACAATTATACCAAGCCAATTAGCCTACAAACCTGTATGTCTTTGGAGTGTGGGAGGAAACTGGAGATCCCGGAGAAAACCCACGCTGTCACAGGGAGAACATACAGACTCTGTAGAGACAGCACCCGTAGTCAGGATCGAACCCGGGTCCCTGGCGCTATAAGGCAGCAACTCGACCGCTACACCACTGTGCCGCCCTTAGGTGTTCTTAGGTGTTTATTGGCGAGTGGCTTTGGTGTGGTCGGTTCAGTTTGGCCGGCAATCAACCAGTGCCTGGTTTAATTGCATCTGCAATTCTTTCTTAGTACTAGCGGCAGGAATTGGCTAACGCAGGCTTAAAGATATTGGCAGAGAATTGTAGTCTGAAAATGAAAATAGCTCTGTATATACGATGTACGAAATAGCACAATAAGAATGGAATAAAGCACCTTCCACGCTGGTTGTCGGTCACTGACCTTGGGTGGTGATGGTGGCAAACATCAGTGCTCCCGCTGCTGCCCCCCTGACATTGGGGTTTGGGTCACTGAGCAGATCCACCAGCACTAGAATTACATCCTCCTCGCACATTTTCTCCTTCCCTTCCAAAGGCGCACTGAATGGAAATGGAAATGGCAAATCACTGCCCGAGTCCAGCAAAATCAACCTGTTACTCAATTTCACACCAAAAACTTACGCAGGATTACGTTGGAGGAGAAACCAACTAACCATTGCCTCTAAATCCAGAGGCCGTGATGACAGAGTGCTAAATGTGTGCAGTTATATGCAGGCTGGGTTACCTGTGCAATTCTGTGCTTCAATGGTTCTTTATTGTCACTGTATAAACTCCCAGTGTAATTATTTTCTGACATACAGTCCACTAGAGTATTGCCATTCCCCGATTAACACTGTCACTGGCTTCACATGCAGTAGGGGCCCCAATATCACAAGTGGCACACCACATTGTACCGTGGCCTGAGTAGTTGATGGGACTCTTTGTTAGTTGAATCTGTGCTTCAATGATTGCAGAATGGCCCAACATGGCAGAAAGCAGGGGGCAAGGTTTTCTGGTATTATGTTTAGTTTAGTTCAGTTTAGAGATACAGTACAGAAACAGGCCCTTTGGCCCACCAAGTCCGCACCGACCAGCGATCCCCGCACATTAACACTATTCTACACACACTAGGGACAATTTACATTTATACCAAGCCAATTAACCTACAAACCTGTACGTCTTTGGAGTGTGGGAGGAGACCGAAGATCTCAGAGAAAACCCATGCGGTCACGGGAAGAACGTATAAAATCTTTTCCCCTTCACCTTAAACCTATGTTCTCTGGTTCTCGATTCCCCTACACTGGGCAAGGAATCTGTGCATCTAACCGATCTATTGCTCTCATGATTTTATACACATTTAAAAGATGGCGAAGGAAGTGTGGAGGAATGGCTTGATTGGCCTAATGGCCTCTTTCTGTACTGTATTCTGTAAAGTTTTGCTCTCTCCACTAATGAAAAACTTTCACAAGATGGAACTAACAGATTTCTGTATAATCGTTTTGATGTAATATGCATCAAGATGAAGAAAGCCCAGTCATACTTAATTTAATATAAAACACATTAAGATGGTGAGATCCATTTTCTTTGGTCACACACATTCAGATAAAATTAATTCCTGTACCATTTTAATGCCTTGAAGAACACATTCAAATGCATTAAGAACACACCACTTTCAGGTGTAAAACCCATCAACATATATCTGACAGGTTTTGCGTTGAACACCATTATCTCTTGTCGAATATATTTGGTCCCTGGTTAATTCTCATCCTCGTGAATAATGCTGGGCATCAAGTCACAGGGGACTGGGAGGCAGACTGTATCTTACAGCTGAGCACCACGAGGTGATTGAATCAAGGATCGTGCAAAGACAGCCATCATTGCATTGCACGAGCGGGCTTGGAATTAGGCTTGCAGCCCTTGACTAGAAACTAAACCATGCAATTGTACAATGCCATCACCAAACATATCTCAGAGGCATATGTTTTTTAAAAACTGGAAGCCCATATAACACCAGTGCAAGATTTTAATGGACTTTTGCATTCAAGGTCAGGGTTAGGGTTACATTGCTGATGTATTGCTGAAGATTGTTTCAAATGCACAGCTGGATTCTCCACTCCACTGTCCAATGGCACTTCCTCAAGAGTTACTGATCTTTTCTTTGAAGTACAAGCTCAAAGTAAGATCTATAATACTAGAGGCATACGGTCCTCAACCAACACCTCACCAGGGGAAACCCACTATAAATCTATTGGAGCCCAAGGGCCTAAATATCATTAGGCACAGCTACACTTAACAGGCCCTTCGGCCTACTGAGTCCACGTCAACCATCAATTACATGTTCATACTAGTTCCATCTTATTCCACATTTGCATCCCCTCCCTACGCATTAGGGGCAGTTTACAGAGGTCAATTGCGCCACTGTGCTGCCCTACAGTGACGAATGAAGAGATCACAGTGGTGAAACCAGACGCTAGGGCAATAGAGAGTTGAATCCATATCTAATGCTGCGGTAAAGAACAAAGAGTATGACCAATGAGATAGTTGCTGGAGAGAGAAGGGACAGGGACTAAAGGCTGAATGGTTTCTTCCTGTGATTCTACTTGAATGATTTACCTGCTGCACTCCTCGCCCTCACCCAAACCCCACTTGGTACAGCTTACTTCCTACTAACGTCTATAAAAAATAACGTCAAAATAAAAAAACTCGACTCAGATATCACTAATTTTATATGGGACTATAAAGCACATAGAATACAAAAAAACCCATCTGAATAAACCTAAAGTATTGGGGGGTCTAGCACTACCTAATTTTATGTATTATTATTGGTCAGTAAATATTAAAAACATGATTCAACTGATGGATAACTCCGCCCAGCAAGTAGACTGGATTGTAATGGAGAAAGAGGATTGCTCCTCTAGAAACATTGGAGCGATCCTCCTCTCTCCAATGAAATTGAATAACATAAACTATAATAAGAACCCAATTATTCATAGTACAATCCGTATTTGGAAACAAATAAAACAAAATTTAAAATTAAGAAACTTATCACTTTTATTACCTATAGTCAATAACCCTTTGTTTAGTCCTTCTATTATAGATAAAGCTTATACACAATGGGATAGACTAGGAATTAAAACATTTGGTGACTTGTATGAAACTGGAAAATTACTTTCATTTCAACAATTACAAATAAAATATAAACTCGGAAATAATCAATATTTTAAATACTTTCAAATATGCGACTATTTGAAAAAATATACAAAAGATCATTATAATAACCCAGCAGATGTACTGGACGAGGCAATGCAGATAAAAGCGGAATCAGCAAACTTAATATCATATTTGTATAATATTATCTTAAATGCACAAATACCATCTACGGAGGGTATCAGAAGAGACTGGGAACAAGAGTTAGCTATTAAAATTTCAAAGGAAAGTTGGAATGAATACTTATTAAAAGTGCATAAATGCTCGATTAATGTAAGACACACTTTAATACAATTTAAAATTTTACATAGATTATATTATTCGAAAACTAAAATTCATAAAATTTTCCCAAACGTATCATCTATTTGTGATAAATGTCAATCCCAAGAAGCAACTATAGCGCACTCATTTGTCTTCTGTACAAAAATTCAAAAATTTTGGAATGAAATTTTTGAAATCTTTACAAAGTTATTTAAAACAAGACTGATACCCAAAGCAGAATGGATTATCTTCGGAATAACGGAAGATGATCCAAAACTAAATGTGTTTCAAAAGAAATTAATGGACTATGGGTTAATAACTGGAAAAAAGCTAATTCTAAAATTTTGGAAGAAGGCTCCAATACCAACTATAAATATGTGGATTTCAAATATGTTTGAAACATTACACCTTGAAGAGATAAGACTCCTCCTAGCAGGTAAACCAGATCACTTCCACCTGACGTGGTCTGCATTTATAGAATTATTACAAACATAGGGTGCAAAAGTACTTTAAAAAAAATAAAAAATTGAGGTCAGGTAAGGGGGGGTGATAGTTGAAGAGTTGGTATGTCCTATTTACGTGATGCTCAAAAAAAAAAAACATTTGTTTCTCTTTTTTTTCTCTTTCTCTTTTCTTTTCTTAGGGCCTATTTCTTAACTCTTTTTCTTTTTGTTTTTAATTTCGCTCTTATAGGGTCTTCGTCCTTTTTTGTTGTTACATTTTCTACACTTTTCTACACTTGCATTTTTTCCTTCACTTTCTTCTCTCTTTCAATCTTTTCTTTTTCTAGTGTAAAAAAATAAATAAAGGGAGTACATTAATTGTAAGAAGATATAAATGACGAGTATTAATGTATGTGGTTGTAATGTAATGTACTTCTAATAAATAAAAATAAAAAAAATAATAAAAAAAATAAGTGCAGCCAATCCAAATCCACTGATTCTCAGATACAGTAGGTCAAAACCTCAGTGGCATGGTGGTGCAGCGGTAGAGTTGCTGCCTTGCAGCGCCAGAGATCCGGGTTCGATCCTGACTACTGGTGATGTCTGTACGGAGTTTGTATGTTCTCCCTGTGACTGGGTGGGTTTTCTACGTGTACTCCGGTTTCCACTCACATTCCATAGACGTGCAGGTTTGTAGCTTAATTGGCTTCTGTAAATCGCCCCTCGTGTGTAGGATAGAACCAGTGCACGGGTGATCGTGGACTAGATGGGCCAAAGGGCCTGTTTCTGCACTGTGTCTCTAAACTAGGGAGCGCAGGGGGACCCCCGCCCGCCGAGAGAGAGGTGGACTACTGAGAGCAACCCACTGGTGGGCCGTCAAGAACAAAAGGGTACCCAGCGGGGGGGACATGGCGGGGAGCCACCGAGAACAAAGGAGAAGCCGGTGAGAAGAAGATAAGATTGTTTGATGAACATTTTGTAACTTTGTCGACGCCAGAAATGTGGCGAGTCTTTGTGTACTGTCTAAGTGAGGTCTGCTGTATGATTTTACCGGATTTGACTGTACCCAGGTATAAAGTATCATCATCATCATCAACTAAACTAAACACTGCTATTGCATGTTGAGTAATATCTCGGCCAGAACCTCACCTGATGTTCATCAGTGCTTGTGCAGCCAGGCTTCTGATGGTGTCAGAACTGTGAAAGAGCTTGGACTTAAACACAGAAACACCCGCGGCATCCAACGCTTGCTTGGTGTCCACCAGTAAACAGTAGTGCAGGGTCTTCAATATCAGCTCCTGAATCTCATCATGTTCTGAGATCAATTTCTCTATCAGCAAGGGGACCAATCCATTGTTCACTATTGCAGCTGCACCTGTGGGAGAAAGAGAGGGCATGCACTTAGCAGGCATTGCAATCAGTCTAGTAAGAAGGCTGCATTTCATCAGTTCACATACAATAGTCATAGAGTGATACAGTATTTAAACAGGCCCAACTTGCCCACACCAACCAACATGTCCCATCTACACTGGTCCCACTAGCCTGCGTTTTGGCCCAAATCCATTTAAACCTGTTCTATCTACGTACCTGTCTAATTGCTTCCTAATTATTGTTAATAATTAATAATTGTTCTGTCCTATGGGTCAAAACAGAAGTGGGTGGAGGAGGGGTGCAGGATATGGCAATGTTCACAATCTTAATCACAGATCCAGTGGTAAGTATATGGGGAAACATTCTTTCTACAGTTAGGGTACCTTCACATAGATTCCTCAGCAAGTGCAGTACAATGCAGATCAGGAGGACCAAGGGAGGTGTTAGTAAAGCACTGGAGGTTTAATTGCTGCAGACATATTCAACACTTAACCCTTTGGAGCATCCTGTGCTGCAGTCATGACTCTGGGTAGAACGATCAACTGAGAGGATTGCAACTTGGAAGACAGCAAGTATATCAGCTGCACCATGGAGTAGAATAGCTTCAGCAAGGCAGGGGATAATGAGAGCTAATCAGGTTTAATTCAACGGTACACAAAAATGCTGGAGATACTCAGCGGGTGCAGCAGCATCTATGGAGCGAAGGAAATAGGTAACGTTTGGTAATTCAACAGTGTCCCAGATCACTGAAGACCAAACTACTGTTCTTGCAAATATTTACCTTAACACATCACATTGCATTGAACAGGTGGGCACCTGGAATATCTGGGTAGACAAGGGTCAAATTTCTAATTTAAGTACACAAAGGACTGGTGAAGGGGAAAATATGATTATGAATCCAGAGGCTGAAAACAGCAGAATAAGCACTGGCAGATAGTTTAAAGGAACGAATACAGCAGAATTCAGCAATAGCAGGGGAAGGCTATTGAATGTCATGATATACATTTTGAAGGTGAAGGGGGAAAGATGTAATATGAACCTGAGGGGCAACTTTTATGGAACAAGCTGCCGGAGGAGATACTTGAGGCAGGTACTATCACAACATTTAAGAAACATTTAGATAAGTACATGCATAGCGTGGGTATACAGGGATATGAGCCAAAAGCAGGCAGGTGGGACTAGTGTCGATGCGACAAGTTGGGCCGAAGGGCATGTTTCCACGCTGTATGACTTTATGACTCTATCTGAAAACATTGAGATTCCGTGAATCTCATAATGGGTAGGAATCGCCACAGCATTGCTCCTCCATTCACTTATAGGGAGGTGCAACTCTTGGCGACTCCTGCAACAAAGTTAAATGGGTGAAGTTGGGGCGGCTCTGAGATAGCCCACCGACAATGAGTCTGCAGAAGGCACCGATGCAGGCACATCTGGAACACCTGGAATGATCCTTGGCAGAATCCAGAGCAGAAAAGCCAGGAACAGGGGAAAGAGGCACATGAAGACTTGCGTTAAAGAATCTGAGTTTGAACGGTTCAGAAAAAGAAAGACTTTAGGGAGAGGTAGCTTATTTAATTGATGCTCTCATTGAATTTAGAAGTTGAACAGCAATAATATGTTTGAGGAGGATATGTAGGTAGGAACCGCAGATGCTGGCTTAAACCGAAGATAGACACAAAAAGTTGGAGTAACCCAGCGGTTCAGGCAGCATCTCTGGAGAAAAGGAATAGGTGATGTTTCGGGTCGAGACCCTTCTTTAGACCCTTTTTCAGTCTGAAGGTCTTGATCTGAAACGTCACCTATTCCTTTTCTCCAGAGATGCTATCTGACCCGCTGAGTTACTCCAGCTTTTGAGTCTATCTTCAATAATATGTTGGAGTTTGATACATTTAGGCCAGACATCCTGGACAGTAGAGAGTGATGTTTGTGGGTCAAATCAAATGTTAACACAGAGGTAACTGGAATGAACTTTCCAGGCTGTCACAGAGGGGAAAAAGATAAATATGAAGGCTGACCTGGATTACATGTGATCTGGAGTACATCAGATCTGGTCTCCTAAACCTAAGATATCCATGAATCACACCCATGATGCAAAATCCATGGGGGATCTCCCTGTAGGTCTTTCATGGGCGCATTTGAACAAAATTCTGCTATCAAACCTCTTGGCTACTTGTCAGGTTGGTGGATTTGAGAGCCTCAATCCATCTATCAAATGGTTATTTGCAGTCCTGAGAGTGAAGTAATTAAACCGTAACTCTAAATCGCCAACAGACAAAAATAATTGGTTTTCAAATATTTACCTCAGAATCCTCTACCACAAACAGCAGTACTTCAGCTCAAATTGTTCATCAGATTCTGGTGACTAAAGTCACTGTGGATTTCTAAACCAAGGTCAGCAATTAAGGCACTACCTTACTCTCAGTCCAAGGTGCGGCTGACAATCTCTGCAATTTTCCAAACTCCCATTTGATGTATCAACACCAACTCTGTACGAGGCCCAAGATCATGATATTTCACCGCCCTTGGTGTGTGTTCTTGCAGCAGCTTCAGATAACCACAGGTTTTATTTTAATTAAATGTTGTCAACAGAACTTTAAGCAAACGTTATTTCTGGGGATGTTTGAGAAAGAACTGCAGATGCTGGAAAAATCGAAGGTAGACAAAAATGCTGGTGAGGCAGCATCTATGGAGCGAGGGAATAGGTGAAGTTTTGGATCGAGACCCTTCTTCAGACTGAAACGTCACCTATTCCTTCGCTCCATAGATGCTGCCTCACCCGCTGAGTTTCTCCAGCAATTTTGTCTACCTTCTATTATTTCTGGGGAAGCAGTCCAAATACCTGGCCATCGTACCTTGAAGATTGACGACTCAAGACCAGTGGCCTTTAATCTTGCCATCACCCCACGTGGTGTAGCACCAACAAGTGTCATGGGTTTAATGTCCACTTTGTGTGAATGAGCTGCGTTTCACCATCCATTCCATGGGCACATTTAAACTGGGTACAATGTCCAAAGAGGAGGTAGGTGAAAATGGACAAACAAATTGATGTTGAGAGCAAAAAATAGTTTGAGAATGAACGATCAAGGAACAGAAAAGTGGACAGAAATGAAAGAGATGAATGAAGTCAGAAAGGAGAAAATTCACAAAGATGATTAGGGAAGAGGCAAAACAACGAAACTGTCTACATTGAATGGGATTTCGCTGTCTACATTGAATGGGATTTAAGTAATTTCTGAGAAACATCTGGAACCCAAGAATTTAAGCGAGGTAAAGAACCAAAGGAAATTACTATATGTAAGATATGGTGCTGGAGACATTAACGGCAATGAAAACTGACAATTCCCAGGGCCTGATCTACATTGCTGAAGGCTGTGGAAATAGTGGTCACATTGGCTATCATTTTCCAGAATCCTACGTATTAGTTGTCCCATTTAAGTTCATTAATGTACATCATTTCACCATTTGCCCAGACCACACGCCACACGCCATATCTCCCTTTTGCATGAAATGAAGTCGAGCTGTCAATAGTTTCCGCTTGAGTTCAAAGTCCGACCTGCACCCTGAGAACACATGAATACATTCTGTTTTTTTTGCAAAGCTGATATGATAGGCAAACATCCCCGGTGGGAGATTGCCGATGAAGGAATACTGGAAAAAGTGCTGATGATAGATCAGCTGGGTACTGGGCCAAACAGATCACAGGGAGCAAAAATCCAGCATCAGCAGCAGATTTAAAAGATCTTGTTAAATAATGTTGAATTAGCTGAGGGGACAGAGAATGCAATGAAGTAGAAAATATAGGTATTCTCCTCCAAGTCAGCAGCAGTTGTGGCACTTTGAGGGGCTTATCTTGTGCCACGGTCTTGTCCTCTGGTCAGCACCGCTTTGGTTGCTCTAAGGATTGCATTGGCGGACACCTTGAAGAAAATGAACACATTCCCTAAAAGATGAAACTCACCCTCCACCTCTTCAGCATGTTAAGATACAACACGCGAAAACACTACAGAAACACAAAGTGACCTTCAGAGAAAAAGGTTTCGGTAGGAACATTAAATTTAAATTTAAACAAAGGCCTTTGAAAACGTGCAGTTTCTTGAACAATGTTGACTGCAAAACTAATCATATGGTCCTGCAAGAAAGCTGGGAATGAGTCATGTTGTTTCTTGTACTGAAGGTTATTCTCCTGATGGGTGGGGGGGGGGCAGTTTGTTGAGGAGGCCCGTGGTGATTACTGCAACTTGAAACTGACGAGAAATTAACCTGGTCATGATGATCACCAAGGCCCGTTCTTTTAATTCACGAGCATTGCTTTATAGGCACCAGTTGCACGATCCCTCGATCTGCAAAACAGCGAACCCATGCTGTGGTTTCGAACCGCATTAGCATTTCTTTAATGCTCCCATGCCAGAGCCAACGAATTGCTGGACCACTGCCTGAGTCAGCAGGATGCCAGGCAAAACCGCACCAGTGCCTGAGGTTGTTAGTTTGCTGCACTCACGTGCCATGACGAACAGTGTTTAGTTCAGTTGTCAAAACCAATCCAGGTGATCTGGCTGTGACTGATTCTCCTTCCTGTCTGCCTTCCTCTGCAAAAGGTAGCTGCCAGCCCCCAGCAGCCAGCCAGAATCAGCTCCAGGACCTCGAGCATCCCTCGCCCGCTGCAGTCACGGGATATACTTGGTAACCCAACATCCTCCGGGAATTCTTTGCAGCCGTTTGGTGTCGTTGGTTGTTCCATCACTAAAGTTATCACAGATAGATGTGAACACGTCATTTGCCAATAGTCACACACATTCCCACATTCCAGCAGGTCACCGAGCAACAGTGAGAAGAGGCAATAGACAATAGGCAATAGACAATTGGTGCAGGAGTAGGCCATTCGGCCCTTAGAGCCAGCACCGCCATTCAATGTGATCATGGCTGATCATCCCCAATCAGTACCCCGTTCCTGCCTTCTCCCCATATCTGCCTGACTCCGCTATCTTTAAGAGCCCTATCTAGTTCTCTCTTGAAAGTATCCAGAGAACCGGCCTCCACCAAAGTGTTTTTTCTCACAGAGCCAGGCTTACAAAGAGTTTCTCCTCCCCCTAGCCTGGAGACACAGAGGTATTAATATTGGTACACAGATACAAAAATGCTGGAGTAACTCAGCGGGACAGGCAGCATCTCTGGACAGAAGGAATGGGTGACATTTTGGGTCGAGACCCTTCTTCAGACTGAGAGTCAGGGGAGAGGGAAACGAGATATGGAAGGGTACAAAGAATATTGATAGGCACAAAAAGCTGGAGTAACTCAGTGGGTCAGACAACATATATGGAGAAATGAATATGGATATCCTGACTACGAGCCATGGACCAAGGATGGTCCTGATATCCCGACTATGACTAGCAAACCAAGGCTGATCCACAAACCAAAGCTGGTCTGATGAACGCATTGCTTCATTAAGCTGAGGGACGCACTGAGGCTTGTTGCAGCCAACGCCAAGGATCTGTGGGGGAGGACCACAGTCTAGGGTCCGTCCGTTGCTGGACATGGGGGGCTGGGTGTGGTGGAGACGCCCCTCAAAAAATAAGGGAAGGGATTCCATGCCAGTGGGCCACATGAGTGGCAAGGGTCGGGGATAACTTGGTGTAATTTGTGTAAACAGTATTGAATGTATGTATAGCCTCCGAGAATGTTGGATGGAATCTTGTAAGGATCATGTATTGGATATATTTATTTCTCGAATAATGTATATTTAAAAATTAAATAAAAAATTAACCAAGAGGTTCCCCCACTGAACAAGGCTGGTGAGCTGTACAAGAATGAGAAAATCTATCAATTAATTCATTATTCCAGACTGGTTGTTAAAAAATAAACACCCTAGGCTCAGAAGCAAATAGAATGACAGGAAATTACTGTCGCCCACACAGTGCAGATCAAATAGTGTGGGATGTGAGATGGGACTTTTTTGTTGTTGCAAGCATCTGATTTCAGAGCTCCCTCTCAGCGATGAGTGTTGGCTGACCTTCTACACAACATGCCTCCTGCTTCGGTAAGCAGCATCATGTCCGTGATACGGCTGAGGAATGAGGATGGAAACAGAGACGGCAATTAAACATAACAGGAACTGGAGAAACAGGCACCTTCTCGTCATGATGGGAGGCCTGTTTGTTGCCATGGGAAACAGTCTTTGCACCACATTCAGGTTAGCAGCGAGAATTGCCGCAATAAAGTATAAGTTATGGTCCCGGGAGCTTCTGAATTTGTAAAGTTGATGTTTGAAGTCATGCTTGGAAGCATATTATTACAACTAAAGATTTCATAAAGCATTTTGAAACTGTTCCATGTGAATAGGATCCGTCAAGACTTCTTAAAATAAGAAGGGTCTCGACCCGAAACGTCACCCATTCCTTCTCTCCAGAGATGCTGCCTGTCCCGCTGAGTTACTCCAGCTCTTTGTGTGTATCTTCTTAAAACAGTGTTAGGAAAGGAGAATGCCGCAGACGCTGCAAATCTGCATAAAAACAGAGCATGCTGGAGGTACTCAGCATGTTTGGTGCCTCCATGGAAAGAGAAGAATCAATCTTTTGGCCTGATGACCTTTCATCGGTAGTTTGTATTTTATTGAAAGAGTAGCCATTTTTTTAAAATCCATTATTTTCTTGTGTTTCTTTCTCTTTCCTTCTCCTCAGCATCAACATCAACATCTTGCCAAATCAATCATCCTTGGCTTTGAGTGTTGAGATGTTATTTCACCAAGAGATGCAACATGTCTGACCCAAACCTACTCGGTACATATAATGAAGATAGACACAAAATGCTGGAGTAACTCAGCGGGACAGGCAGCATCTTTGGCAAGAAGGAATGGTTGACGTTTCGGGTCGAGACCCTCCTTCAGACTGAGAGTCAGGGGAGAGGGAAAAGAGAGATATAGAAGTGTTAGGTGTGAAATCAAGAGATCAAAGGGACAAAGCTCAAGGAAAATGTAAAATCGGTCATTGTTAGCTGGAGAAGGTGACAACAAGACTACATATACTCATCTCCAGTAGGTGGCAGAGGTCTCTTGCCTCATCCCGATGCCAACGCCTCCCTGAAGTGCAGCATTCCCACCGGCTCCTGGGAATGTCTGGCCCAGGGCAGCTCATAGTGGATGGCTCTTGGGACTCCCAGTCCATGAACGCACATGCTGGCTCTGCGTAAGGACTGAGATGAGGAAAAACTTTTGTCACCCAGAGAGTCGTGAATCTGTGGAATCCTCTGCCACAAAAGGCAGTGGAGGTCAATTCACTAGATGTATTCAAGAGAGAGCTAGATATAGCTCTTAGTGCTAAAGGAATCAAGGGATATGGGGAGAAAGCAGGAACGGGGCACTGCTTTAGGATGATCAGCCATGATCATATTGAATGGTGGTGCTGGCTCGAAGGGCCGAATGGCCTTCTCCTGCACCTATTTTCGATGTTTCTGTTTCTGTGTTTCTATGTGCTTACCACCAGACCACCTCACAATACACCGCTGCATGTCCCGTCATGTTCCTTCCGGCCCATTTGTGGAAGAGCTTTGGGGTTCTCATGCGACATTTCTGAATCCACAGGACATCCTCTGTGCCAGAGGCTGAGACGAGCTGGCTGAGTCTGAAGAAGGGTCGCCAGGCCTTCTCATGGATGAACTGAGGCCCAGGCCAATTTCAATTTTAGAGGCCCCCAAATCGAGATCCCTTTGAAGCAGACAGGCATGAGGCCCATGCCAAATGGCACTCGTTGCCCCCCCCCCTCTGATAGGGCCGGAGGGTCGCAACCCGAAACGTCACCTATTCCTTTTCTCCAGAGATGCCGTCTGACCCGCTGAGTTACTCCAGCTTTTATGTCTATTTTGAGCATTCTTCTTGGTGTACTTACCTCAGTTTGTAAACTGAGACACAGTGAAGTTACCCAATGTGCTTGGTCAAAAATGCCCTGACATACACGCAAGGGGCTCCAGCTGCAGCGTTATAAAAGTTGGCGCTCAGCTTCCTATGAAATCTTTCCCCTCTCACCTTAAACCTATGTACTCTGGTTCGTGATTCTCCTACTCTGGTTAAAAGAGTCTGTGCATTCACTCTATCGATTCCGATAGAATGATCCAGAGCCAATACTTCCCCGTCTATGGGCGCCAGGGCAATGTTGCCGTGTGTGTGCAAATTGACTGCCACGTTTAGAAATGGTGCCAATTCATTGAATGTGAGACCTCCTGACATTGTGAAAATGTTCTATAGACACACTGCGAGTTCACTCTTCAGTCCAACAGTTGTTATATTCATAGGCATTATGTTCAGTTTTATTAAATAGCATCTTGGACCCTTTTAAAAAAGCAGAGCAAGCAAAAGGGAGGGAAAATGTGGACAGGATTTCTTTTATGTTTAAAATGAAAGTTTCACACAAAAAAAAATCTTGTCCACGTTGTCTTCCTTGTCTCTTCTCCCTGGAATTGTACTAATTCACTGTTGCAGATTCAGCAGAAGGTCACAGGATAACTCATGAATTTCAGCCCCCTTCTGAACAGCTGACGTCACAGTCTGCGTCTACATAGTTTCACAAGGCATAATGTTCCTGAGATGATCAGAGCTTGCACAAGCACTCTGACAATGAGCTGCCTTTTCAATGCCCATTAATTTTGATGGTACTTTCAATGCATCTGAAGACCTGTCAGCGAGTTATCTAAGACTACACACGAGAATTAAATACTGCAAAGAGCTCATTTATACATACATTTTGCTAATACAGGGAATAGGTCCCTGGAACGATTTGATATCAATGGCAGCTTTCCAATGGAACTTGTGCCGTGATCATGCAGTCAAAAATGTATGCACTTTAGAGTTATGAATCTCACATCTGAGATTCACAGATGCACTTACACAAGTAGAGATACAGGGTTGTATCAGTGCCCTACAGGTCATTCAGTGATGATATTCAGAATCAAAGTTGACCACATGACCACAATGAGAACATTTCAGTAGATTCAGTACTAGAGGTCAACATAGTGGTACAGCGGTAGTTGCTGCCTCACAACGCCAGAGACCCGATTTCAATCCTGCCTTGGGCGCTGTCTGTACGGAGTTAGTACGCTCTCCCAGTGACCGCATTCTCGGGGTGCTTCTGTTTCCTCCCATATTCCAAAGATGGGCAGGCTTATAGATTAATTGGCTTCTCTAAAATTGTGTAGGATAGTACAGGTGATCGTTGGCCAGCACAGACTTGGTGGGCCGAAGGGCCTGTTTCCACGTTGTATCTCTAAACTAAACAAAATGAAACGAAACTAAACTAGATTCTGTTTTCATTCTGGAAGAGTAGCTGCTTTTTCTCCAAAACAGTGAGTGCTTTCTACCTGCAGAGGAGGCTGTATTCTTGAACAGTGATGATATTCTCTCTGGCATAGTGTGCCACTATCCTGGAGGGGTGGCCGTGCAGTTCCTAGTGGGGAGACTATTTTCATTCGAGAGGAATATCCTCAATAGTATTGGAGATGTGACTGGTATGTAGGAAGCCATTGTCTGTATAACCCGTTTTCACTAAGCCCACAGCTAACAATGGACAGCTTCCTTGATCATGGTTACTTTTTTGCATATCATTCATTTCTTTGTTCTATATCTCTCTACATCGCCGTCTATATCTCTCATTTCCCTTTCGCCTGACTTTCAGTCTGAAGATGAGTCTCGACCCGAAACGTCGCCTATTCCTTCTATCCAGAGATGCTGCCTGACCCGCTGAGTTACTCCATCATTTTGTATCTAAGTTCCGAAGATGTGACTGCCCGCTTCCTGGATCAGTGTGCCATTGTCCTGCGGATGAGACTGTCTTCAAGATTCAAGATTCAATTTAATTGTCTTGTTCTTTAAGGTGTGATTCTCTCTGGCTTGTGTCTTGGTGCAGTGGCTATCTTTGTCCAAGGAGGTGATCAAGGAAAGTTGGGAACCACCTAGCAACTCCTTAGCCAATCAACCCTTTGCAGCCCCCTTTTTCAGTCATTGTGGTTCAACCGTATCTATATTTCGGCTATTGCAGATGCTCAGCATCTCTCAAGAAAGTGGAGGACTTCAAGTACCTGGGAGCAAGGATGCAGAGCTCGGAGAATCACATCAAGGTCCGGAAAGCGGTCGCATGGAAAGCACTCAATAATATGGGGAAAATCTGGATGTCTCGGATGTCTAAGGGTCTCAAACTGAGATTCTTCCATGCAACTGTAGAGACCATATTATTGTACGGGTGTGAGGCATGGACTCTCACTCGAGCATTGTCCAAGTCTCTCGATGGTACCTACACCCAAATGCTCAGAAATGTTCAAAATGTCAGTTGGAGGGACCACATCACCAATGCCCAGCTCTATGGGGAGATTCCACCTCTGACCGAGAAGATCGGGTCGAGAAAGATCAGCCTCGCTGGTCACTGCCACCGTCGCCCAGTAATGCCGGCAAACAAGGTTGTGCTGTGGGAACCCACCCATGGAAGACGGCCAATCAAGATGATGCTGAAGACGTTGAAGGAAGACGCATGTGTAGAGACAAAAGAGGAGCTTGCCAGCTGCATGGAGGACAGAGATGTGTGGTGCGTCCGTCACCGTGCCCGTCGGAAACCAGCACCACTGCATTGCTAAAGTTTTCAACGATAATAATAAATAATAATAATAAAGCATCTGGCCTTGTGACTTAGCTATGTCTAATTCTCCACTGAAGCATCCAGCCAACAAAGTTAATGTTCAGGAAGCATTTAGCAGTGTCCACATTGTCAAGTATCCCAACATCCTCTCTGGTTCTGAAATTTACTCCAACACAGTGACTTTAGCATTGGAATATCTAGGAGAAGTACAGTTGGAGTGACTCAAGAGGCTGCCAAAAGATGGAGCTTTGCAAGTTGCAATTGTCTTCTGTGGTGTTGCCAAAGTTCTTCTGTTGGCGAGTGGCACACTGTGGAAGGAGCTCATTATTTAACATTTCCGTTTCCTTTCATCAAGGAGATGTAAGTGTTGCCTGTGTTACCTGAGCCATCTGGCATGTTCATAGAGAATACATGGACGTGCCACATTTCCGCAGAAACAGATCTTCAGCATTTAAAAAAAACCTGTGCTGCATGATTCACTTTTTTTTAGTAATTTCTCCTCTGGGACAGGCTCTGTGGTGTGATGTCACTGCCAAGAACAAAGCTCAATAGACCAATTTTTGCAATAATAAGTTTCTGATTTCCAGAAACACTTATCTCAGTAGCTCCATGAACACTTGGCAAATATACATTTTACAGCAGTCAAAATTTGTGCAATCTGATTGGGATGTAGCTTATTGAGAAGTCTGTCATTTTGACAGAGATGATTAATTTTAGCTTTCACTGACAAAAAAAAAACGGATGCCAAAAATACCTCCTAAAGAGAAATTTCCCCCAATAATATACGAGAAAGCCCAGCAATCCATCTGGCTGAATCCCTCAATAATCCATGTACAATCTACCCAGTGATGCACACTAGCCTTCTAAGTTAGAGTTCTGACAACATTTCTCCTGGACAAACTGAAGACAGTCAAGGGCGGCACAGCGGTAGAGTTGCTGCCTTACAGTACCAGGGACCTGGGTTCGATCCTAACTATGGGTGCTGTCTGTATGGAGTTTGTATGTTCTCCCATGACCTGTGTGGGTTTTCTCTGGGATCTCCGGTTTCCTCCCACACTCTGAAGACGTACAGGCTTGTGGGTTAATTGGCTCGATATAATTGTAAATTGTCCCTAGTGTGTGTAGGATAGCGTTAGCGAGCAGGGATCGCTGGTCGACGTGGACTCAGTGGGCCGAAGGGCCTGTTTTTGCGCTGTATCTCAAGAGACAAAAGTGTTTTATTGTCATATGTCCCGGATGGGACAATGAAATTCTTACTTGCTGCAGCACAACAGAATATGTGAATATGTAAACATAGTACATAACGGGGGAAGAGAAAACAAAAAAGAACAAGTTCAATAAATAACAAATATAGTGCAATAATAATATGGTAATTTGCAGTTCAGAGCTTATTTGATGTTGTGTTTAATAGCCTGATGGCTGTAGGAAAGAAGCTGTTCCTGAACCTGGACGTTACAGTTTTCAGGCACCAGTACCTTCTTCCTGATGGCAATGGTGGAACCAGTGTGTGGCCAGGATGGTGTGGGTCTTTGATAATTTTGGCTGCCTTTTTGAGGCAACGTCTGCGATAGATCCCTTCGACGGTAGGGAGGCCAAAGCCAGTGATGGACTGGGCAGTGGTCTTTTTTGCAGTCTTTTTCGCTCCTGGACGTTCAAGTTGCCGAACTAGGCCACGGTGCAACCAGTCAGAATGCTCTCTACCATGCACCTGTAGAAGTTTAGAAGAATCCTCTTCAACATGCCAAATCTCCGTAGTCTTCTCAAGAAGTTGAGTCGCTGATGTGCCTTCTTTATAATTGCATGCTGGGTCCAGGAAAGATCTTCGGAAATATGCAAGCCCAGGAATTTAAAGTTGTTGACCCTCTCCACCATCGTCCCATTGATGTGAACAGGATTGTGGGTCCTCATCCTTCCCCTACCAAAGTCCACAATCAGTTCCTTGGTCTCACTGATGTTGAGAGCCAGGTTGTCGTGCTGGCACCATTTGGTCAGTCGGTCGATCTCACTTTTATACTTTGACTCATCACCATCTGTGATTCGTCCAACAATGGTGTCGTCGGCGAACTTGATGATGGAGTTCGCACTATGTCCGGCTACGCAGTCATGGGTATAGAGTGAGTAAAGCAGGGGGCTGAGCACGCAGCATTGAGGTGCTTCCGTACTAATTGTTACTGAGGATGAAGTCTTTCCGCCAATTCGAACAGACTGTGGACTGTGGATGAGGAAGTCGAGGATCCAATTGCAGAGGGATGCGCAGAGACCCAGTTCCGTGAGCTTGGTAACCAGCTTGGAAGGGATGATGGTATTAAACGCCGAGCTGTAGTCTATAAACAACAGCCTGACGTAAGTGTAAACTAAACTAAACTAAACAGTCAAGCTTACACACTACCAAACATAGGCACAATGTGCTGGAGTAACTCAGCGTGTCAGTTGCATCTGTGGAGTAAATGGAGAGGTGAAAATGGGTAGGAAATGTCCACCTATCCATTTTCTCCACAGATGCTGCCTGAATCGTTGAGTTACTCCAGCACTTTCTGTCTGTCTTTGACATAAACCAGCATCTGCAGTTCCTTTTTATTGCACTACCTAACACTTCCATCCTTCTTATTTTCACAGCTGTCCTTCCCATGGCGTTAAAACCATTAAACTAATGATCTATTCATCGCCATGAATCTTCAAGACCAGTGAAAACTGAATCTCATCTTGCTATTTTGAATGGAGATAGTGAAGGCATCATTCACAAATTTTGCCAGGAGCCTTTTTGATTCACCCATCTCAATCTAGGGGAAAAAACCTGCTGGTTTTTATTTACATCACTCTCATGCTGTACAATTACCACCGCTGATTTCCCCCCCAGCTTCGTCTAGATATAAATGGCATTTCGGATTAAGAAGGCTAGAATTCTACACACCAGGGTAGAGGTTCGGTCCATGTTCAGTTGCAGACGTTGGCCAAAGCTACATTAAGATGACTGTTACTTTTCTGCTGGGCAAACTTAGAGGTATAACAATTTATAAATGTCTGCACAGCTTTCAGGCTGAACACGGATTCAGCCGCAAGACATGACAAGCCTTTATATCAAGCTTTAGCAGAAACTCAAAGGGTGCATTCATACAGGGAGATAAAGGTGGGGAAATTAACATCAAAGAATGAATGTCAAACATCAAAGCCTTTAGCAAGTCTTCAAATGATTTGAACTTTTTGGAACTCTTTGTAGGCAGAGCAGGTAACAAGAATTACTCTGAAGGAAATTAACAGAGACGGCAGCACTAACTTTGTGTGTGAGCAGGCAGCAAGAACAGTGAGCTACCCAGCCCCACTGTTCACTGACAATGAAATGAAGCTGACTGCAAGAATGCTATCCTTCCTTGTGGAAACAAGTCATTATAACAATGTTCATATCTGGGACCCCTCATCTAATGATCCCGCTATCACCTCCACCACCCCAGGATCCTGCTTGCACCTCTGGGATCTTGCCTCCACCCCCGGCACTCTGTTTCCATACCCAGGGCCCCATTGCACACCTCGGAAATTCAGCTCCCCCGCTCAAGGTAATCCTGCAGCACTAACTTCTACCTCTGGAGCCCAGGTTCCACCTCTGCACCCTGTGCTCTCTGTGACCAGCCCAAGGATCCCACATCTATGTCTGGGACTCCACACCCCCCCCCCCCCCCCACCACAATCCATGTGCGATACCCAGCTTTAAATGTTGTGATTCTGCCTCCATGCCAGGACCACATTCTTCCAGCATCTGTTTCTGCTTCTATCTTCAAGACCCTATTTTCACCTCCCAGATAATATTTCAAATGTGGCCTCACCAACGCCTCATTAAGCCTCAACAGTACATCCTTGCTTTTATATTCTAATCCCCTCGAAATGAATGCTAACATTGCATTTGGCTTCCTTACCGCTAACGCAGCCATTTGGGAAACCTGCACTAGTACTCCCAAGTTTCTGATTTCTGAATCCTCTCCCCATTTACAAAGAAGTCTATGCCTTTATTGCTTCTACCGAAATGCATGACTGTACACTTTGCTACGTTGTATTTCATATGCCACATCTTTTCCCACTCTCCCAACCTGTCCAAGTCCTTCTGCAGATTCCCTGCTTCCTCGACACTACCTGCCCCTCCACCTATCTTCCTATCATCCGCAAACGTGGCCACAAAGCCATCAATTCCCTCATCCAGATCATTTACATATAACATGAAAAGTAGCGGACCCAACACTGACCACTATAAAACACCACTGGTAGCCGGCAGGCAACCAGAAAAGACCCTCATTATTCTCACTCTTTGCCTTCTACCAGGCTGCCAATTTTTTATCAATGTTAGTACCTTGCCTTTAATACCATGGGCTCCTATCTTGTTTAGCAGCTTCACGTGTGGCACCTTATCAAAGACCTTGTGGAAAACCAAGTAAACAATATCCACTGACTCTCCTTTGTCTATTGTGCTTCTTACCTTCTCAAAAAAGTCCAACTGATTTGTCATGCAAGATCTCCCCTTGACAAAACCATGCTGACTTTGGCTTATTTTATCATTTGCTCCAAAGTAATTGCTTTTTTAGTTGCCTTCTATTGGGTTTTTAAAGTTTCCCAATCCTCCAGCTTCTCGTTAATCTTTGCCACGTTATATGCCTTCTATTTTGCTTCTATACTATCTTTGACTTCCTTTTTGTGCTCTCTTTGACATCCTCAATCAAGGAGATTGAGAACCTTGTAACCTGGTGCCAAGACACCAACCTCTCCCTCAATGTCAGCAAGACAAAGAAGATTGTGATTGACTTCAGGAAGTGCAACAGTACACACACAATAATGGCGCCAAAGTGCAGATGATCAAAAGCTTCAAGTTCCCAGGAATAAATATCACCAGCAATTTGTCCTGGACCAGCCACATCGAAACTATGGTCAAGAAATAAGGCGCTCCAATGCCTCTACTTCCTGAGGAAGTTCGGCATGTCCCCAACAACTCTCACCAACGTCTACAGATTTGCCATGGAAAGCCTTTTTCCGGGATGCATCACAGCCTGGTTTAGGAACAGCTCCATCCAAGACCACCAGAAATTGCAGACAGTTGTGGACGTAGTGCAGACAATCACATAAACCGGTCTCCCTTCCATTGACTCCATCTGCATTTTACGCTGCCTTGGCAAGGCCACCAGCATGTTCAAGGATGAGTCTCACCCTGGTCACTCCCACTTCTCCCCTCTTCCATCAGGCAAGGGGTACAGAAGTTTGAAAAAACATACCTCCAGTTTCAGAGACAATTTCTTCCCAGCTGTTATCAGGAAACTGAACGGTTCTCTCATTAGCTAGACAGAGTACGGTCCTGTCCTCCCATCTGACTCATTAGAGACCTTTGAACTATTTTTAATCGGACTTTATGGGATTTCAATTTTATATTTTTGCACTAAATGTTGCACCTTTATCCTTGATCTGTGCACTGTGGATGGTTTAATTGTATCCATGTCTTCTTTGACTGGATAGCACAAACAAATGCTTTTTACTGTATCTCGGTACGCATGACAATAATATTAAACTAAACTAAACTAAACTGCCATGGTGGCCTCATTCTCCCCTTAGTATGTTTCTTACTCTTTGAGATGAAACGATCCTATGTCTTCCAAATTACTCCCAGAAACTTCTGGCATTACTTTAAATTTAACAATCAACTTTAGCCTGCTCCTTTCTCATGCCTCTGTAGTTCACGTTACTCAATGGTAATACTGATCCATCAGATTTCAGCTTTCCTTCTTAAACTGGACGTTAAATTCTATCATATTATACACAAGTTACATCAAGCTCACCCTCAAAGCATGGTGTGAGCTTGGATGAAGTTGCCTGTATGGTGCACCCTGTGTCCTCAATCCCCTTGCTCCTTGCATTCTACTGAAGTGTTGTCCGCATCATCCAGCCAGGAACATGGCCTAACGTCTGTAGGTTGGGATCATCTGAACTAAATGAACTTCCTAGAGGACAGCAACCATTATGCCCTGCACGAGATGGTCACCAAACTTAATGCTTTGTAGTTTTGCAGGTAAATAAGGCAGTCGTACAAAGGACTGATGGTCTGAATCATTTAACGGTATTAGTTGAATGATAAATGTTGCCTGGCACTCTCTTGTTCTGAGATTTTTTTTTATGGTATTTTTTATGTCGGTAACGAGGACTCAAATAAATACTTCATGCACTTCATTCTTCGTCAGCACAAAAAAGCTATTTTACTCTCATGACGATCATTAGAAATGTCACATTAACAGCCATGCTGGGACCAGATGGTGTTGGGGTGGGAAGGCTCATCAAAGTCCTACGAGAGGCCTGGGAGCTGCAACATTTACTGTAACACTGCGACGGCTTCCTTCATGTACGTGCATCAGTGCAGAACTCCCCCCTTTTCCAAAGCGCAATGTTAGCCTAGACCCAGACTAAGTTGCTGGAGTGCTATTTCAAGTTTTAGTTTAGTTTAGTTTAGAGATACAACATCGAGTCTGCACCGACCAGCGATCCCCGCACATTAACAGCACCCTACACACACTAGGGTCCATTTAACATTTATACCAAGCCAATTAACCTACAATCCTGTACCTCTTCGGAGTGTGGGAAGAAACGAAGATCTTGGAGAAAATCCACGCAGGTCACGGGCAGAACGTACAAACTCCGTACAGACAAGCAGCCGTCGTCAGGATCGAACCCGGGTCTCTGGCAATTTAAAGGCAGTTGCTCAACCTCTACGCCACCGTGCTGCCCTATTTGAAACCGCAATCTTCTGATGCAAGCACAAAGTGCTGCCATTGAACCAGGCTGATTCACAAAGCTGAGCAACAGGGCCGCTTAAACGTACTAATCTGCGAGTCCATGAGGAAGATGTCACACAATGGCAATAAATGGTGTTGCACGATCGTACAGTAGCTCGCTTCCCACGCTTCCCTTAGGACTTTGATGAGCCTTCCCACCCCAAGACCATCAGGTCTCAGCATGGCTGCTAACATGACATTTCCAATAGCCCTTGTGATCTATTTACCTTCTATATTTCTCATTTCCCTTTCCCCTGACTCTCAGTCTGAAGGGTCTCGAACCGAAACGTCACCTATTCCTTTTCTCCAGGGATGCTGCCTGACCCGCTGAGTTACTCCAGCATTTTGTGTCTTACCATCTGTTTTCACAGGTTGGAGAAAGCTGAGGTTAAATCTCAAAATAGATACTGGCACTTAATAAAGGTCTTAAAAGGATACTGTCCAATCTTAGTGCACAAACACTGCACATCTAAATTAAATTGGTCTGTTGACATTTTACACAGGGGGCACTGGTCTTTTTACATTAGGAGAAAGACATTTAATCTGAATCCGTTAAACATTTGTCTCTAAATATTGCACAATCATTTCTAGATCAAAAGAATAAGAGGTTAATTGCATCACACAGTCTGGGCCAACATACAGATGGAATTAGATCTGAAAGATTTTTGAACTGTCACGATCAATGCTTGGACTTGTTTTAAAAACAATATTTAAGGCCATGACGTTTGGTGTCATTAATGTACGTGTTCTGTTGCCTTTCCGAACTAGCTAATTGATGTGACTGTCTGGAAGTTTAACTCTTCCATAATTTACCGAGTTCCTCAATCTCCCCCAATGGCCCATTCTTCATACATTATGTGCACTAATTGCGGCAGAATAAAAAGGGTTCCTCACACCATCTGTTGTTCACTGTCCACAAACACGGTTTTATGACCGGGGACAAATCAGAGCTGTGCTGCAAAAGCGTAAAGATACCAAGCTGTTCAAAGCTCCCTCGCTTGTAAAAAAAAAAATCTCTTGCCTTCATTGTCCTTGACCTTCAGTTTGTTTGAAACAGTCGGATGACAGTTTCCCTGTGTCAGTGGCATCTGCCGGCAGCCCTGTGCATTTGCATGCGTTGATGCACACTGCCTTGCAGCGTTCTGATAAGGGCAACGTACTGGGTATCAATAATTAGACTTTCTTAAATATGAAATGCACAACTTCAGACATTGCGGCTTTGCCCAAAAGGGTGACGTGACTAGGACTCGCAGAAGCAGTGAGATGTTTTAAGGGGAAGGGTATCGGGATGCTTCTCTGAACTGATTAAATTAATTAGGTCCAAGGGTTTTCTTCATCAACAAGTTGGCAAGGCCATGTGTGCAGAGTGTTCAATAAATTCTTTCAACATTTTCTTTAAGAAGCCATTTAATTTGCTCAGTATCTTCTCTTGTATGACCAGGTTTGATTCCTTGGTCTAAAGCAGGGTCCTGACCTGAAAGGCCACCTATTCCTGTCCTCCATAGATGCTGCCGTGTCTACTGAGTTACTCTAACACTTTGCATCTGCAATTCCTTGCATCTCCAGTTGACCCCTTAGTGTTGATCTCAATGAAGTTAACAATGAAGATGTTCTCTTTGACTTTAGTACCTGAAGGCTAGGAAAAGGAGAGGAAGAGTTAAGGTCCCAACTCCTGCTCAATTGGCAACCAGTTATACAGAGCAGAAACAGGCCCTTTGGCCCTCAGTGTTCATTCAGGGTCTCGACCCGAAACATGTGGCCCTTGTGGCTAAAGGGATCAGGGGGTATGGAGAGAAGGCAGGTACAGGATACTGAGTTGGATGATCAGCCATGATCATATTGAATGGGCTCGAAGGGCCAAATGGCCTACTCCTGCACCTATTTTCTATGTTTCTATGTTTCTATGTCACCCAATCCTTCTCTCCAGAGATGCTGCCTGTCCTGCTGAGTTACTCAAGCATTTTGTGTCTATCTTCCATTTAAATTAATCTCATTTCCCAGTACTTGTTCTGCAACATTCTTTGCCTTGGAGTTTCAAGCCCTCTGACAGGTATTTGTCACACTTGCCATGCCTCCAGACACTTGAGACTCTTTCCACACTCCTCCCCTGAGCTATTAGGAGTTACACCTACATTTAATCTGCTCCCCTAATCTATCACGTGGTATAAAATACTTGGGTGCCGACTAATCAGTTCGGCATTCTGTCGGTTCGATAGCAGTTCTGAGTTCTGTCGGTTCCTGGTCTATATCTTTCGATTCCATTTGCGTTTGGATTTTGGGTTTTCTTCAGTACTTCTTGATGGGGCTGCATTCCAGTCCTTTCCACTTTGGGGCCTTCTGACAGATTAGTCGGCCAGTATGGACTCGGCAGGAAATTCTGATCAGCCCGACTGGAGTCTTGGCGCTCCCAGTTCTGAACCTGAGGATTTGCTGGCTCGGTTCTGCAGGGCTGTTCAACTTCAAGGCTTCACTCTTGGTGCCCATGAGGCTCGATCGAATAGACCAACTCGTAGCGACCATCCAGCAGTTGGCAAACACTGTCAGCCAGGTCCTGTCACACCTCGCACGCCGCCAATTCCTCCCGTCTCTGCTGATGCCTCTCCGCCTCTGTCCACTTCCAGCTGTATCCAGCCCATTCTGGAACCAGTTCTTCCCACCCTGGAGAGGTATCATGGCGATCCCTCTACCTGCTGGTCATTCCTATCCCAGTGCTCCTTGGTTTTTGAGCTACAACTGTCCTGCTTCAGCGCAGAATGCTCCAAAGTATCCTATGCCATCTCCCTGCTGTCAGGATGTGCTTCAGCCTGGGGGACAGCTGCCTGGGAGAAACAGCTAGACTTCTGCCAGGACTTTGCCTATTTCTCGGCAGAGCTGAGAAACATTTTCGACCACCCTTTGGTCAGAAGAGAGGCAACCCAGAGGATGCTGCATCTCTGCCAGTGGGTACACTCTGTTGCCGATTACGCTATTGATTTTCGAACCACTGCTTTAGAGAGCGGTTGGTGTGATACCGCTCTGCTCAGTATCTTCATCCATGGCCTCAACGAGAACCTGAAGGATGAGTTGGCCTCTCGGGACCTTCCCTTGGATCTGGACGCGCTGATTGATTTCACCATCCGGGCAGATAACTGGCTCCGAGAGCGAGAAGTGTTGTCTCTACTGTGGAGGTCCCAGACACTTCATCGCTGCTTACCCGGTAAAAGCCAATGCTCCCCAGCAAGAGAGGGATTATGGGTAAGCGAGGTTTATTTCCCTCCTATTTCCCCCAGACTCACTCCGATTACGGTACGCTTTGAAGACACCCTTTTGAAACTTAATGCTCTGATACTCGGGGGCAGATGATAGCTTCATTGATATCACTGTTGCTCAGAAATTTCAGATTCCCACCATTAAAGTAGAAGAGCCCTGCCAAGCCAGTGCATGTGATGGAAGAACAATTGGTATGGCTTCACTCTCTGCTCTCCCTCTACAACTTTGTGTTAATGGAAACCACTGGGAGATAATTCAGTTGCACCTGCTAAATTCACCTCGTGTCCCTGTCGTTCTGGGTCGGCCTTGGCTGACTACTCACAACTCCACCGTAAACTGGTCCACTGGCAAGATCTCCACTTGGGGGGAGGATTGTAATGTTAATTGCCTTCGCTCCACTTGTCTTCCCCTCACCACTGTTTCTGTTGCTCCTAGTGACAATTGTGACCTGTCCAAAGTACCATCCGAGTATCATGACCTGAACAAGGTCTTCTGCATGTTCTGAGCCACCTTTTTTTATCTCCTCACCGCCCTTTAAATTGTGCCATAGACATATTATCCAGCATTTCTCCACCCTGCAGTCGCCTGCACTCACTCTCTCCTCCTGAGACAAACGCCATGGAGAGATGCATTTCGGAGTCTCTGGCAGCTGGTTTAATTCCTCCATCCTCCTCTCCCGCTGGGCCGGGATTTTTCTTTGTGAGTAAGAAGGATGGCGACCTTTGCCCTTGCATTGACTATCTAGGCCTGAAAGCCTAGAGGCTTCTTCCAATGAAATCGATCCTGACTACGGGTGTTGTCCGTATGGAGTTTGCACGTTCTCCCTGTGACCTGTGTGGGTTTTCTCCGGGAGCTCCGGTTTCTTCCCACACTCCAAAGACGTACAAGTTTGTAAATTAATTGGCTTGGTAAAATTGTAAAATTGTCCCTAATTGTGTGTAGGATAGAGTTAGTGTGCGGGGACCACTGGTCCGTGTGGACTTGGTAGGCCAGAGGGTCTGTTTCCATGCTGTATCTCTAAACTAAACTCTAAACAGAACTAAACTAAGCGGATGATATTCAAAGAAATTGTTTCTGGTTCAACTTACTTCGCTGCTTATTACTATCATCTGCAACCAACTAACAGTTTGAATCCTGAATCCTGAAAGCTGAAAGACTTCAGAAAAAGCATTGGTTTTGGAATATTTTGTAAGGAGTCCAAAAAAAATATTTTTGATTGCTATATAATTCATGCCACTGATGATCTACCAGTCTGAACTCACAGGGCAGTGTAATTCAAAGGAGGTGCGTAACAAGGATATAAGAACACAGACTATGGCAAAACTAATTCCAGACAATTATAAGGGCTGTATGTAAAGTAGGAAATGTTAACAGAACTAATGCTATGAAATACTTCAAAGGAATAATGGATTCTCAAGCAGAATACAATATATCACTGTAGAACATGGATTTGTTAGGAGAATGTTTTCTACTTTGTCGGGTTGTGACTTTGACTTTGACTTTTTTGATGCAGTGTTTTAGGTGTCAAATATCAGTGCGGATGGAGGGGCAGCTGGTTCTGAGGCACATCTTCAGCAACACTGGAGCTTTCTCGTGGCACATAGACTTGGCTGCATTTATGCACCTAACTGATCCTTTCAGAGGGAGGCAAGTCAGTTGAAGGCTGGCTTCTTTAGTGGCAGGGAACCTGCAAATGAAGATCAAGGTAGATCATACACACAGCTCTAGAAAGACACGAAAAGCTAGAGTAGCTCAGCGGGACAGGCAGCAACTCTGGAAAAAAGGAATGGATGACGTTTCAAATCGAGACCCTTCAAGTGTCTCGACCCTCAACTCTTCTGGCTGAAGATGGCTGCAAATACTTAAGCCTTATCATTTGCAGCCCTGGGCTTGGCTTCACCTTCCACATTGGATGGATTAATTATCTCTCATGAAAATAGAAAATGTTGGAGACACTCAGCCGGTCAGGCAGCAATTAATGAAGGGTTCCAGACCTGAATATTAACTCCTCTTTGTACAGATGCTGCCTGAGCTGCTGAGTATGTCCAGCATTTTCTGTTTCCATTTCAGATTTCCAGCATCTGCAGTTGTTTTGACATTCTTTGTCTGCCACCTTACTTGACTGGATTTAGCAGGCGCACAGAGTGGAAATACTCTCTTTCCTCTAAACCGTCTCTCTCTGTGCTAAATGTACAGATTTGAGAGTGCATCGATCTTTCTCCTGCTGAATTCACTTTTGCTGCTTTTTATTGGAACTAAATGTGGAGACATCGCAGGTTTGGGTGAAAGATTTTTCGGCCTAAAATACAGGAGAGTGAACCAGATGCCCAAGGACTGGGAACTCAGTGTAAATTGGGTCTCGGGCTCAGTCAGCATATTGCCTGATCTCGGCAAACTTCAGTCAGGGGCCCGGAGGCAGCTGAAGACATGATGAGACTCTCCAACAGAAGGCAGCTCCTAGTTTGGAACGGGTGGATGGTGCAATGGAGAGAGATGAGTAACTCCCCAAACATTAAGGCAGCTTTTTCTCCAGTAAGGTATTGAAGAGTCCTGGTAAAACTGGTAGCAATGGGAATCAAAGGAGTTGACAGGCTGGATGAGGGATGAGTACTGCAGGGAACAGGGAGTGGGAACATGGCTGTAAGTTGACAGTAGTTTTCAGTACTCCAGTAAAAATGAGCATACACCATGATGCTTAGTCCCGCAGCACTGCCTCAACATAAAGATACGATTAAAATGTACTTTTATCAGGGTCATAGAGCTGATCAGGACAGAGCCCGAAGCCTCTGAACAATATTATTGCGTTTACCGAGGTACAGTGAAAAGCTTTTGTTGCGTGCTAACCAGTCAGCGGAAAGACAATTCATGATTACAATTGAGCCATCCACAGTGTACAGATACATGCTAAATGGAATAATGTTTAGTGCAAGATAACGTCTGATCAAAGATAGTCTGAGGATCTCCAATGAGGTGGATATTAGCTCAGAATGGCTCTCTAGTTGTTGATAGGATGGCTCCGTTGCCTGGTATTCCGTGCCACGTGATGACCTGTTTCAGACACGTACATTGGATACATTCCAGCTTTCCTGAATGCAGAATATAACCTGTGAAACTGTGCCCCTTATTTTCCACTTGAACTATAAAGGCAGGCCTCAGCTTCCATCCCCAAAACCGTTTCTGAAAAAACATGGACCAAAAAAATCCTTTTTAAAATTGATATTATATTGAATTATTATTGCTTGTCTATGTGGATAAAATGTACGTAGAGTTTTCACTGTAATAAATAGGCAGTGAAATGAATGGATTTGGAGCACGTCTCTGATCAAACAGAGAGCCAACGTTTGAAATACTGGCGCTCTAATAAAGTAATAAAGCATAAATTTAAAATTATGTTTTTCATGAGCTTAATATTTGCAAAAGCACTTTACAGTCAGTTAAGTATCCTCGAAGAGTAGTCACTGTTGATATGGAGCAACCAATCTGCATGTAGCCATGGGATGAATCACCACTTTGGTAATGATGGTTCAATATTGGATGGTTCAATATTGGATCAATATGATTTGGATGAAGGGATTCAAAGTAACATTAGCAAATTTGCAGATGACACAAAGCTGGGGGGCAGTGTGAACTGTGAGGAGGATGCTATGACTGACTTGGACAGGTTGGGGGAGTGGGCAGATGCATGGCAGATGAAGTTTAATGTGGATAAATGTGTGGTTATCCACTTTGGTATGAAAAACAGGAAGGCAGATTACTATCTAAATGGCGTCAAGTTGGGAAAAGGGGAAGTACAACGGGATCTGGGGGTCCTTGTTCATCAGTCTATGAAAGTAAGCATGCAGGTACAGCAGGCAGTGAAGAAAGCGAATGGCATGTTGGCCTTTATATCAAGAGGAGTCGTGTATAGGAGCAAAGAGGTCCTTCTGCAGTTGTACAGGGCCCTAGTGAGACCACACCTGGAGTATTGTGTGCAGTTTTAGTCCCCTGATTTGAGGAAGGACATTCTTGCTGTTGAGGGAGTGCAGCGTAGGTTTACAAGGTTGATTCCCGGGATGGCGGGACTGTCATATGCTGAGAGAATGGAGCGGCTGGGCTTGTACGCTCTGGAGTTTGGAAGGACGAGAGGGGATCTTATTGAAACATATAAGATTGTTAAGAGTTTGGACACGCTAGAGGCAGGAAACATGTTCCTGATGTTGGGGGAGTCCAGAACCAGGGGCACAGTTTAAGAATAAGGGATAAGCCATTTAGAACGGAGACGAGGAAACACCTTTTCTCACAGAGAGTTGTGAGTCTGTGGAATTCTCTGCCTCAGAGGGCGGTGGAGGCCAGTTCTCTGGATACTTTCAAGAGAGAGCTAGATAGGGCTCTTAAAAATAGCGGAGTCAGGGGATATGGGGAGAAGGCAGGAACGGGGTACTGATTGGGGATGATCAGCCATGATCACATTGAATGGCGGTGCTGGCTCGAAGGGCCGAATAGCCTACTCCTGCACCTATTGTCTATTGTCTATTGGCTGGACAAGAGGGATAATCCCTTTCCTTCCTTGAATTTTATTCTGGTTTCCTCTGCCCTGCTGATTAGGCAGATGATGTCAGCAGTCAGAGGTTATGGGGAGAAGGCAGGAGAATGGGTTTAGGAAGGAGAGATAGATCAGCCTTGATTTAATTGTGTAGACTTGATAGGCCGAATGGCCTAATTCTACTCCTATTCCTTATGATGATGCCTCAGTTCAATGTGACCCCTCTCTCACGCTTGTAATTGATTATCTTTAAGAGCACCTGCTCCACCAAAATACCTCATCCCCACCGCATCTGCAACTTGCTGCAGCCTTGTGGGATCAACAGATTTCTCCAACTTTGGCTTCTTCTGCGTTTTTTCTCCCGCTCATCTCACTGTCCAGTGCTGTGCCGGCTGCCATCTGCGTCCTGAACTGTGGAACACTTTCATAACTCTCCTTATTCACCTTTCGCTCTCTCTCTCTCTCTGAGATGCTGCATGGATCTTACTTCTTACGGCAAGCATTTGCTTATCAGTTCCAATATCTCTGCTCTATTCTCGTAATAGTTTTTGTCTGACTTTTCACCTCGTGGAGTTTTGAGATATTTTGCAATGCAAAGTAAAAATATATATATATATTTTTTAAACTTTGAGCCCTTCTCCGCCATCTGAGTCATTAGTGTAAGAGTAGAGCGATAATTCTAAGTACTTAGAAGTTAAAGCCAGTGGCACAATGCAAAGCACATGACTATGGATGATTACGGATTGTGTGTTGGATTGTCTTTAGTTTATAGAGTTTGGAGATTAGAGATACAGTGTGGAAACGTGCCCTTTAGCCCACCACGTCCGCGCCGACCAGCAATCACCCCGTACCAAAACACTATCTTACACACACTGAGGACTATTTACAATTTTACTGAAGCCAATTAACCTACAAACCAGTACGTCTTTGGAATGTGGGAGGAAACCGGAGCACCTTGAGAAACCCTCCGCAGGTCACGGGGAGAATGTACAAAATCCATATAGACAGCACCCGCAGTCAGGATCGAATCCGGGTCTCTGGCGTTATACTCGATCAACTCGATCACCGTGTGATCCATGGTCCATTTCTGATTATGCCTGCCGATCTTAGTTTAAGTGCTCCTGTCTCTGATGTAAAGCCTCCGTCATGAAAATTATTAGGGAAGGTCAATAATTCACGGCGAGCTGTTGCGGCTGTGATTAAGTTGGAGAGGGTGCAGGAGGATGTGATTAAGCTAGAAAGGGAGCAGAAAAGATTTATAAGGATGTTGCTGGGGCTGGTGTTAGATACAGTATATATGGAGAGATTGGATAGGCAGTGACTGTTTTCCCTGGAACTAAAGAGTTTGAGGGGTGACATGATGATTAAATCATGAGGGGCACAGATAGGATAGATAGTTACAGTATTTTTTCCCCAGCGTAGGTGAGTCTAAAACAGGAGGGTACGAGTTTAAAGTGAGAGGGAAAAGATTCATTGCGGACCTGAAGAGCATGTATTTCAAACATAGAGATGGTGGGTATTTGGAACAAGCTGCCCGAGGAAATAATAGAGGCGGGTAGAATTACTTAATTTAAAAGACATTTGGATCGGTACATAGTAATGTTTTAGAAGGATATTAGCCTAATGTAGGCGCATAGGACTGGCTTTCTAGATGGCATGGACATGGGTATTCTATGTGGCTCTATGACTCTACATTCAATGCTACACAAACATTAACCTGTTATTCCAAGTGCCCTGCCTCAATCCTCCCTGAATGTTACTGAATTACGACAAAGACAGCACAGAGAACATTAATCAAAGAGCTTCACGCTGACAATCTGATGTGAGTTACAGCAGCTGCTCGGAGCTGGCTGATTGGGTATGCAGACCATTGCATGAGTGAGGACTGAAACATAATCAGGGATCAATGGGCACGTGGGTCTGAAGGTCTTATTTCTATGATGTTTAATCCATAATCTTCCTGTCTCGCTCTGATGATTCCACTCATGCACCAAACAAGAAAAAATGTCTCATTTCAAAGTTATCATGTGGAATTTCAGATTCGGGCCAGGAAATTTCTCGGAGGCTCATGGTTTCTGCCGATGTAAACTGAAAGGCCAATTTTAACTCTTTTTTCAATAAAATAATTGATTCACCTATTTACAATACTAAATAATTCAAAACAAACCCACCACCACAATACAAGCAAAACAAATATTCTCAAATTACTATTTCCCTATTCTTACTGAGGATACATTCCACCCCCCCAAGGTGCCCAACGGTCCCGAAAATCCCCCAGGGTGCCCGTGGACAGCGCATAGTCCCTTTCTAAAATCACCCGGGCGTGGACGTAACCCCGGAAAAAGGGCAGGCAGCCGGCTCGGGTTAGTTTTAACTCTTGACAGGAATCCTGCTCGAGATTACGAGCTGCCGACCAGCCAGATTTCTGCCCTCACTTCAGAGCTGCTCATGAGGAACCGGCTCATTCCATTTGATCTTCAGGCAGGAGGAAATATCAAACAGTCCAAACACTGTGCGAGGGGGCCAAGTGTGGGCTGCTCTGAGCTTGTGTGTGTGTGTGTGTGTGTGTGGGGGGGGGGGGGTGCTATTGAGGGCTTCACAACAGGGGAACTGCTGGGGAGAGAGTTGAGTTTAGTTTGTTGTCACACGTACCGAGGTACAGTGAAAAGCTTTTGTTGCGTGCTAACCAGTCAGTGGAAAGACAATACATGATTACCGTTGAGCCATCCACAGTGTACAGATGCATGATAAAGGAAAGGGAAGGCAAGGTAGCATAGGTATCCTGCTTTCCCAAGCCAGGCTAAGGAAGCCTGAAATGCCATATCCTGTAAGTTCTCCCCAAGTCATAGACCACACTTAGAAATACATTGGCTATCCTCCAAGTGTAGCTGAGTCTAAATCCTGGTACATCCTCTGTAACAGTATCTAAATAATTTTACCACAAGGAGTAGGGCAGTTCAAAAAGGCAGCTAACCACCGCCTTCTGAAGGGCAATTGGGGATGGGGGAAAATTGTGGTTTTACCTCAATCCTGCATTTATCAAGTGAATAAAAAACAAAGGTAAGTGCATTATCAGTTCACAGCCATTATGAGATACCTCAATAGGGAGCATTACTGATTTCTGAAGCTCAGAATAAGCACATTCTGAGAAATCATACAGAGGCTTGTGTGCTGGCAGCGCTTATGATACCCCACTGGATAAGAAGGTGGTTTCCTGTCTGACCCAACTAGAAGAGGTGCTGCTGTATCATTATAGAGAAAGACCTTATGGCTGGTTTCTCATGTCTCCTCTCCCATAGAAAGTGTCTGGCACCCAGGCTCTGGTGGTTGGCCCATTAGTTTGCTGTTATCGATTACAGTGTTTTATTAGATCCTCTCACTGCAATTGCCAGTCATCTTCTTGTAATGAAAAAGTAAAAGACTGCAGATGCTAGAATCTGAAATAAAAACTTTAAAAAATGGAAATTCAAATGGAAGGCTATTAACTTTTGATGAACAGAGGGACCTTGGGCAGAAATCCATAAATATCCAAAAGTGGCAGCTTAGATAAAGAGAGTAGTGAAGAAAGAAAATTGGATGCTTGCTTTCATTAGCTTTGGCCTGTAACAACTTCAGGGCACCACTAGAGTATTGTGTGCAGTTCTAATTGCCACACGAAAGGAAGAGCGGTTTCACTGTGGAGAGTGAAAGGGGATTTGCTGCGTTGTTGCCTGGTTTGGAGCATTTTGGTTAAACTGGGTTTGTTTTCTCAGGAGCTGAGGCTGAGTGAGATAGAGGCCTGATAGAGGTGCACAAGATTTGGAGGGGACTGATAAGGTCGATAGTAAGAATAATTGTTCCCAAAGTGGGGTTGGCCAAACCAAGAAGGCGGGGGCTTAAGGTGAGGGGTAGGAGATTTACATGACATCCAAGGGGCATTTTATTCACAGAATCGTTGGAATTTGGAATGCACAATTCCTGAGGAGTGGGTGGAGACAGATAGTCTCACAATGTTTAAGAAGTGCCAAGTAAAGCACTTGAATCGCTAAGGTATCATGGGCAAAATGTGGGTTAGTGGGATTAGTACTGATGGTGCAACAATTGTCGTGGGCATGGTGGCCAGAGGGCCAGTCTCTGAATTGTACTGTATGACCTTTGCCTGAAACATTCATTTTGTTTTTCTTTCCACAGATGCTGGCTGACCTGTTGAGCATTTCCAGTACTCTCTGCTTTTGATTCACCCTCTCCCAATCGATGTTTTTTTACAGGGTGACTCTCTCTGCGCTCCTAATCTATCTGTGTGCAAAGCTTCTGAATGCATTACAGGACTAGAAACCTGGTGTGAACAAGAACCCTGTGGTGAATCCAGATCCTAACACCTCCAGTTCCAAAAGTGAGTCACTTCCTCTGTTTGTCTCTGAACATATCATCAGTGAAAGCTGGAAAATGTCTAATTTACTATCAATCAGGCCCCAGCATTTGCAATTGTAACCTACTTGCAAATGGTAACGAAACAAGAAAACATGTTAAAATAGGCTTTCAGTGTTAAAACAAAGCTTTAAAGATAAAATTAAAGCAGAATTTTAAATATGAGGAATGAAGCAACATGCAGGAAAATTAAATTATTTTTAGGCATTTATTAATGAGGCTTCTTCTGACATTTAAGAAGGAGCATTGCATATTACCTTTAAGCATAGGGTATGATTTTTTAAATATGTCAAAATTCAAGGTGTGGTTGAAGGAACCTTTTATGTCCTTTAAAAATATTATACCGAGATATTTAAAGATGATTATTTATCGATTCGGAGACCATTTTCACCACACACAAAATGAAAGCCAGGATGTAATTTGGCCTTTAAGTGTCGGGCTGTAATCTAGACAGGAAGGTAACTTGCATTCAGTCAGGGACTGTGTGAAATAAATTAATATGCCTCGTGGAAAGCTATAAAAGAAATTTGGTGCTCGCACTGCAGATCTAAAAAAAACAGGAAGATTTTTAAATCAGCAACTGTAGAGATTATAACGAGTTGTTCTTGTATCTTGCTTCCTGCTCCCTGCTCCCGACATCACCAGGATTATGATAATACGCTAGGACATCAACAGCACTAAAATGGATGGCAGCTTTTTGCACATGCCACTTTGAGCTAGCATGTGCCTCTTGCCATAGATCAAAGTGGTTCACAACAATAACGTGCTATGTGCACTGAATAACAAATGCCCAGCCAGGACCCACCAAGGTTATTGCAGTATGAACATCCAGAACTCAAAATCACTTCCTCCAGACACCAGAATACCAGCACAATAGAGGTTCAGTACTCCAGAAGAATTACAAATGTACAATATTTAATCAGCACAATTGGTATTTTCATTGCCTGCAGAGAAATAGTTCATATTTGCAAATATTAAAGGATAATAGAAGATCCTGAAAGTACTCAACTCCGCTGTACACTAAAAAGTCCTCAGCTAAACCGACTTGGCAGAAAATTGATGCAAGCTTTTGAAATATTGTGTTCTATTACAAATTTATGAGATGTTTTGGCATCGCAGATACCTAATTAAAATCTTCATCTTCTGAGCTCTGCAGAGGTCTCCTCCCCATTATGGTGAGATACAGGCAAACCTTTTGAGGCTTACTTGCTTGGCCTACTCGTGCCAATAAAGCAGTGGCGCCAAATCACTGCCGAGCTCGATTTATTCCATGTATTTGTGGGAGTTTGAAGATTTTCCATCTGGCTGGCTGTGCTTGCCTAAAGCCCTGAAAAACGAATTACAAAGAGTATCTGGAATCAAAGGCTCAGCACCTGCTCAGCACCTGCTGCTACTCGGAGATCTCAAGAAACACCAGGATAATGAAAATAATAGTGTTTTGCAACAACCTGTTTATTTATTTTCTCTGCCCAGCGCATTTCTCCAGTTTTATGTTTAAATTAGACTTACAGCCGAGTACTCGAAGCATTGATAGTTGCGAATAAGACTCTGGAGCCTAGAATTTAGATACATGTGCAAGTGTATAAAAATGTATAAAAGAGGGAGGCCATTGTCCATCTTAATTTCGAGGTGAGCAGTTTCATTAACAATCATGTTGACATTCCACGGGGATACTTTCTGAGTGAGTCTCTGCAGGCCACTCTAATGATCATTCGTTGCACCATAAGCCTCAGGTCTACATTGACTCAAACGCTTTGCCAAAACTTGTAAAAAAGGTTAGATTGTTGATCTGTCCTGCTGCTTGTAATGACCTGTGGACATACACTCCAAGGGCTCTTTGATCCTCCATATGCCTCAATATTTTCCACTCAATATCCTGCCATTACCCTGCCCTATTGCACCTTGCACATACATTACTGTGTAATCCCTTTGGAAGCAGCTGCCCAGTCACAAAAAAAGCCCATCAACTTTAGCTTCCTGCTACTTAGCCAAGTTTGGATCCAATTTGCCACTCTTCCTTGGATCCCATGAGCTTTTACTTTTTGAGCAGTCTTTCATGTGGGACTTCATCAAAAGCCTTGTTAAAACTTACATGGGCATCATCAAAGACATTGACGGGTCAGGCAGCATCTCTGGAGAACATGGATAGGTGACGTTTCGGTTGGTATCTACACCAAACACATTGCCCTCATCGTCTCCTCACATTACCTCACTCCTGTCCATTACCTCCTTATCAAACACATGCTACTCTTCAAAAATTCTATTAAGTTAGTCAGACACAACTTTCTCTTTTGCAGCCCATGCAGGTAATCCCTGATTAATCCGACCCTTTCTTAATGAATGATTTACTGTTACCTGGAATGAATTCCAATGATTTGCCCATTGCCAAAGTTAAACTGACTGACCTTTATTATGTGCTTTGCCCCTACCCAGTGTAATATTGACAGTCCTCCAATCCTTTACCACCTCGCAAGTAATGAGGGGCCAATGAAAAATGATGATCAGAATCTCTGCAATTTCCTCTTTTGATTCTTTTAATGTATTTCAACCGGGCCTGGTGGTTTAGCTAATTTTTAAAATGTTAAACACTTTACACTTCATCTCTTACTGTGCTTATTACGTCCAAATTGTCACACTCTTCCCCTTAACTACGACAATGATATTGGCATCATTCCCCCTCTTCCATGAGGACAGCCTCAAAATATTCATTAACTCCAGAGATGTCCAAACCTAGTACATATTCCTTAGTTAATATAAAACATCTCCGGATTTTCTTCAAATTTACTTGCCAGTACCTGTTCACATCACCTCTTTCCTCTCCTAATTTTTCCTATAAGTCCCCCCCCCTCCACTTGCTCTGATGTACGAACGTCTCTGCAGTATTGTCTGACACAGGCTTCCTTTTCTGCTCTCTGCGCCTTGTCAGTCAGTGAGTTGTGGCTTTGGCTGGTCCTCTCTTTCTTTATGACAACATGTTTACTCTGCACGCACTAAATCTCCCCTTGAATGACTCTCTCCGAGCAAATAACATACAGTATTTGCACTGTTGCAATTTACAGAATTATCTTTTTGTATCCACTTACATATTGCTGTGAGATTTAGCTTGCTAAAGTCTACTTGAATTCACAGAAGTGTTCTCCATAAATGCCTGATACCTGCAGACTTTTAGTGTGGAGTCTGGATTTTTTTCATGCCTGTCCATTACCTCCTTATTTAGAATTGTGCACATTCTTAACATTTGTGTGTATCTGTGCTTGTCTGGAGCTGTGCAGCAGGTTTCTTCAATCAGCCACAACACACAGGAGCTCTGTAAAACACTCGCCACCTTCGGTCAATCATTGAGGTCCTTCAGAGACCCCGTGTTTTCTATTTGCTGTGAAAATATTTGGAACAGCCTTTCACACCATGCGTTGTATCTGTTGTAATCTCGACCGTGTTTACTTTGTTATCTCTCAGTCTGTCTACATCTATTTTCAAAAACGCTGCTGTCTTCTGGTCTATATTTGAGTAGGGCATTATTATTTATTGCCCACGTCAGCCGTCTTCTTTCTCTGGTGCACAACAAGTGTGATCTTTGGGTCGTTTGGCAGCACCTGGTACTCTATAACAAATGTGTTGAATGACGTAGGCATGTAGCTCTTCTCCTTCACCCACTGACCATGCATTTAACATCCTTCAGTAAAATGGTGGGCAGGGAAGGCTTATTAGCTGCTCGTGAAGCAGCCTCAATGTTGACTCCTCTTTTTGCAGTACATTTTCCCAAGTTTGTGGAGCCTTTATCGTATTTAAACTGAGGTTTGTGTTTTGAAGCATGCAGGCTATTGAAGTTGTTTTCCTAGCTGTTACCCAGCAAGACAATGAGACTAGTTACAGGCTGGGGAACTGAGAGCTTACATCAGTGATTCATTACAATGCAAGGAGACAATCATTATCTTTGTTCAAACGGCCTTTGTTAAACTACATTTTGTTTTACAATTAAATCTTATTACAGCATTAGAATTCACAAGTGTAAAATAGCCGGGCGAATTTCATAACCAAAACAAGGTAGTGGAGTGTAGACAAATCTCACAGGTCTAATAACTGCACTACAACGCCATCATCTCATCTCCTGCTAAACCTCATGTGGACAAAATCATCTGAATGTTTGTCGTGCAGAGGTATAAAAGTGTCAAGTGACCACACGCTGCTCGTCGGCTACCTGACTGAAAAATGAATCAAAATATATTTACACTTCTTTGTATCTTAAAAAAATTTTTTTTTTAAAACCCTGCAGATGCTGGAAATCTGCTAAAGGTACGCAGACCCATAATATTGACTGTTTCTCTCTCCACAGATGCTGCCTGATCTGCTGAGTTGCTCCAGCATGGCCTTGTTTCTTGAAACCAAACTGTTCATGTAAATTGGGCTACAGCAATCAATTTCTGAGTAAATTACAAAAAAATACAAAAGCTTTTAGAAGTTGCCCATTATTGTCTATGTACCCAGACATTCCAATTCAGTATCTGCAGCTTCTTCAAAGGACAAAAAATAAGCCGTGTGCCAAAACTGCTGCTGATCCTGAATTCCTCCCGGTCTTGTGGCCAATCTGGTTATGATGTTTCCAGGGAGTTTTTCAATATTCAGTTTTGGCGCTTATAATTCCAGGATCTGAACCATCCACTTTCACACTGCCTTCCCAGTGCTGCTGCCATGTGCCCATTCGCTTATTCCGTTATAACACTCTAATATTTTTTTGCCCGACTTCAGATTGCGCTACACTCTGGCACTATCCTGCTGTTTTGCATGTATTGTGTTTATTGTATTTATCACCACTGTATATATACTGTTTACACTGTGAGCTTCAAGCGAATAAGGAATTTCATTGCACCCTCGTGTATACAACAATAAACTCACAGAATACATTGTTTTTGGGTGAGTTTCTCCAAGTGCAAACTTGCGACATTATTTTGTTTATTCTATCAACTCTATCGCCGTCCTCAGGCACCAGTGGAGTGAAGTGGACAGTTTGTAACTTCAACATCCTACTTGCTGATCTTCTGCCCTGATATCCTCTCCTTTTGTGTTATTTAAGTATGTCCATCTCAACCCACTGACAATCCTTTCAACCCATGCCTTTGTAATCACAGTTTAGTTTAGTTTAGAGATACAGCGTGGAAACAGGCCCTCCGGCCCACCGAGTCCACACCGACTAGCGATCCCCGCACACTAACACTGTCCGACACACACTAGGGACAATTTACATTTATACCAAGCCAATTAACCTACAAACCTGTACGTCTTTGGGAGGAAACTGAAGATCTCGGAGAAAACCCATGCAGGTCACGGGGAGAACGTACAAACTCTGTACAGACAGCACCCGTATTCAGTATCGAACCCAGGTCTCTAGCACTGTAAGGCAGTAGTTCTACTGCTGCACCACCATGCCACCCTCAGGAGTCAAGCATTTCAAATACTTAGTCTGACTTCCCACCTTTCATCTTCAGTTCTTCCTGAGCTCTGCTATTCATGAGTTCATAAATCATTGGAGCAGAATTTGGTCCATTGTGTCTATTCCACCATTCAATCATGGCTGATCTATCTTTCCCTCCCAACCCCATTCTCCTGCCTCCTCCCTGTAACCTTTGACACCCATCAAGATTCACATGTCATTCTGCATCAACTCCATTCACCCATCACTGAATTGTTTGGACTACGTGGGATACAGAGCACAGCAACAAGCACGTGACCCAACCAGTTCATTCCAATGCTCCACTCAAGCTTCCTGTATTTCCTCATCAAAACCCTTCCATTTCCCTAACAGACTTGTACAGCCTCCTTCAATCTATCCATATGATTCCCTACATCCACAATGGTAGTGAGTTCCATATTCTCACCATTCTTTGGTGGAGACCTTTCTTCTTAATTGTTTGTTGGATTCATGGTCTTATGTTTATTGGTCTTATGTTGATGACTAGTTGTGCTCTTTCCCATTCTCTCTGTATCGACTCCTCAAGATCTGCCTTTGGGTTGCAGCTCAGCCTTTTTCTCTCAAGACAAAGGATATCCAGTCTCTACACCTTTGCCTGCATTTCTGGTATTACCCTTCCAAACTTCTGTATACCTTCTCCAGTGCCTATATTATTTTTATAACACAGTAGGCAGAATTTGAAGTGTAGTTGAACTCAGATTTTAAATATGTTTGGCATAACTTCCCTATGTTTCAGTTTTAATCCCTGCAAATATTTATTTTTGCAGTGATTTATTTTTTTCTTAAGGCACTGTTGACCTGTGATACAGTTTCAGTGACTGGTGTATTTGTACTCCAAGATCCCTTTGTTCTACGGCTCACCTAGATTCAAAACTTCCAAGTTATGCAACCTTTCTATTGTTATTTCCAAAAGTGTGCAGCCTAATATGACCTTCATTGACATTCATTTGCCCATTCTGCAAGTTTATAAACCGATTCCTGGAATTTGTAGCTTTCCTTGATAGCATTGTCTATTGCTCCCTCCAATTTGGCTTCATCTACGATCCTAGAGATTGTGTTTTCGATTCTAGAGCCTAAGTAATTAATGGAAGTTGTGTACATCCATGGTGCCAGCACTGAACATTGTGGAACACCAGAACCCACCTTCCATTCTTTATTGTGCAGGAAAGAACTGCAGATGCTGGTTTAAATCGAAGGTAGACACAAAATGCTGGAGTAACTCAACGGGTCAGGCAGCATCTCTGGAGAGAAGGAATGGATGTCGTTTCGGGTCAAGACCCGAAACGTCTTCCATTCTTTTTTCGTGCCCTCTGCTTTCTGCTGTGAAGTTATTCTGTTGTATGTCGACTGACTACATTTTCTGAGCTTATTCATCAATCTATTATGGGTATCTTACTGAAGGCCTTCTGAAAAAAATAATTAACTACATTTACTGCATTATCACTGATTACTTTCTCCAGTATGCCTTCAAAGCAATTCGGTAAGCTTGTTCAAGCAAGACTTTCTCTTTTGAAATCCATATGGTTTGTGCATCACTCTACTTTTCCTTTTGAGATGTGATCTATTATTTCCTGCAGCAGGGATTCCAGTGCTTTGTTGAAGTTAAAATTACAATTAATATAATATAATTTTCTGGATATACCTAAACCTCTTCTGAAATACAGGCATTGCATTAGTTCACCCATCACATCTTCTAGTCCACTGGGACAACAGCTTATTTTAGTAGATGATTAAATATCTGCTTATCTTGTATCACCATATTCGGGAACAGCTTCTTCCCTTCTGCTACCATACACTTGACTGAACCTGTCAAATGCTAAGGATGTATTCCTGACCATCCAATCTACCTTGTTGCAACTCTTAAACTTTTTTTATCCTGCACTTTCTCTTTCGGCGTAACACTTCTTTCCTTTCTCTTTTTGCACTAACTGTTGTACTCATGTATGGTAGTATCTGCCTGGATAGCACGTAAAACAACGATTTTCTCTATATCTCAGTGCACATGATAATAATAAATCAATGCCAATGCCAATCATCTCTTCCCCAAATCCTTTTAAAATGTGTGCATGTATTCTATCAGGACCAGGAGTTTCATTCACCAAGTTTGATTCATTCTAAATGCACTGATCCCTTTTGCATATTCAATCCCTGTTCCAATCCAAACCTCCTTTTGGACCATTGCCTGCTGCATCTCTACCCATCTAGACTGTAGACTCTGAAATTCACCCTATATTCCACTCCATTACAACTCTCCTTAAGACCTCTGAGCATCCTCCTATTTCTGTGCATTTTTCTGGATGGTTCACTGATTAAACATCAAATATAAATACATATTGCTGTGTTTACCTGACTTCCATGAGAAACTACAAGCCTCATGCAGAAATACTTAGCCCTAGGCGAGATACTGAATGCTAATTGTGCCCACAAAACTTTACTCCTCCAAGGAGCTGATGTCAATGCGAGAATGGGAAGTCCAACAACTAGGAGGTCTGAAAGCATGAGCTGGTGTGGGGTGGAGGACTTTACTGACTTTACCTTGAACTAAACGTTATACCCTTATCATGTATCCATACACTGTGAATGGCTTGATTGTAATCATGCATTGTGTTTCTGCTGACTGGTTAGCATGGGACATAAGCTTTTCACTGTACCTTGGTAGACGTGACAATAAACTAAACTAAACTAAAAGGATGGAGTAGCAGGGAGTATTGTGGGGGTGGGGTGGGGGGGGGAGCTGATAATGGAGTTCAGAGAAGGAATTCAGCAGATAGATTGTTAGAGTGGCTTTCTTACAATGTGGGTGGGGTATGGGGAAGTACGACTTGAGAAAGGCGAGGCCATAGCTGGAGAGCATGCCTAATTCTGGTCGCCAGGGTGTCATTTCAATTGAAAGGGCACAGAGGAGTTTCACCAGGATGTTGCCTGGGATGGAGCGTTTTAGTTCCGAGGAGAGACTGGATAGGCTGGGTTTGTTTCTCTTGGAGAAGAGAAGGGTGAGGGAAAACCTGAATGGGGGGCATAGATTTCTTATGAGGGACATGACTAGTAGGAAACTTTACCCCGTCAGACAGATGCCTGAACTGAGCGGGCAGCGGTTTTTGGTCAGAGTGTGGAGTAGTGGAGGCAGGAATTCTATACATGCACTTAATTTGCTTGTCTAAGGATCAAGTGCTGGTAAATGGGATTTGTACAGACGGGTACTCTGATAAAACAAGACACAAACTGCTTGAGTAATTCAGCAAGTCAGGCAGCATCCCTGGAGAACATGGATAGACAATGTTTCGGGTCGGAACCCTTCTTCAGACTTTTTTTAAAAGGTCCTGGGAGGGTAGAAGGCTGGCTGGGAGAGACCAAGAGGAGGGGGAATGTTGGAGATGGGAGAAGGGGTCGTCACTGGGAGATGAGGACTCCTTCCCAGAGAAAAAGGCCCAGCAGAGACGACAGAGGGGGAGTTCTACATCATGGTTGGCCTGGATCCTATTGAGGCATGGGCGTTGTGGTTCAAAGATAAGGCCCCTGTTGAGGATTGACCATTCTGCATCCAAAAGAAGGTCAGGGGGGATAGGTGCAAAAACGGTCATGAGCAGAGGGTTGGAGCGAGGCTCGGGCAAGGTATTGTGGGGTATGATGGGGGATGAGAGGGGAGTAGGGTGTGGGAGGTTGCGTAAGGGTGGGGCAAAGAATAAGTTGGAATAGGCGGAAGGCCAGAAGGACGCGGTGATTCCTTTATTTAGACTCTCTGTTGGAAGGATGGAGCAGTAGGACCCAGAAGAATCAGCAGGGTGACCAGTCCACGTGATGATGATGGAGCCAGGAGCATGGTGGTCCCCGGCATGGACCTGGGCTTGGAACCCAGTTGAGTCGATGACCCTGGCCTGCTGGGGGGGGGGGGGGGGGCGGGGGATGTAAAGATTGGTGGAGTCAGTGACAGAGTGGCCTGGAGTGCAGGTGAGGGTCAGCGGTGGCATTGGTGTGCACAGACCAGGAATGGCTGGGGTTGCTGCCAAGGTGGGTGGGCCTGGTCTGGAAGTGGCCGAGGAAGCTGTGCGGGCCGTCGGTGGTATCAGCCTCGGTAGGCCTGGCCATAGTAACTACGGTAGTTATGGATACAGTGGGCTAAAGGGCTTGTTTCTGAGCTAAACTGTCAGAGTGGAGGGTTGAAGGGGATTGGGGATAATGAGAGGAATGTTGTCCAGAACCCTTGAAAAGCTTTCTTGATTTTCAAATGCTGTCATCCACTCAGAATCAGATCCAACCGACTCGATTTCTGTGAATAAATGATCCCCCGGTGCTGAACTAGGCTCAGTTATCCAGCTTGACCCTTACAATGTTCTTACTCTGATGTGGGGAGTAATCAAGAATCAGCCAATTCTGGCCCCAAGGGCAACATTACATGAATAAAACTTCCCAACATTTGAATGGTAATATTTGATTCAGCATCACAAGAGTAAGATCAGAAGACAATTCTGGGAGGGAGGGAAAACTGTTTGAAACACTCACTTCTGTGGAGTTGTCAGCAGGCATCAGTTAAACTGCAGTCTAACATGTTGGAGACCATGAATGAAATCCATGGATAGACACACAAAGATGGAGTTAGTGGAACAGGCAGCATCTCTGGAGAGAAGGATTAGGTGACGTTTCATGCTGTAGAAGGGTCTTGACCCGAAACGTCATCCATTCCTTCTCTCCAGAGATGCTGCCTATCCCACTTACTTCATCGTTTTGTGTCTATCTTCAATTTAAACCAGCATCTGCAGTTCCTTCGTACACAATGAAATCCATGGGATAGCTTCAATGTCTTAGCACTCCCAAGACACAAACATTGACAGGACGATTGAAGTGAGCTATGGAGGGTGCAGTGGGTAGCAGAAGGTGGTTATGGCATGAATGCCTACACTGAGAATTTAATAAATTTGATATTTTTTACGTCAAATGTGCATATATTTTAAGGTGTTTTAAAGCTATTTAATTACACTCAGCATGTTATATTGCTCCAATTACTAAACTCCACAACTACGTATTACTGGAATCCATCATCTGCATTTAGCAAGTATACATGTACAGTTACATGTACAGTTGTTGTTAATTGATCATTTTTTGTAATCTTTAAAGATGAACGCAATTACATGGGAAAATGCATTTGGTCGATAACAACCACTAATGTATAATTTTCAAATTAACTAAATCTTATTGCATCAATTAAGAACTTGGGGAGTAGAATAAAGGACTTTATAACGGATTCTCAAGCTAATACTGCAACCCACTTATGGTCTGATCGTTACACGGCAAAGAGGCTCCATATACTGCAGGACGTAATCGTTTGGAGGCAGAATTAGAGAGCGTAGTATCACTGAGATAGATGGTGAAAGAGTGTAAATGCAGAGTAGAATCAGCAGTGAAAAGCAGTGGACAAATTCTGTGCAAGCAGACAAGGTAGTCAGAATGTCAGAATTTAGTTGGAATTTATTTATTACATAAGCATTGGGGTCCAGTAAATTAAAGAATTCCTACCCAAGATGCTTTCATTGTGTTTTTCAGATATACATGATTGAGACAGCTGGGGCTCTCTGTGAAAGTATGTGGCAACATAATTAACATGCATATTGGGATGTTATGATAATATAGACTATTAATCCAATTGGGGTAAAGTGCAGCACTGCAGTCACTGAATAGTGGATCTTGACGTTGGAAACTGAAAGGCAGACAGAAGCAGTAAAGGAAGAAGGATCATTGTTCATGATGAGAATATTGCTGACCAGATAACAGGCAGAATATCCCACATCCTTGTCAATTAGTCTTTCAACTGTTCTACCGCCTGTCCCCTACCAATCCCATCCTGATTGCTCTTTTGCTTTCGGTCTATTCTGTCCAACTAAGCTGCTGAATCTCCCATCTCCACAGGACAGTTGATCAGTGCTGGGACTGAGTGGGTAGTTTGCTATCTCAGTGGTCCTAATTCATAATGGTTTGCGCTTCATACCACTGGCCAAATGTTCTACTTCGAATGGCACGGTGGCATAGCAGTAGAGTTGCTGCCTTACAGCGCCAGAGACCGGGTTCGATCCTGACTAAGGGTTCTGCCTGAACAGAGTTTGTACGCTTTCCCGTGAACTGCGTGGGTTTTCTCCGGTGGCTCAGGTTTCTTCCCACACCCCAAAGACGTACAGGTTTGTAGGCTAACTGGCTTGGTATAATTGTAAATTGTCCTTAGTGTGTGTAGGATAGTGTAAGTGTGCGGGGATTGCTGGTCGCCGCAGACTCTGTGGGCCAAAGAGCCTGTTTACGTGCTGTATTCATCTAAACTAAACTAAACTAAACTTGGCCCTAAGGCCTAGCTGCTGTTAGATTGCTCCAACCCTGTGACTCGCCTACCCAGCAACCTAATGCTAACATTCTCCCTCACATCGTTGCAAGTCTCTCAGTCACAATTCACAGTAAACACTTACTGGCAGCTATTCAACCTCAGCAGCCACATCATCCAAATGTATTGCATGACTCTGTTCACATTTCCCTCTTTCTTGGAGAAAGTGTTTCTAGCAGATGGCGAAGATAAGTGTGCATGTATATATATTTATCCTTGCCAGCAATGGAAAGGAACATCATTAAGACACTAATGGTGGGATAAAAGCAAATGATAATGATACTTAATCCTCCTATATTCATCTACTTCATCCCTCAGTTTACCTGCCACATTGAAAGACTTATGTGCTTACACCCACCTCCCTCTCCCATCCCAATCTCCTCATGTCAGTATCCATTTTGTAAAAGTTTCTCTCAGGTAATCTTTGCTCCTCTCATTTGTTCCACCAGTAAATTTAACACTTCACATTTCTCTACTAAATGTTACCTGATTTGTATCTGTTCACCAGTGAGCCCTTCTCACTGTATGTTCTACTTCTAAGTTTTGTGTCGTCTCCTGTACAGCCAACTCCAGATCATTAATATATATCAAGAAAATCCGTGTCCGGTAAAGCACTGGAATTTACACAGAAGGAAGTCATTCAACAAATAGGACAAAAATGGGCTTTAGATGAATCCCACTTCCTGGTTCATGATCCAACAATCTCATGCCCATTCTGGCATATATCCCTGTTCAAAGTTGGGCTTTGGTTTAGGTTTTGGTTTTGGTTTGTTATTGTTATGTGTACCAAGGTACAGAGATATCCTTTTTGCAAATAAATCAGTTAACAGTATGCATAAATGCAATCATGCAATCATGTGGGAATTACTTGTACTCAAGTAAAAGAGTAGGATGATTGTATCGAATGAGTAGATCCTCCTCAGGGACCAGCACACAAAGAGGCACCATGCTCAGTGCCATCTCCTCTCAATGCCTCTTGACAGTGACCACAGACTTTCTAATTGGATTTCTAGTGCACTAATCGTTTGGTTGCAAACAGCTATTGATTCATAGTTTGAAAATTGGACCCTTCAGGTATCCATCCAGGTATTTGTTAAATGTAGGGAGAGTTTCTGCCTAGCAAACCAAACAAACCAAGGAGTTGCGGAGGGAGCAGTTTCTGCTGAATACAGAAAGGGGTGGAGATGGGAAAATGTGACTGAAGATGAGATCACGTTGGAGGTGATGGAAATGTTGGAGGAAGATATGTTGGATATGAAGGCTGGACAGATGAAAGGTGAGGGCCAGTGAAACTCTACCCTTGTTCTGTTTGGGGGGAGGGGGAGCGAGAGCAGAACTACAGGACACAGAGGAGATGCGGGTAAGGGATCCATCTAAGACAGCAGGTGGGAAAACCACGTTTACTGAAGAAAGAGGACATCTCGGATGTCCTAGAATGGAAAGCTTCATTTTGGGCTTAGATGTGGCAGAGAGGTATTGAGAGTAGGGGATAGTGTCTTTGCGAGAGGCGGGGGAGGAGGAAGTATAGTCCAGATAACTGTGGGAGTTGGTAGGTTTGTAGTAGACATCTCCTACTACTCACACCCACATCCTCCTTTCTCCCCGCCTCCTCTGTGCTCCACCTGGACTCACACTTACTTCTCCCCTCTTTCTCCTTTCTCTGGCTTCACAATTCACAACTCTTTTTGCCAGTGGCATACATGACATTAGTAAGGTTACATTTGGACTAGCATGAACTGTTGTAGTCGCCCTGCCATAGGATAACTGTTACTGTACTGGAAAGTTTCAAGAAAGATTTACGAGGATGTTGCTGGGTCTGGAATGTTTGAGTTATATGTGGACCTGTGATAAGCTGGATCATGGGAGGCTGAGGGGTTATACAGGGTTTATAAAATCATGAAGGGCATAGATAAGGTGAATAGCCATAGTCTTTTCCCCAGGGTAGGGATATCTAAAACTAGAGGGCATAGGTTTCAGGTGTGAGAGGAAAGAAGGGCAATGTTTTCATATGGAGTGCGGAATGGATATGGAATGAGCTGCCAGAAGTAGCGGAAGGGATGGGTATAATTACGACATTTGAAAAGCATTTGGACATGAATAGGAAAGGTTGTGAAGGATGTAGCCAGGCACAGGCTGGTGGTATTATTAGATCAGTTAGGCAACTTGGTCGCAGAGGATTAGTTGGGCTTCCATGCTTCAGTTTCCATGCTTCAGAGCTCCATAACCGTAGAAATGACAACCCAGCGGGACATACAGATTAGTTCAGGCTTTGCTCCAAGTTATTTCTGCGGCAGTTTCTTTCACAGAATCGTGCACACCTTTTGCTATTTCCGCCAACGTTTATCTTGCAGCGCTTTTCCACTCTATCATGTCGAGGCCTGCATGTCCCACACACCAGTGGGATTCGTCAGTGGGAGATATGACATTTTGAGGCCAGGTGCAGCATTCTGATAGCAAAATATAAATTCTACATGTGGCATTGGAGCATTATCAGTAAAAGAAACAAAAATGATTTCCCCAGGCAAAATTCAGGATTTATTTTTGTTTTCTTTCATCAGTTAAAACCAAAGAATTCATGCCCTATTTATTTCTGCAATGCAACCATCTGTAGCAAACAAAAAACCCAAAAGAATTTAAAATATTTTTTGTGTTTGGAGGGCTTGGATGTGATAATCCTGAATCTACACTGAATTCTACAGCATAAAAGGAGGTCATTCAGTTCTTTGTTCTCGTGTCTGATCTTTGCAGGAAGCATTAAATTAGGAGTGCTCGCTGCCTTGCAAATGTTTCTTTTGGATGTTTAAAATTCTCTGTTGAAAGTTACAATTTGATTTGTTTCCACCCTTTCAGTTGGCACATTCCAGATAATAACACGGAGAGTCATTAAAATAATGAAACAAAAAATCTCTTACCCACAGACTACTGGCCTTCGGGCTAAATTAAAGTTTCTCAATACTGAATCAAAGTATTCCTCATAATTTTGAACACTCTCTCTTCATTGAAATCTGTTCAAAGGGGAACAATCCCAGTTAGTCCTAAAGAGGACCAGCAGGTAATAGAAAAGTGCTTGGAAAACCACAGGGGTTGGATGTTCAATAGTCCCAAGGACCTGTTGGTCTCCATCCTAGGTGCTCATAGAGAGAGAGGCTTTGCACTATAGTGGATGCGTTGGTTGCATCCTGAATACTGGAAAGGTCCCAAAATGGTGGAAAACCAGAAATGTAATACTTCTTTCTATTCAAGAAAGGAGGCAGACAGAAAATAGGAAACCACTTGGAATATTGGAATATTGCGTGTAGCCCTGGTTGCTCAAATACAGGAAGGATGTGCAGGCATTTGAAAAAGTGGAGAGGAGGTTTACCAGAATGATGCTTGGATTAGAGGATATTAGCTACAAAGGCCGGACACACTTGGATTGCTTTCTCGGGAACACTGGAGATTGAGGAGAGACCTGATAGAAATATTTTAAATTATGAATGGCATAGGTAGGGTAGACATTTGGAACCTTTTTCCCAGGGTGGAAATATCAAATACTATAAGGCATAGCTTTAAGGTGAGAGGGGCAAAGTTTAAAGGAGATGAGTGTGGTGTTTCTACAAGGAGGGTGGTAGATGACTGAAGATGCTGCCAGGGGTGATGGTGAAGGCAGTTACAATAGTGGCATTTAAGAGGCCTTTGAATCGACATCAGGATCTGCAGGGAGTGGAGGGAAATGGATTATGAACAGCCAGGTAAGAGTTTGTCTTGGCATCATGTTCAACACAGACATTGTGAGCCGAAGTACCTGTTCCTGCGCTGTACTGTTCTATGTTCTATTGCGGAGATCACAGAAGAATATTTAGAAATTAGAATGCCATCACAGTCTACATCGTTTTATGGAACGGAAATCATGTTTGGCAGAATTGAGGATGTAACTAACAAAGTGCATCAAGGGGAATCAGTGGATATGATGCATTTGAATTTTCAGAAGGCAGTCAATATGCTGCCACTTAAAATCCCTTATGGTCATTTTCTTGTCTATACTGTGTTCGGTACTATTGGGTGGAATGAACTTGGAGGGAAAACATCAGAAACAGACCATTGGTTAGTTTTGTTGCACAGAAGGGGAGGAATAAGACTGGGAGAGCGATAGTGATAGAGGATTCTATCGTTAGTTGTTACTGTGTCTGCAAATGAGACCTGCAATCGATTTCCTGCCTTCCTGGTGCTTGTATCATTGATGTCTCAGACTGGCGGCAGGACACACCACCAATGACATTGGTAGGAGAAGGGGTGAGGGGACCCCTTAGGTTAATAGGCTGGATAGGAATTTAAACCATAGGACCTTAAATGTTGTCCTTTCTGGGTAGTTCAAGTGCCATGAGGTCATGAGTATCAGACTAGGATAGGTCAGATGAATACATGGCTGAGGGATGCTACAGGGGATGTAATTTAGGTTCCAGGATCATTGGTACCTGTTAAAGAGGGGCGGTTTGTACCTCAACTAGAAGGAGACCAACATCTTTGTGGCCAGGTTTGCCGGTGTTATTGGGAAAGGTTTAAACTGAGTTGGCAGGAGACAGAGGCTCAGAGTCAATGTTCAGATGGGAAGATACAATCACTCAGAGGAGAACAAGCATGTCCAGTAAAATACTCTAAATGCTGGAGTAACTCAATGGGTCAGGCAGCATCTACACTAAAGATGGACACAAAATGCTGGAGTAACTCAGCGGTATACCAAAGATAGAAACAATAATGTTGGAGTGACTCATCTTAGTTAAGTGAGTTATTCAGAAGTTGCAGATGTTGTATATTGTGGGTTGAAGGAAGGTTATCCACTTTGAAAGGAAGAATGAAGAGGCAAATTCTTATTTGAACAGAATGAGACTACAAAATGCTGCAGTACAAATGGTCATAGTTGAGGAAACATTTACAAGCAGGTACAGTGAAAGACTACAGTAGGAAATTGAATGGAATATTGGCCTTTATTGCAAATGGTAGGGAGTGTAAAGGTGGAAATGTTTGGAAGGAGTCTGTGGAAACTGGAGCACCTGAAGAAAACTCATGCAGTCATAGAGAGAACGTACAAACTCCATACAGTCAGCACCCATGGTCAGGATCGAACCCGGGTCTGTGATGCTGTAAAATGGCAACTCTACCACTGTACCATTGTGCCACCCATGTTCTTATCTCTCCAGTCTTCATCCCCAGCACCCATTTTCGTTGTAATATTGATTGATTGCTGAATTTATCTTGCTGACTGCTGACTTTACCTTGTACTAAAAGTTATTCCCTTATCATGTACCTCTGTACACTGTGAATGGCTGGATGTAATCATGTCTTGTCTTTCCGCTGACTGGTTCGCACGCAACAAAAGCTTTTCACTGTACCTCGGTACACATGACAATAAACTGAAACTGAAACTAATTTGGTGATTTCATAACAAGGATTTCAAATACATTGCAAGTTTGAATCCTAATAATTCTACAGAGCACCACTCTCCACTCCGCTCTGGACCACTTGGACAACAAAAACTCATATGTTAGGCTGTTATTCATTGACTACAGCTCAGCATTTAATACCATCATCCCCTCCAAGCTGGTTACCAAGCTCTTAGATCTGGGTCTCTGCGCATCTGCAATTGGATCCTCAACTTCCTCATTCACAGACTACAGTCTGTTCGTATTGGTGGAAATGTGTCATCCTCGATAACAATCAGCACGGGAGCACCTCAAGGCTGCGTGCTCAGCCCCCTGCTGTACTCACTCTATACTCATGACTCGTAGCCGGACATAGTGCAAACTCCATCATCAAGTTCGCTGACGACACCACTGTTGTAGGACGTATCACTGATGGGGACGAGTCAGAGTATAGAAGTGAGATCGACTGATTGACCAAATGGTGCCAGCACAATAACCTGGCTCTCAACACCAGCAAAACCAAGGAACTGATTGTGGACTTTGGAAGGGGTAGGATAGTGACCCACAATCCCGTTTATATCAACGGGTCGATGGTGGGAAGGATCAAGAACTTCAAATTCCTGGGTGTGCATATTTCTGAAGATCTCTCCTGGTCCCAGCACACTGATGCAATTATAAAGAAAGCACATCAGTGCCTCTACTTCCTGAGAAGATTACGGTATGTCAAGGAGGACTCTCTCGAACTTCTACAGGTGCAGAGTAGAGAGCATGCTGACCAGTTGCATCGTGGCTTGGTTCGGCAACTTGAGCGTCCAGGAGCAGAAGGCAGCAAAAAGTTGTAAAGACTGCCCAGGCCATCACCAGCTCTGACCTCCCTACCATCGATGGGATCTATCACAGTCGCTGCCTCAAAAAGGCTGCCAACATCATCAAGGTCCCACACCATCCTGGCCACGCACTCATCTCTCCACTGCCATCAGGTAGAAGGGACAGGAGCCTGAAATCTGCAACATCCAGGTTCGGGAACAGCTACTTCTCCACAGCCATCAGAATATTAAACACAACTTCAAACAAACTCTGAACTATAACAGCCTATTGCACTTTATCTGTTTATTTATGTGTATATATATGGTCTGTGGTATATAGACACACTGATCTGTTCTGTATTTATGCCTACAATATTCTGTTGTGCTGCAGCAAGCAAGAATTTCATTGTCCTATCTGGAACACATGACAATAAACTCTCTTGACTTGACATATAAATGTACAGTCAACAAAAAAACGATTTCCTCTGGATCTGCATCTGAACTGTAAGCGAAAACATTCCAGCAATTATTGAGCTGAAATGCACATCAAATATTAAATGTGATTTTTTTTTTCCCCGGGGGGTGGCTGGTGTGGCAGACGAGACAGCCTCATTCGGAAACGTACTGACGAACACGTGTGAACTTTGCGTCTGCTTCAGAATAAAGCGGCGTGTGGAAGCGAGCGCCATTCAGCACCGTGGACAGCGGCGGCTGGGCTCAGGTCCGCCTTGTGTCACCCGGGAAGGCGGCTCGCTGCACTCTCTCACCTGCCACGTCTCATTGACGCACCACCCGCTTCTTCAGGGGATGAGCGCTGGCGGGTCGATGAGTCACCGGGCGCGCAAAACATGCAGTTAAAACTCAATACAATTACGGGCAGGATGGATGGGACACGAACGCATCTGCTGGTGATTAATACGCTCGTATTGTTTCAGGGCCGCTTTTGTAATAATAGGAATGTAGCGGCAGGTCAAGTACTGGTCAGGGAGGATATGTTGGTGTTAAATAAAGCAAATCTCACAGTCTCCATCCATGTTTTGGTGAATGAAGAAGGACAGTGCTGAATGAAAGTAATGCCTTTCTCCAGACTCTTATACTTCCACGGGTGTTGGGGGTTATGGAGAGAGGGCAGGAGTATAGGGTTAGGAGGTAGACATGGAGCAGCCATGATTGAAGGATGGGCCGAATGGCCTAATTCTGCTTTTATCATTTATGAACATGAAATAATTATCAACCAGGAAGAGAATTAATTATTCCCAGGGCAGGTGGGAGTCTTTATGACTCCATGATTCTATGACCTACTGAGATATTGCAATTGCCTTAAATAATCTTAAATAAGATTTTTTTTTAAACATACCACAGAATATAAATAACTTGTACATTAATTTGTAGGGTGATTAAAAAAATATAATTAAAAATAGCAGAGTGGCACAGCAGTAGAGTTGCCGCCATACAGTGCCAGAGACCCGGGTTCAATCCTGACTATGGGTGTTGTCTGTACGGAAATTGTATGTTCTCCCCATGACCAGCATGCCCCAGTTTCCTCCCACATTCCAAAGATGTGTTGGTTTCTAGGTTAATTGACCTGTAAATAATCCTTTGTGTGTAGGATAGAACGAGTGTATGGATGATTGCTGGTCGATGCAGTGGGCCGAAGGGCCTGTTTCCACGCTGTATCTAAAGTAAACTAAACTAAGGTGGGGCCAGCCAGGAACAAGATGAAGCTCACTTACCCCGACACCAGGGTGACATTACTTTCTACACCAGCTTGTATGCCATTCTAAAACAGACTACATTATTCTTTAATTTCAGTTCTGGTTCGTGGGATTTGTTTTTCTTAGACCAGTGGCAGATGCATAGACTGGATCTACAAGTCTGCTGTCAAACTGCAGAAAGCTGCTATCTTAATACAAACTCAGGTTCTGACTCCTGAACCAAACAAACTGTATAAAATAATTTTGTGTCAAAATGAACCAAGAAGATGGACTTTTCCTGTATAATGTGGTTTGCCAGTCGGAGGGATCTGTGGTCTCTGCAAAGGCCTAAATTTGTACCGATATTTCAAGTTTTCAGAGTGAGCATTCTTAGGAAAGCTCTTGAATGGAGCAAGTCAAGTCTAATTTATTGTCAGGGTTAGGGTCTCAACCCGAAACATCACCCATTCCTTCTCTGAGTTCTCTCCAGAGATGCTGCCTGTCCCTCTGAGTTACTCCAGCATTTTGTGTCCACCTAATTTACTGTCATTTGCACAAGGATGCTGAGGGACAGGTACAATGAAAATCTTGCTTGCAGCAACACCACAGGCACACAGACCCAGTAAAATAGACAAGAACGTAAGTTATCCATACATTTTACATTAAATTAGACGTATATTTCAGCAAGGGAGTAAAAAGAAAGACTGTGTAAAAACATGACATTAGTGCCAAACATAATTTTAAAAAGCAGTCCATGGTAGTGAAGAGGTTGGTTCTGTAGCTTGAGGATTGGTTCAAGAGTCTGATAGCTTAAGGAAACTAGCTGTACCTGAAATTGTGGTGTGGGACTTCAGGTATGTCTTGAAGTCTATCTTCAAGATAAAGCACCGAGACAGCACGTTGTGTCGTAGTTCTCTTTTAATAGTTCCATCTATTAAAATGGCTACAACAGGCTTCTATAAGATGGTAGCAGTGAGAGGAGAGCATGGCTCAGATGGTGGGGGCCTTTGATGATAGACGTTGCCTTCTTGAGGCATCATTTCATGTAAATGTAATTGTTACATTTGAGGTCACTGTTATATTGTTACAATTGAAACTGGATTGTAACATGCAAATTAAGTGCATGACGTAGTTAAGTCATGTGATGTAGTTGCAGATCTAGTTGCGAACAGTTGCAGATTAAGAAGCCTGTAGTAGCCATTTTAATAGATGGAACTATTAAAAGAGAACTACGACACAACGTGCTGTCTCCGTGCTTTATCTTGAAGATAGACTTCAAGACAACACAAAACATAACATTTCTTTTGCATGTCCCAATCCAGTTTCAATTGTAACAATATAACAGTCACCATGCATTTTCTGTTGCCCTGCCGACCAGCAGGGTATTTATTGATGTGTAAGATAGAACTGCAGATGCTGGTTTAAATTGAAGGTAGACACAAAATGCTGGAGTAACTCAGCGGGACAGGCAGCATCTCTGGAGAGAATGAATTGGTGACTCCAGCATTTTGTGTCTACCAGGTATTTATTAATGTTTCATCACTGATTTGATGATGTTTTCATGGGGTGCAATGTAATAGCAGGGGCCAAAAGGCAGGCTGTACTCCTTCTCAATGTTTAGTAGAACTTTGCAGTAAAGGATTACACACAGCTGAGATGCTAGTTCTGGAAGGAGGTCATAAGAAACCTTGGGTAATCACTGTGTAGCCCATTAAGTTGCACACCACCCCCTCTAAAGCAAGCAGTAGAACCCTGCCAAAGGGTTCCAGGCAAGGCAGAGGGTCCAGAAAATTAGTGCTTGTCCTTCTATCATATTTTGAAGAAGGGTGAGGGTGGAAGCAGAATCTATACATGAAAGTGACATTTATTTATTTAACATAAATTAATGGCGCCACGAGGAAGCACGAGATTTTATTTAAATTGCTCCACTTCTTCCATGTAATTAGACTCTGTCAGTTGCTGTTTGCGTGTTGCAGATGAGGTCAGCAGAGACTGGATAATTAACAGTGATCTTCTCCGAGAAGCTCTCCTGCTCTGATATTGCTTATCATATCTATATGTGGTACAATGAGGCCAGCTTTGTTAAACCTCACTTCAACAGATGTCAAAGCCATGACTCTAATTGAGGCTAAGTAGGTGTTTGCACCTTTCTCAACACTGCACATACATTTCCAGAAACGGGAACGCAGGCTGACGTCAACAAATCAATAGTGACACGGTTCCACCCAGACATTAAGAAATCCACTACAAACTCACATTAAGGAAACAGGCCCTTTGGCCAACAAAGTCTGCACCAAACATCAAGCACCTATTTTTACACTAATCCCACCCTAACTATTCTCCCCACACCTACATAGACTCACCCCAGATTCTAGCTCTCACCTACAAACTTGGGGCAATTTACAGAGCTCAATTAAGCTAAAGAGCCACACAGTTTAGGGTTGTGGGAGGAAATCGGAGCATCTGGAAAAACCCACACAGTCGCCAGGAAAACCTGCCAAGTCTCCCCTCAATTATCTGCGTATAACTTTAGATTGCTCATTATATTTTCACATTTAAAAGGCACAGCTTCGAAAATCAAATCACAAATGAGTATCATCCTGGAATTATCCAGTACAAGTATAGGAGTAGCAGGTCTGGGTTTTTACTTTGAGCCCGAGGCCACTGGCAGAGCACTGTACATGCATTCGGGAAGGCACCCTGCACAAAACACTGTCAGCATTCAATAGAACTGCACAATGTGGAGCGTGTCTTGAGCAGTCAAGGCAACACTCCCAGGCACCAGTTCTTTCATTCAAAATTCCATCACTTTTCAGATGCAAAAATAGCCACATTCTAAGAACCGTCGAGATCCCTCGTGGTAGGCTGGTCCAGAAGATTAGGACACATGGGATCCAGGGTAAGTTGATAAATCAGATCCAAAATTGGCTTGGTTATAGAAGACGGAGGGTAAAGTTTTCTGACTGTAAGCAAGAGTAGTATCCTTTCATATCCATCCTCTCTCTACCCCAGACATCCTCTCTCTACCCCAGACATCCTCTCTCTACCCCAGACATCCATCCTCTCTACCCCAGGCACCATCCACTCTCTACCCTCAGGCAGAAGGGGGATTTAAATGAAATTCACAAAATTCTGTCTGGACTGGAGAGAGGATGGATATTGAAGAACACCACTCTTGCTGGGGTGTCTGGAATTAGGGGGTCACAGTAGAATGTTACAGGGCAAGAGATCTAGGAGGAGAAAGGTCTTCACTTGAAGTTCACAAACACAGAGGACTGTTGTGGTTGAGTTGCTGGATATTTTCACAAAAGGTATATATACATTTCTCAATGCAAATTATATCAAGGGTGGGGTGGGGAAAATACAGGAAATGTATGTCACCGTGTCTTTTTCTCTTCAGACACACTTGTAGACACAAGGAACTATAGATGCTGGTTTACCAAAAAAAAAGACACAAAGTGCTGGAGCAACTCAGTGGGTCAGGCAGATTCTCCGGAAAACATGAATAGGTGATGTTTAGGCTCACGATCCTTCGTCAGTCTGCTTTAGTAACTCCAGCACCTTTTATGAACTAATGAAAAGGACTTCCCTTTAGAATGGAGATGAGGAGGAATTTATTTTGCCAGAGGGTGGCAAATCTGTGGAATTCATTGCCACAGATGGCAGTGGAGGTCAAGTCATTGGGTATTTTAAAAATTGAGATTGATAGGTTCTTGATTAGTAAGGGTGTCAAAAGTTGCAGGGAAAAGGCAGGAGAATGGGGTTGAGAGGGAAAAATAGATCAGCCATGATCGAATGGTGGAGCGGACTAGATGGGCTGAATGGCTTAATTCTGTTCCTATGTTTTATGGTCTTGTGGTCTTGTAGGCCTCAAAATCTCGCCCCCAGCCCTTCCCACTGCAACATATCCAATCCTCAAATTCCAGCCTCCCTTTCCAACACTCCTGCACCTCTCTCCCCACCCCGACACACAGAGTTGAGGTTCCCAAACTCCCGACTAAACTGAATCTCCAGCACTCCTCACAACAGGGCTAATCTGCAGAGTTGAATGATGTCACTCCACGAGACCTTGCCTCTGCACCACCTCCAACTTGCCTCTAGTCCCAAACCCCACCCTCCCCACATTGTGCCAAATGTAAGCACCAGCTGCAACTTTGCCACAGGTCTAAACATTTCAAGGCTTATCGTTTTATTTTCCAGGAATCTGATGTTTCAATGACATATTTTTAAAGCCTTTGGTTTTTGGTGTGAAGAGAAACCTGATTGCCCTGCTCATTTGTTTCATCATCTCACCAGCTCGTGCCTGTATTTGTGCTGCCTTTCACACAGTACATATTGTCCCTTCACAAGCAGCAGAACTGCAAGTGATCCCTGAATCACTCCACGCTGAACTGCTGCTTGTGCCTGTGGGTGAACAGATATTTTGGTACACCCTCATGCTGACCATATGAGCCGGCTTGACAATGAATTGCTGATACTGTGAACATTTCCCATTCAGAGAGCCCCTGCAGGTGGACTGAGGCTTACAATGCCTGCTCACTGCGAGGGTTTACAAGTGCAGAACATGGGAAGCAGGGAATCATTGCCAGCTTGATACATTGCACGTGCCTCTCTGCACAACAGGTATGGTCTGACATCTTTATGTACATGGTAATTTTTATTCTGCTTGTACAAAGGAGGAAATTATATTAATATAAAAGATGGTAGTGAGCCTTCCAGCCCTTGACAATCAGCCATTCTTAATGACTTAATGGCAAACAACCAATTCTTAATTGGTTGCTTGCCAGAATCCAGATAAGGGATTATGTGTCACCTTCAGTTCAGCAGACCCCATCTGCCATTGACACCAACAGTGAAGATTCAACTCTGCAAAGCACCATGGTGTCCATTGACCATAAAGCAAGTGTGGCCATCACCTAGAGTGTGATAAGAGCCAGTGGGATAAATAGCTGGGCAATAATCTGCCAGAGCAGAGTACCCACCTTTATAGAACTCACTCAATCTTAATGCATTGACGTTGGTGATATGAAAGTGAGAAGTTCTTTAATATGTAATATCTTTATCCTTTTGCTCTCCCAGCAATAAAGATTAACTCCATCTCCAACACATTGTATTTAAATAATGCCTTTTTGATAGCAAAACCTCACAGGAGTACAACTTCACTGATAATTTTTATAGAGTGACTGAAAAGAGGAGGGAGAGAAACAGACACACAGAGAGGGAATCCAGAGTACGGTTCCTCAACTCAGGGGCTTGGCCAGCACTGGTGGAGAAGTTCTTAAGTCACGGTGGCGCAGTGGAAGAGTAGCTGTCTTACAGTGCCAGAGACCCGGGTTCGATCCTGACTATGGGTGCTGCCTAAATGGAGTTTTACGTTCTCCCCGTGACTGCGTGTGATTTCTCTGGGTGCTCCGGTCTCCTCCCACTCTCCAAAGACGTACAGGTTTGTAGGTTAATTGGCATCAGTAAAAATTGTGAATTGTCCCTAGTGTGTAGGATAGTGTTAGTGTGCGGGGATCACTGGTCGGCGTGGACTTGGGTGGGCCGAAGGGCCTGTTTCTGCTCTGTGTCTATGAACTAAAAAAAATCATAGGAGCAGAAGTAGGTTATTCGGCCCATTGGTTCTCCAAGTAATAGTGAACACACACATGGTGGCGGACCACAAGAGATCCCAGAGAACTGTTAGTCCGATGGAGTTTCAGAGATGTGAAGAGGCAAGAAGGGAAAAAAATACCCACACTGTTCTAGGATTGATGAAGGGTCTCAGGCCTGAGATTATATCTTTGCATTTTGCTCCATGGATGCTGCCTGACCTGCTGAATGTTTCCAGCATCTTGTTTTTATTTTAGGATTCTAGCATCAGCAATTTTTTGGGACTTCAAGAAAACACCCGTCACAATCCAAGATCCTATTTCAACATCAAAATGATTTGAGCTGAGCTGTGACTGATGTTGGTGATCAGGCAGGGGGCTGAAAATAACGTGTGAATGCTTCCAGATAACATTCTCTATGGCAACACAGGAAACCGCCATTTCACTTTAATTGCATCCACTGTACTTTCACTGAATAATTGCTTTCATCAGATCAAATTTCTTCTTTCTCAAAGAGTAGCTGCTCTATAAAATCAACCTACAGATTGTAAAATTGCACAAGCTGTCTGTAAAAAACAATCCAGGTTGAAAATGAATCTGTTGTATTAAACACCAGATGCACAAAATATATTCAAATGCAGTTGTGTATTTTTAGTTCCAATTTCAAAAATGACTGGGAAACTGTTGAAATGATTTGGTTTCCCTTCCTCTCCCTCCCTGGCAGCTCTCTGATAATGTTCCCAAATGCCCTTTCTGTACATGGGAATGAGGCCCTGGAATTGAGATCATTTTAACTGGGATTACCTGAGGTCAGTTAGTCAGAGGTTGTGCCCGCTCCACATCCCACTTCCAATTTAAATAGTGTGGGCAATGGATTAGAGTCAGGTGGGAGAACGAGGTGGGATTGGTGGTGATGGGGGGAGGCAGGTGGGTTGGGAAATGGCCTTTGCCAAGTACAATGTGGAAACAGGCCCTTCCGCCCACCAAGTCCGCGCCAACTAGTAACAACGTCGTATACGAGCACTATCATACAAACTAGGTACAATTTACAAATGTTACCAAAGCCAATTAGCCTACAAACCTGTACGTCTTTGGAGAGTGGGAGGAAACCGATCACCAGGACAAAACCCACGCGGTCACAGGGAGAACGTACAAACTCCACACAGACAGCACCCGTAGTCAGCATCGAATCCGGGTCTCTGTCGCTGTAAGGCAGCAATGTGGATCAAATTAAAGTGGTCAGGCATCAGTAATATTAAACTTGTAAGTTTCAAGAACACACAGCAGGAGCAGGAAAAGGCCACTTAGTCCCCCAAGCCTTTCAATATGAGTCAAACTCTTGGGCTGATCTGCATCAACCCTCCTCTCCCCATCTGTGGCAATTTCCAAAAGCCCCAAATTCCCTGATTGTTGAAACATATATCTATCTCCACCTGAAAAACTTACAATAATCTATATCTAGAGCCCACTGGGATAGAAAATTCCAGTTATTCTCCATCATTTGTGAAAATAAATTTCTGTGCACTTCCATTTTAAATGACTGGCCCCTTATCTTATAATAATGTTTCTTTGTTTGAGGCTCTCCCACTAGTGAAATCATCTCAACATCTACTCTACTGTGTGCATTCAGAAGCTTATTTGTCTTAGTGAAGTAACCCCTTATTCTTCTAAAATCCAAAGAATACAGACCTAACCTATTTAGTCTCTTTAGATAGGATAATCCTCTCATTTTAGGAATTGGCCTGTTGAATCTCATTTGGTCTTCCTCAATTGCTACAATCTCATATTTTAGGTAAGAGGTCCAAACCCACGTCCAGTTTTCCCACCACAACCCTGTGCAATTGCACAAGGCTTCCTTATTTCTACATCCAAATTATTTTACAATAAAAGTTAATTCTTCCACTCTTATTTGTTCCATTAGGAAACAAACCAGGTCAAATATTAAATGATTTTTCTGCAATTGATCAAAGGGGAGGGCTGCAAAGATTTGAGTTGGTTGCAGCTTGGTGAAGTTTAAACAGAGCATCCATCAGTAACAAGCTGAAATCTTCAAATAAAAAAGAACTTAGTAAAATTGAGCACCAGATAGAAACATAGAAAAAAAAAAAGAAAATAGGTGCAGGAGTAGGCCTTTCGGCCCTTTGAGCCAGCACGGCCATTCAATATGATCATGGCTGATCATCCCAAATCAGTACTCCGTTCTTTTTTTTCGCCCCATATTCCTTGATTCCGTTAGCCCGAACAACTATATCTAACTATCTCTTGACAACATCCTGTGAATTGGTCTCCACTGCCTTCTGCGGCTGAGATTTCAACAGATTCACAACTCTCTGGGTGAAAAGGTTTTTCCTCATAGCAGTCGTAATGGGCCTACCTCTTATTCTTAAACTGTGATCCCTGGTTTTGGACTCCCGCAACATTTTTCCTGCATCTAGCCTGTCCAATCCCTTCAGAATTTTATATGTCTCTGTAAGATAGCTGTCTCAATGCAGGTAATGGCCTCTTGAGGTGAACCATCTGCCCTCTATTGTATGGCTATCAGAGACAGTTGTTTGAAGTGAAGTGGTTTTAACTGTATCCTATTTAGATATATTCATTTAGTTTCCCACTTGCTTTCAGCAAGAATGTTAAGAGCTTGGATCAAAGTCTGCCCAAAAATCAGGTCAAATTGACTGGCACCAATAGAAATATTTGCTGCAAGTTTCATCCTGTCAACACCCCTTTACAGATGAAAATCAATTGATCTCTACATCATGTAATCCCAAGATATAGCGTTCTGAAGATAACACAATGTCACACAAACTGATCTATAAGAGAAGACAGTTGTCAAATGTTATCAGATGTGAATCTGAGCTGAAGACTGCTGGCATAGACACATGGCTGAAGGTATAGAGGGCAGCACCATGGCACAGCTATAGTAACCCAGGTTCAGACCTGACCTTGGGTACTGCCCGTGAAACATTTGCATATTTAGCCTGTGACTCCATAGGGTTCATCCAGTTTAGTTTTGTTTAAAGATACAGCGCGGAAACAGGCACTTCGGCCCATCGAGTCCACGCCGGCCAGTGATTCACTCTACCACTGTGCTACTGTGCCGCCCCACAGTTGTTCCAATTTCTTCCCATATCCCAGAGATGCAGGTACATTGCAGGTAAAGGCTACTGTACATTGCACGTGAATATGGATTAACGAAAAAGAATCGAAGGGGAGCTGATGTACATGCATGAGGGAGAATAAATTACAGGGGGAGGGGGGAATTAGGAGAGGGGAATGAGATGAATGGGATTGCTGCTCTGAGAACTAGCATGAATCCAATGGGTTGCTGTAAGATAAATGGACAAGTGAGATGCCGGTTTCATTCATCTAATGACTGACACACAAAATGAAATACAAAGACGGAAATGTGTGAAAGAATGGTTAGAAGTATCAGCTGAAGAGATCCATTAAACCCAATGCCTGCTGTGCCTTCTGCCTTACATTGACATGGTAATATGTGTTTCTTCTTTGAGGTTATTAGCCACCACTCAATCAATTTAGAGTACATTATGATCTCAGCTTTAACGCACTAAAATCACTTCAAGTAAATTGATTGGCGCGTTGAATCTCTATTTTACTCCACAAAGGGTAAACTTAATCACAAGGATGATTAACACCGTTGGCTCTTGATGATAAATTGTGGTTCATATGTCTTTATCTGCTCCGCATTTTTGCAGCGATGAAAGATAATGGGAGACAGTGGGGCAGTGGGAGAACAGTGGGAGAACAGTGGGGAAGAAGAATTTGATACTCTAATCACTCCAGTGGAGGGTGACACAGCTGGAGTAATGGCAACAGGTTGGATGCCCATACCTTGGGATGTTATAGAGTCAAGGAATTGTGCAGCACAGAAACACGCCCTTCAGCTCAACTCGCCCATGCCAACCACAGTGGCTATCTACTCTCGTCTCATTTGCCCTCATTTTCCTACCCTACCTGTCTAAATGCCTTTTAAATTGTGTAATTGTATCTGTCTCGTACATTCCAGTGAGAATAAACCCAGATTATCTGATCTTTCCTTGCAAGTAAAGTCATCCACTTCCAACGGCGTCCTGGTGAATCTCTTTTGCACTCTTTAAAATGCGACATCGCTCCAATAGTGCGGTGCCTAGAACTATACACAATACTCTAAGTTCGGTGTGACCAATGTGCATCAGTATGTGAGGTTAAAGTATGTGGGAAAATAAAGGCAAACACATCTAAATGATTTCCATTTCAAGCAAGTCCATGTTGGACCTTCCAGGATAGGTGGGTGGCGCCTACCCACACTCAAAGCCACTGTTGTGTCCCGTTTCGATGTTTTAGCACAGTGAGGTTGGCAGGCTGGGAGAGAGAAGGGGGAGCTGTCTCAGTGATTATCAGCCCCTCATTGCTCCGAATCCCAAACATCATCTTTCTCTAGAAACTTCATGGTGCTATTTCTTGGATTTATTTTTCCCTCCTTTTCATTTTTGGTCCTGTGTACTTTGTTTTCTTAATCTACTGGAGACAGATAAAAGGCACGCATCGAAAGAAAAGGCAGAAGGTTTGTAAACAGGCGGCAGCCCAATCATTATCCGAGAAAGGAAAGATGATCTGACAGGTCTTCAGGCTGTTCTTGGTCTCTGAGCGGGCACTACTTGGAGATGCCACTAGATGGAGAGAGCCATTTGGGTTTTGGAGATTGCAAGACAAGAAAGACCTGACTTTTGAGGGAGATTTTTGGCTGTGTTCCAGAAGGTGCTTGCATGGGCAAGCACTGGTGGGGCACTAATGTAGTTGTTGGTAAGGGGAGGGAGAGGAGCAGGGTCAGGGGAGTGGGACATAAAGCAACACTGTTAGCTAGAAAGGTCACAATTGGACAGGAATCACCAGGAGTGTTTTGCCTGCAAGTCTTTGTTGTTGTTGTTGTTGTTGTTGTTCGTTCTATGTACCTTTTGATATCTCTCGTTTCCCTCTACCTGACTCCCAGTCTAAAGAAGGCTCTCGACCCGAAATGTCACCAGAGATCTCCAGAGATGCTGCCTGATCCGCTGAGTTACTCCAGCTTATTGTGTCTATTTAAGATTTAGGTATATTATTATTTCATGTATTAAGATGAAGTGAAAAACTTTGTTTTGCATAGTGTGCAAAAGATAATACCATACATGAAAAATAAAATCTATGTTAAACTCAAGTACAATAGTTAGAGCAAAGGAATTCTGCTGTTATATTCTTGACCAAACGCATTGGTGGTCAGTTTAGGGATGTTATGGCCTTGTCTTACACACCCCCAGGTTAAATAGGCAGTAATTGATGAGTGATTTGCTCATTTGAATGAGTTTTCACTCCACATCTCCCTCAGCCGATCAAACCCCAGTTTCAAGTACCACCTTATGTAACTTACTGTAAAGTGGAATTATTTGAATTCTTTATTGGCTCCCTGCTTTGTAATGTATCATAAATGAAAAGTAACCAAATTTATTGCTGCTTTTAATAATAACTGTAAATTATAACACGATATTATAACACTTGCAGGAGTAAACCATTCAGCTCATCCTGCCTACTCTCCGTTTGGCTGATCTTTCACCTCAGCGACACTTTTCTGCACCAACTCCACATCTCTTAATATTCCACAACCATCTTTGTTAGAAAATACCAGATTCACCAGCCTCTGGGTGGAGACATCACTGCTTCTTCTTGCTTATCTTCTGCTTATCTTACTCCCTGATTTTGAGACAGTGGCTCCTGGTTCTAGACAACTTTCCGGAGGAAGTTTCAGCTCCACGTCCGCCCTGTCAAGTCCCAATAGAATTGTGCGTGTTTCAATGAAATTACCTCTTTATTATAATATCTAAATAGTGTATTTCCAGTCTACTTAATCTCACCTCAGACATATGCACAATATTCAAGTTCTTGCCTCCTCAACGCTTAATGTAATTAAAGTAAGTCAACCCCACCCTTATACTCAAATCCCCTCTCTTTGCCTTTCTCATTTTTGTTATATCTATAAATTTGAATCCACCTGAAACCACAAATTTCAATTCGGCACCATTTACAATATATTCTTTCCTATTTGTACTCCCAAAATAGATGACATCAACGTTTTCCACATTATCTACCATCCGTTGTGTATTCACCCTGAAGGATCTCTACATCCTGCTCACAACTCATAAACCTTCCAGGTTTTTACCATCTGTAGATCTGGACATTGATATAGTCTATGACTCGTTGGCACCCGATCACCGATCCTTGCAATGGCCGACTCGTCACAGCTTCACAACCCAGAAATTACCTGTTTATTCATATTCTCTGCTTTCTATCCATTAACCAATTCTTAATCTCCATCAATGATTCAATGATTTAATAATACTTTACCGAGGTACAGTGAAAAGCTTTAGATTATGGAAATGTAATAGATTATGGATAGGAAAGGTTTTGAGGGATATGGACCAAATGGTACGAGGTTAGATGGGGCATCTTGGTTGGCATAGACAAGTTAGACTGAAGGGTCTGTTTCCATGCTGTTTGATTCTATTACAACAACCCCACATGTTCCAATTGTATTTATTAACCATATATGGCAGTTTATGAAAGGGGAACTCAAAGTCCAAATACACACTTTTCTGATTTGCCCTTATTATTCTGGTGGATGCATCCTTGAAAATCTCTAATAGATTTGTCAAACAAAATTTCTTTTTTTTTAAATCCATGTAGGGTCTGCCTAATCCAGGCCTGTTACTTCCTCCATAATAAGATTCCAGAATTTTGTCTACTCCTGATGTTAAGTTAACCATTTTGTAGTTTCTCATTTTCTCTTTCCCTCTTTTCCCTAAATATGGGGCAACATCTCCTACATCCTTCCCCTTCCCGATTGTGGGAGGCATTCTAGAATCTGGAATATTGGAAGATGGCCATCAGTGTACCTACTGCCTCCATTGTCTGCACTCTCCAAACCCTGGGGTGTTGGATCTGCTGAATTATCAGCTTCCCGTCCTCTTCATTTTTCCAATACTTTTTTCCTGAAGGTCAATTTCTATCAGTTCCTTGTTGCCGTGTTCTCCACTATTTCTGGGCCATTTTTTGTGACTTCTTCTGTGAAGTTAGGCCTACAATATCAGCTTAATTTCTTGATTCCATACTATAACTCTTGTCTCACTTTGTAAAGGACTCACATTAACCTTTGTGAATATTGTCCTTTTAATATTTTTATAAGCATCTAGACAAATACTTGAATTGTCGAAGCACAGAAGGCAATGGACCAAATGTAGATAGAAGGGACCGGTAAAATTAAGTCTAGTGGTCAGCATCGATGGTGAGCTTGAGGACTTGTTCCTCTGCCTTATGACTCTTTGACTGTTCAGTGTGATTTTATATCTTTGCTCTGGTATTTCACTAATAATGCTCTGGGAAGGTTAATTCTGAGAAATGAGTCAGCTGCAAGCATTTCTAAAATCAAAAAGGTACTATTTATAGTCAATTAACATACGGAATAATTAGCTTTTATTTTCTCAAGCAATATTTTGCTTAAAATAGTTTCTGATACCTTCTTAAATTCTGGAAACATAATGTCGTTTAATTCTATAGAACAGTACAGCATAGGAACAGGTCCTACAGCCCACAATGTCTGTGCCAAATTTGATGCTAAGCCCAACTCATATTTACCTGCAAGTAATCCCATACCTCTCACGTCTTTGGGATGTGGGAGGAAACCAGAGGAACCAGAGAAAGCCCACATGGTCACGGCGAGAACGAACAAACTCTGTACAGACAGCACCCATGGTCAGGATCAAACCCGGGTGTCTGGTGCCATGAGGCAGCAACTCTACCGCTATGCCACTGTGCTGCCTTTAAAGTAGTGCCTTCTAGTATGTCCTTCTGGGGACAAATGGTTCTGACTGCCTACCCTATCTATGCCTCTCATCATTGTATATACTTCTATCAGGTCTCCCCTCATTCTCTGGTGTTCCAGAGAAAACAAACCAAGTCCATCCAACCTTTCCTTGTAGCTAATACCCCGATTTAATAGACACAAAATGCTGGAGTAACTCAGCGGGACAGACAGCATCTCTGGAGAGAAGAAATGGGCGACGTTTCGGGTCAAGACCCTTCTTCAGATCGAAGGATCCAAAATGTCGCCCATTCCTTCTTTCCAGGAATGCTGCCTGTCCCGCTGAGTTTCTCCAGCATTTTGTGTCTACCTTCGATTTTAACCAGCACCTGCAGTTCTTTCTTACACACCCTGATTCAATACCCTGATTTACCCAGATTTTTATCTGCCAGCAGCAAACTACATAGGTGAATGGTTCTCACTGTTAACAAAAAGACTGATGATAAATATTTCTGGCACAACAGTATTTCAAATTAATGGACAGCTTGTTAAGATAAGAGATCATACGAATGATTTGCTCAGTGATACGGACTTGTTTTAAACCCTCTCCTTCAGATCTGAAGCCAATTCCCACTTCTATCTGACAGTTGAGCTGAATACAGGAGATATTTTTAATTATTCAGGCTCAGCCTGCATCCAATAAGTCTTTGCCTGCACTGCAATCTGCACATTTCAAAGTAATTCATCAGAAGTGAAGTGCTTCAGTTTGAATCTGAGAAACCCGGTGAGGTGTAATGTGCAATAATGTTCCTTTCTTCTTAAAATAAAGTGAAAGCTTTTTTTTAAAAAAGCATTGCACGTAAACTACCTGGAGCAACCGGCCAGAAAAAAAAGAGTGTATTTGATCTCCTGAAGTTAGTCAAAGGCTTGTCACGGCCAACTAATGTAATCTCCTGTACCACCTGCAGCTCTCCCTGAGCAGTGAATCAAAGCCTCCGTGGCAATCCACGCGGGGGGGAGATTGAGGGCATGAGGCTGCCTTATGGAACACTTGAGAGGGCGATGAGAAAAGTACAACCAGCCACTCCGAGCTGCCGATGTAGTAAAAAATCACAGGGGTTCTCAAGATAATTCTAGAGATTCTTCCACATTTCAGTTGCTCTTTGTGGGAGGAAGAGCTCCTGATATTTATTTGTATGAACCCATGATCTCCTCGTCCACTACTGCACTTTAACTTTACTTGCAGATTCTACTGATGGAGGTGCTCCCACAATGGTGAGGGGATGATGATCCAGGTTTTAGGCAACTCTTTGCATAGCTTGGGAATGCAAAACAAAGAGTATCACTGTGACTTGTCACATGTGACAATAAATTCATCCGCATTCATTCATTCATTCACGATAATGAAAGGTGTAAGAAGGAACTGAAGATGCTGGTTTACACCAAAGATTGTTACAAAAAGCTGGAGTAACTCAGTGGGTCAGGCAGCATCTCTGGAGAAAAGGAATAGGTGATGTTGCGGTTCAAGACCCTTCTTCAGACTGAGAGTCGGGGGAGAGGGAACCGAGAGATATGAAAAGGTACATAGATCAAATTAATGAAAGATATGCAAAAAGACAGATCAAAGGCTGCAGCGATGATCAAGGTGGAAGCCACAATGGTCCATTGTTGGCGGCGGGGAAAGTGATGACGAGTAATACAGACAGTGAAACTCAGAAGGACGACAGTGAAACTAGTACGACGACTGGGGTGGGGGAGGGACTGGGAGAGAGTGGGAGAGAGGGAATGCAAGGGTTACTTGAAGTTAGAAAAATCCTAATTCATACCGCTGGATTGTAAGCTGCCCAAGCGAAATAGGAGGTGCTGTTCCTCCAATTTGCATTTGGCCTCACTCTGACAATGGAGGAAGCCCAGGAAAGAAAGGTCAGTATGGGAATGGAAAGGGGAGTTAAAGTGTTTGGCAACCGGGAGATCGCTTAGGCCAGGGCTGACTGGGCGTAGGTGTTCAGCGAAACGGGACAAGCTTGTCTAGAAGTGTGACTGAGACCAATTTTAGAATGCTGATCTTCAATAGTTCAGCAAGTGTGTTATCTGTTCCCATAGTCTCTGATGTAATTAGTGTCATCAACTGTTTCTTAAAATCATACTGAGAGAATAAAATTGACTGAAAACTGGCTCCAGCCACGCTGGTATTTATGGTCTTTGGAGTACTTGGAAGGGAGCATTTATTGCCCATCTCTTGTTGCCCCTTTGTGGTGGGTACAGACTTTCGAATTGCTTCATTTCTTCCGGTGAAGATACCCCTCAGTGCCATGGGGTTGGATGTTCCAGGATTTGGATCTACTTACGATGAAGGAAGGCCAACTAATATATTTCCAAGTTAGGAAAGTGTCTGTCATGATCTATGCATTTTCAATTCCGCATGTCGTCCTGGTTTGGTATTAACTGTCAGTATATCCACTGTGCATTAAGTTTCTTGTCACTTTGAATTATATTAGAAGCTGCAGTTCTTCTTGTATTGGAGTCTGGGATAGCCGACACACCTTTCCTTCCATCCTCTCATGATCACACAGCACATTGATGTCAGGTCCAAAACTCAGTCATTGAGTGATGGAGAGGCATAAGAGGCTGAGTAGTCTACTCCACATCCTACTTCTATTTATGTTCTTACATTTATTTTGTTTATCCTCCAGCTTGCATTTCAATCCTTTCCTGTCTTTACAACATCAATCCCCTCAGATTTGGGTTTAATTAGTAAACTTAGAGATAGTAATCTTATAGAAGCTTTTTTGAAACTATGCATCATAGGTGTTTGCATGTCTTGGTGAATAGTCACCTGTAAGAAGTGAATTGGGATCGGTTAGACAGGATCTCCTCCTCCTCCTGGATCCCGAGGGACCATCCCTAATCGGAATACTTCGATAATTTGTGTAGAAAGTTGTGCAGATGCTGGTTTACACCAAAGATAGACACAAAATGCTGGAGTAACACAGCGGGACAGGTAGCATCTACGTCAGGGAGACGCAAGGATGGAGCAGACTTTGTCAATTTGCAAACGCAACAGAAAGGTTGAGGCCAGTAAGGTTTTCTTGAGTCATAGGTAGAGGCTCTGATTTGTTCTGTACCTTTTCCTATCTCTAGTTTCCCTATCTCTAGTTTCCCTCTACCCTGACACTCAGTCTGAAGAAGAGTCTCGACCTGAAATGTCACCTATTCCTTCTCTCCAGAAATGCTGCCTGACCCGCTGAGTTACTCCAGCATTTTGCGCCTTACTTCAGATAATTGTCTTGTTAATTTTAAATGGAATGGAAGTGGAACTAATTACCTGTGCCTGTTTCGATGAACTATTATTACGAACATTACATTAGCAAGTCACAGGACGTGGATTTACATTGTTCCTGGTTGTGGAGGAAATGTTTCCTCTGCTTCACTTCATTAATAAGGATGCTGAGATTGTGATTTGTAAAATGGGACACATGCTCTCCCTTCAAGCACCTCTCTATCAGCTATCCGTGAGGAAAAACCAATAGCACACAACTGTTCCAGCAATGGAGGGACTTAATGCCATGGATTAGAATCTTGACAAAGATGTTTCAACTGGGAGAACGGCATGAGAGAGAAGCCATCACTGCTCACACCTTTCCTAAACTGTCCACCCTCCAGGTCAACATAGATCATGAATCTAGGGTTTGGGCAGTTTATCTGCCTGATCACAAAGTTGGGAAGTATTGTGGTCCCATTTCTCATTCATAATCTCAGCATTCTTATTTAGTTCAGTTTAATTTAGAGATACATTAACACTATCCTACACACATTAGGGGGCAATTTTACATTTATACCAAGCCAATTATTCTACAAACCTGTACGTCTTTGGAGTGCGGGAGAAAACAGAAGATCTCGGAGAAAACCCACGCAGGTCACGGGGAGAACGTACAAACTCTGTACAGACAAGCACCCGTGGTCAGGATCGAACCTAGGTCTCTGGCACTCTAAGGCAGTAGCTCTACCGTTACTCCATGTGCCACCCAAATGACTGAAGTGAATCAGAGGACAAATGTCCTCTACATCTGGTATAAGTTCTGTAACTTGTCAAGACAAGTAATCAAACACTTGGAAGTTCTATGATCCACGGTCACCCAGGGTGCAGTTATTGTGTTGACTTGTGACTGGAGATCATGATTAAGAGATTGACATGGAACAATAAGATGGAGTTTGGGAGCTCGGGGCATTCTAATGATCTTTCCCAGCCGAAGATCCAAGAGAGAATCTCGATGTTTGCATGGTTAAGGGGCAAATGATGTGCATCATAATGGAGACACACCTCATTTAGTTTTAGTAATTTTGTCAAGTTGCTGTATATGATTTCTCAAGTCGTGTGTAACATGATTCAATAGCCTGGGCTACTTTCCCAATTGATCTTTTTTTAAGCTTGCTGCAGACTTATATCATGTTGCAGACTTTGTCAATTTGCATAATCAACAGAAAAGATCTGGCCAAAGACTTGCCAAATTACAGGCCAGCAAGCCAAAGATGGGGGAATTGCTCGAATTTATTATAAAAGATGCAATAACCAAACACTTGGATAATAATAATGAGACTGAAAATATCTGCAGGATAACAGTGAAATTAGAGCAATGACTAGGGTGGGGGAAGGACAGAGAGAGAGGGGATGTAAGGGTTACTTAATGTTTAGAGAAATCAATAATCATATCGCTGAGTTGTAAACTGCCCAAGCAAAATATGAGGTGCTGTTCCTCCAATTTGTGTTTGGCCTCACTCTGACAATGGAGGTGACCCAGCACAGAAAGTTCAGTATGGGAATGGGAAGGGGAGTTAAAGTGTTTAGTAACCGGGAGATCAGGTAGGCCTAGGCAGACTGAGCAAAGGTGTTCAGCGAAACGATCACCCAGTCTACGTTTGGTCTTGCCGATGTATAAGAGTCCACACCTGGAATAACGGATACAGTAGATGAGGTTGCAGGAGGTGCAAGTGAACCTTTGCCTAACCTAAAAAGACAGTCGGGGTCCCTGGACAGAGTCGAGGGAGAAGGTATAGGGACAAGTGTTGCATCTGCTGCCTAGATTGTGGGATCTGTTTGCAGTGTTTCGATTTCTGGGCGGTTGTGTCAATAGCAACTGATCTACATCGCTGCTTAAGGGCACAGAATATAATAAGAAATAGACAACTAAGCATTCCCTCAGCTAGCATTGATGTTGGGGGCAGGGCATGATTTGCTCAGAAGTGTCACGGAAACCAGATAGAATTATATTGGATCATCTTAACATTTAATCAGCTGACAACAATCATTGCTTGACTGATACTGAACTCCAATGTCAAATTACATTGGGAACAGGAAACAATTTACCCTGACAAGGAAAAAAAATCAAATACATTTTGTCATTTGAAATGAAGAACAATTCCAGGCGCAGCCACTGATTATATTTCCTGCAGACTTGGTCAGGCAGTAACACCTCTTTCATACTTCAGTACACATCAGCTCACTTCCATTCACTATTACCTAAGCCCTGCAAAGCTGTATCACATTTAGAGCAGAACAACACGGCAGCTTTTTAGCTCGTTCAGTATTTTTGGCCCTGGAATATTAAGCTCCTGATGCCTAGAAACCTCTAAGTGATTTTGGAATACAATCAGTTTGAAGGAAATTAAAATTTTCTTTTGGAAAGCAGTGTTTGAGGCATTATTTTTTTTGGTTCTTATTTGCATTGCCCACTAAGCGCAGATCGATTGCCATTAAATTGAACTTTGAGAGAGAAATACAGCTAACACTTGTTCACTTATCAAGCACAGCTGCCCAAGCTGAATTTTTACTTCAACATGCTCATATACACATTGCAAGGCCATTCAGAAAAAAAATAATTTGTGAGATGTGAGTATTGGTGACAATGGCAGCATTTATTGCCCTTTTGTAATTGCTTTTGAGAAGAGGCGTTGCAGCGGTAGAGTTGCTGCCTTACAGCACCAGAGTCCTGAGTTCGATCCTGACTACGGGTGCTGACTATACGGAGTATGTACGTTCTCCCCGTGACATGCGTGGGTTTTCTCCGGGAGCTCCAGTTTTCTCCCACACTCTGAAGACATACAGGTCTGTAGGCTAATTGGCTTTGGTAAAATTGTAAATTGTCCCTAGTGTGTGTAGGATTGTGTTAGAGTGTGGGAATCGCTGGTTGGCATGGACTCGGTGGGCCGAAGGGCCTGTTTCCACGCTGTAATTCTAAAGAAAAAGATGATGAGTCACCTTCTGGAACTGTTGGATTCTGCACGGTTGTTAGATTGAGATCGGCATGATTTTGACTGAATGACAATGAAAACATGGCATATATCCCAGTCAGGATGATGAGTAGCCTGGGGGGGAATTTCAAGGTAGTGGTTATCTGCTATTTTCGTACCTCTAATTGGTAGAGATTGCAGAATTGAGAGGTGCTAATCAAGCTTAATTTAAGAGCCATTAATTATATAGAACCTGATGCCCCTTGATTAAGTAATCAAGTAGGTGACAGTCACAGATTACAAACACTTCCAGCATTTGTCCCCTTGAATTACTCAGAACACTCTGTAATTTCTTGGCCACTTTGCTGGTAATGATTCAGAACGTCATTCATTTTGTTTCAATCCCTGGAGTACTTTTCCACACAAGAATGCACCATTTATATCTGAACATTAATGTTACAAGAACATTCTAAAGTGCTTCAAGGTTGCGTTATGAAGGAAACATTGACACCAAGCCACATCAGGAGGAATTAGGGCAGACCAACAAAATATTGGTCAGGACTTGCTTTTAAGCTGTTCCCAATGAAAGAACTGAGATGTGGATGATTTCCAGAGCTTAAAGCTTTAGCATCTGAGAAAATGGCTCTCAGTAGTGGAGCTATGAAATTCAGGCATGAGCAAGAGGCCAGATTTGGAGGAGCTTGATAAGGTGAAGGAGATGATAACAAGATGGGAGGGAAGAACCAGGAGGGTTTTAAAACATGGGCAAGAATTACAATATCAAGGCATTTCTAAACCTGGAGCCAACAGAAGTCAGTAACCACGGTGGCAATGGGTGAAAGGTATCTGTTGTAAGTTAGGATCCAGGTAAAAGAGATTTGAAAGGACCCGCGTCTGTCTATGCAGAGGAGGCAAGCCAAGAGTTTCAAGGAATGGTCAATTCCAATGGTAATAGAGGGACGATGAGAAGAAGATGAGCAAAGCTGGGCAGTCATTTGATATGATGGAGATGGAAGCAAAGGAGTCTGGTCCAAAGCTCAAAGGTTGTGAATAGTCTGGTTCATTTACAGTTACCATGAAGAGAGGTGGAATTACTTGTAAGGAATGGAGTTTTAGATTTCCTGTCTAAGGAATGGAGTTTTAGATTTCCTGTCTAACAAGTCATGGAGTTTTTCTAGTGCTTTGCAAAGACTAATGTTAACATGATAGACACAAAGAGCTCAGCAGGACAGGCAGCATCTCTGGAGTGAACGTCACCCATTCCTTCGCTCCAGAGATGCTGCCTGGCCTGCTGAGATACTCCAGCTTTTTGTGTCTATCTTCGGTTTAAACCAGCATCTGCAGTTCCTTCCTTGATGTTAACATGACTGTGTTAGGGTGAAATGTAACAGTGTGATTGCCAAACAGTTCATTTTACACTACTGCTGAGTTTTGGATGGTATCTGTAATGGCTGGACTTGCCACGTTAGTGAGATTATGATACCCTGTGGAATTAGTGATATCCTGCTGGAATTGAGAGTGACCTTCTGGCAAATATGGGCAGAGCATTCAAATATTAATCTGGAAGTATCTCAGCACTTGATGAAAATTTCTAAAGATCACATGTGTAGGACATCAAACCATAGGAATATTCGTGTTAATTGTTTTAGGGACTAAAATTTAGGTCGTGAAGTAGATATATTTTCGTGTTGTTAAAACGTGTGGATAAAATTCACAGTGACACTCCAGTGTAGTATTAAACACACACACTGCAATACCAGCATGACTGTTTTCCCAGTTGGAATGTTAAACTGAGGCTGTTTTAGCCATCTCAAGATTTTATTGCACTTTTTCCCTCCCAGAAGATTGAACAAGTCCTCTGCAATGTTTTGGCCAAAATGTACTTATTTTCAAACAGATTGTGCATTTATATTATGACGCTGCTATTTGTGGTTTCCTGCGGCTTGCAAGTTAGTTGCTGCATGGCTTACACAATACAATTGTGGCAACACTTCAGATTAGTCGCTGTATAGCTCATACTACAACTGTGACTACACTTCAGAAGTAGTTCATTTTGAGATAAATAGAAGCCTTTATTTCTTCAGTATATCTTGGCTGAGTTTCATCATTTGTGGTTTACCCCACTGGCACTTAATTGCTGACGCCTGTATGATAACTGATGTCTATAGTTCTTCCCAAAGGATTTACCCATAAGAATGTCCCACCATTCATGTCTGAAAGATAAGGGGAAGTTAAGAAGATGTCTGGTTTTCACACCTTGGGATCAACATATTTGTATCTGCAGACTGGAGAATTGTTTCCTTTGGCAAGTGTGGTGCAAACTGAGTTTGCTCTTCTGAAGAAAATGCCAGAGATGTTCATGTAATATCAAAAGGTTTCCAATGACTTCTGAAGTTCCCTCATAATGATATAAATGTCTTGCTTTCAGAAGCACTTTGGTGCAGCTCATATTGTTGCCACTCACAAGGTAAGAGGATGAAAATATACAAAGCTGGGTTCAATCTTAAACCCTGGAGCTGTCTGTGTGGAGTTTGCATGTTGTTCATGTGACTGCATGAGTTTCCTCTGGGTGCTCTGAATTTGGAACATATGAGGTTATGAGGTTGTAAGGTTAATTGGTCACTGTAAATTGCCGCTGGTGTGTAGGTGAATGGGAAAATCTGGAGAACGTTGATGGGAATGTGGGGTTGAATAAAATGAAATTAATGTAAATGGGTGCTTGATGGTCGGCATGGACTCAGCGGGCTGAACGGCCTGTTTTTGTGTTGTGCGACACTATGAAGCTGCCTCATGGCAACTGAGAGCCAATGTTCTCCCACTGACTTTATTCATCAATTTGCTGGCACAGATTTCTGTCAGCCTTAAGGGCCTGTCCCACTTGGGCGGCATTTGCGCGTCATTTACGCGACAAGCTGGTAGTGACTGCCGCGCGAAAATTGTCTAGCAGTACGACAGTCGTGTGCCAAGTGCTCTTGAGGGCCCTGCTTCTTTTGGGAGCCATTTGCGATATCGTTCGTACTTAGTCCGATCTCCGTGGCAAGGATTTTCCCAGTGAAAAATTTTCAAAACTACGCGCGCTCTATACCCGGATGGTCACGTGGTGCGGCGCCCAAATGGCACGCTGATGGCGTACGGGCGACACATGGTTACGGACGTTGACGCACAGTGACGCATAATAAATTAGCATAGGCAATGTTCGTGCATCACCGTGTGTAACCATGCGTCACCACGCGCTACACGTACGCCGTCAGTATATCAGCGTACGCCATCAGTACGTCAGCGTGCATAAGGGATACATCACGCAGGTGGCGCGCGAGGATTTTGAGCATTCCAAAATCCTGGGGCGACGCGCGTTACCGCACGTCACTGCATACGTCACCAAGCCTCACCACGCGCCATGCGCGCATCACGACGCGCCAACCAATTTTTAGGATGTTGCGTAAATGACGCGCAAATGACGCACAAGTGGGACAGGCCCTTTAGTCTAATTCCTGAAGGTGACCAAACTTCTCAGAAAGCACCAGTCAACATGAACCTGACATCAGCAGCTCTGTAAACAGAGGAGAGGAGAAAAGAAAATGTTGTAGCCTCTCTCTTCGCTTGCTAGCAGTGAGGTATCTTTGCTTCCAGTTTTTCCCTTTTCTTCCTCTACCCCTTCAGAGGCATTTGTTAATGGGATGAATTGATTTCTGAGCAACAGGCATTCTTGCCTTCCTACTTTGATGCTTATCTTAAATTTGAAATAGAACTTGTATGTGTCTTTCCTCTCTTACTATGGGAGGAATTATATGACAGCGTCAAGCTGTATAGATAGGAATCTGTGGGTCATATTTGAACAGTTTAGGGCAATTTATATGGATCAGAATCAATCACAGTCGATGCATGAGGAATAAATGGACCAGTATCAAATAAAATCAGCTTGAGGGGAATTATCAATTATTACTGGGTAATGGGAATTCTACAAGTTGTTTTAAACTAATTTACATGAGGGGGGATGTATTTGTGTCAATCAGTAGCAGCATTGTGGGATTTTGTGGGTTGGAGTTGATCTGAGCCAGTGTTGGTTTAGTTAAATGGTCATCATTGATCGGAGTGAATTAAGTGGGTTATTGTTGATCTTTTCGCAGGGAATGATATGCCAGTGTCGGTCAGAATCAGCGTAAATGAAATGGGGGAATTTTACAAGCTAGCATCAGTCAAAATCAATCAGAGAAATTAATAGATTGGTGTACATAAGAAACACCACACAGGGAATTCTATTGGTCAGTGCCAATCAGAATAAGTGCAGGGTACTTACATTGGTCAGCATTGATTAGTTTAAAGGGAATTCTATGGATCAGCGAAGATCAAAATCTGTGTCGAGGGAATTATATAGATCAATGGCAATCACAGTGCATAGGGATTTTTGGTGGGTCAATGTCAATTAGAATCAGCATAGGAATAATTATGTCTGTCACTGCCAATCAGAATCAGTGTGATATGGCCCAGTATTGATCCGTACGAAGGAATTACATCTGTTAATGCTGATCACTGAAGGGGTGATTTTATGTCAGTGTCAATCAGAATCAGTGGAGAGAAAACGTTATGACTAAGTGTCACATGGAATCATTGTTGGGGAAACCACGCCAACAGCAATCTACCTCAGTTTAGGGAAATTATGTAGCCGTGCATTGATCTGTATCAGTGTGGGGTGGGATGACGTGGGTTGGTGTCGATCAGAATCAGAGATGGTAAATAATAACTGCAATGATTGTGGGTTAGTATCAGTCAGAAGAAGTGCAGGCAGAATTTTGCAGAGGATTGTCATCAGAATTGTAGAGGGGAATACATTGATTATGTCAATGTCCCTCAGAATCATTTTGGGGGGAAATCCATGGGTAATTACATGGGTCATTGTCAATTTGCATCGGTGTTCAAGGGGATTAGAAGAGCTAGCGTCGATGAGAATTAATACAGGGAAATTAAATGGGTCAGTATTGAGGGAGTTCGTACTGGGAAAACTATGTTGGTCAATTTTGATCAGTTTTTGGGATATCATATATAACCATATAACCATATAACCATAACAGCACGGAAACAGGCCATCTCGGCCTTTCAAGTCCGTGCCGAACATTTTTTTTTTTTTTTTTTTTTTAATTAAAAATAAAATACTTCCCCCTAGTCCCATCTACCTGCACTCAGACCATAACCCTCCATTCCTTTCCCGTCCATATACCCATCCAATCTATTTTTAAAGGATAACATCGAACCTGCCTCCACCACTTCCACTGGAAGCTCATTCCACACAGCTACCACTCTCTGAGTAAAGAAGTTCCCCCTAATGTTCCCCCTAAACTTCTGTCCCTTAATTCTCAAGTCATGTCCCCTTGTTTGAATCTTCCCTACTCTCAATGGGAAAAGCTTATCCACGTCCACTCTGTCTAACCCGCTCATAATTTTAAAGACCTCTATCAAGTCCCCTCTTAACCTTCTGCGCTCCAAAGAATAAAGACCTAACTTGTTCAACCTTTCTCTGTAACTTAGTTGCTGAAACCCAGGCAACATTCTAGTAAATCTCCTCTGTACTCTCTCTATTTTGTTGACATCCTTCCTATAATTAGGCGACCAAAATTGTACTCCATACTCCAGAATTGGCCTCACCAATGCCTTGTACAATTTTAACATTACATCCCAACTTCTATATTTAATGCTCTGATTTATAAAGGCCAGCACACCAAAAGCTTTCTTTACCACCCTATCTACATGAGATTCCACCTTCAGGGAACTATGCACAGTTATTCCTAGATCCCTCTGTTCAACTGCATTCCTCAATTCGCTACCATTTACCTTGTACGTCCTATTTTGATTTGTCCTGCCGAGATGTAGCAGATATAGATGGAAGACGCATGTGTAGAGGAAAAAGAGGAGCTTGCCAGCTGCATGGAGGACAGAGATGTGTGATGCGTCTGTCACCGTGCACATCGGAAACCAGCACCACTGCGTTGCTAATGTTTTCAACGGTGATGATGATGATGATGATATAATCATAGTCAATCAGAATCAATGTAGAACAATTATTTGAGTCATTGATCAGAAGCATTATACGGCTCAGGGTCACTTGGACAATACAGCCAGTTTAGGGAATGGCCAGTGTTGATCCAAATCACTTATGGGAGAATTATATGGGTTCATGCTAATCTATACCAATTTGGAGACTTTGGTGAGGTTTGTACTTCATCATTACATGTCTATCTTTGGTATTGGTCAAGTCAGTTTAGGGGGATTACATAGGTTAGTCTTGATCAAATTAATTTAATGGGGATCATATGGCTCAGTGTCAATACCAATTTACTTTGGGTTAAGTAGGTTGATACCATTTTAGCTGGAATTACATAGATCAATATCAATCAATACAACTTTTTAAAGCACCCTATAGTGCATTGTTCGTCAATTTCAAATTGGAGATGATTGCATGGGTCAGACTCTGTCGATATTTGTTTAGGAAGATTACATAGTTATATATCAATCTGTACAGAGGAATTATTTGGGTCTATACCAAAACTAATTCAGAGAAAATTTAAGAGTTAGTGGCAATCAGCGCCAGACTAAAGGAGGTTATAAAGTGGATCAGCTCGGGGAAATGATACAGGTTAATATGCATTGGAGAACTTGCAACCATTTGTATCTGTAGGTCTCAATCAAAGATAATCTCCTTGTTCTCTGTTGGAGACAAAATTACTTGGTAATCTGATTCTGCAGTCAAATCTGTTTTCAAATATCCAATGATCCTAAAGAGGTACTGCCAAGAAGAAAAGAAAATTAGTGCTCTTCACACCTAATGCAGATGTTTATCAAGAACTTGTTGGTGGTACCTCTTCAGGTTCATTAGATGATGTTGGTAAATTACTCATGTTTCATATCCATAACAAAGGATAGGGATGACATCTGAGCTATCTAACTGGATTTTGGTGTTGGATACGGGAGCAGTAGATCTTGTGCCAGATCCTGTCATCTATGTTCACTATTAGAGAAAGCTGGCTATTATGAGTCTTGACTGTGCCAGAGTCTAGTCCTCATTGATACATCGAGGAAGTCCTTGAACTTATGCTTATAGAACCTTAGACTTCTTGATGTTGAATGAGGACTTCAATAAGCATCCTTCAACTAATGTTGCATGGATTGATCTCGGTTTGTTGAAGGATGGCATAGTCATCAATGTTTCAATGTCAATGGTGAAGTCTAGAGATTTCTGCCTTTAGCTGGATTAACCTCCCATTTTTGTCTGAAGTGACTGACAGTTTCAGCAGGTTAGTCCTAGCAAGGAGCAGGATATTGGGAAAATATTTGGAATAATGACAATCCTTCGCTTTACCCCAGTGTTGATGATAAATGGCTTTGACTCTGAACCATTGTAGTGAGCAACAACAATAACCCTTATCAGAATCTTGATGAATTTGATAGAGAAGGCAATTCCAAAAAACATCTTTTACAAGGTCTTCATAATTTGCAGACTCGGAGGCCTTTGCACACATAGATATTTGATGTTGTTGCTGACACTTTTCAAATATCTCATGGTCAATGGTCTCTTCAACAATATGAAAGAGCGGGGCAATGTGTCAGCATCCCTCTGTAATTTCCTCCCATTGCCTTGCCTTTCCTCTTAAAATCAGTGATAATATTGGTATTCACAATCTCCTGCAATGTCTTTACTGTTCCACCTTAGCTGGTGACAATGGGTCCCTCCTGGATGAACTCAATGCATTCTATGCACGCTTTGAACAGAAGATTGGTGGTGGAATGCCACCTGGCTCGCCAGTCCGGGGTGCACCTGTACCAACGGTTTCTGTGGCAGACATAAGATCCGCCTCCCTGAGAATGAATCTGTAGAAAGCAAGTAGTCCTATGGTTTCCATGGCCATGTCCTCAGGACCTGTGCGGATCAGCAGGCAGAAGAATTCACAGACATATTTAACCTCACTACTTCCCTACCTGCTTCAAAAAGACCTCTATTATCCTATAATGCACACTGTATTTTGCTCCACCTATTTTACACGTTTGACTTGATAATATTTATGTATGGTGGATCTGATGTGTTTGGATAGTATGCAAAACAAAGTACCTCAGTACATGTGACAATAATAAACCTAAACCTTAACATAAATCTAAACTTTTTGTAGATTGGTCCCTGGAGATTTAGTGCTAGATTTTGGACTCTGATCCTTAGGTTGGTAAGCCATTGGTCCTGTTTGATGACCCAGACTATTAGTTTGACGGGAGGTGATTGGAGTGACTCTCATTCTTGGTGGCGAGGGACAGATTCAGTGGTTGACCTTGGTTCAGGAGCATAATTACGAGAGGCTTGGTTTCCCTTTAGAGCTCTGTGTCAGTAGAGGATCCTCTATGGGTCTGGCTCAGTGATGGACCACTTTTTTCCAATGCTGGAGTGAAATCTTTTATGTCCATCTGCCAGGGCAGAAGGTTCATTCCAAAGTCAGCCCACTGAGTGGTGAGGCACTCGCTCAGAAGTTCACTGGGAACTCTGCCACAATTTTACATTGGAGTCCTGAGTGGGACTTGGAAAAAAAACAGTGTAGACTTCTCAAAAGGCTCTTGGAACCGTGACAGAAGGTTTTCCACCCACAGTGTTAAGCTGCTTTTCTCTTTCTGATGCTAACCACTCATTATCAACAGTTTCACTGCAGTGAGGTAACTGCTGCTATTTATTCATCAGCATCTGTTATTGAACTCCACCTAACTTGCTGTGAAACTGAGTGAAACTGAAGGAGGTTTTCACAATAAACTTCAGACAGACGGCAACGATTCAGTACTCTATATTCCTACATTACTGTTTTGCAATCAGTAAAGTTCCGGAGAATTATTCATGGACAACAACGGAAGGAACGGCAAGCAGCCGATATGACCACATGTTCAACATATGATAGTTGTTAATTATTTATAAAGTTAATATTTAGTTGGGGTCCAGGTGGCACCATTAACCAAACAAGTATGAGCTGTTCATCACTCTCTCTCTTGATTTTGTACAGAAGTGAGATGGGGATACAAATTATTATATCTTCAATAACCACGAGAGTTCTCATTGCATTAGGGCTGATTTAGAAAGAAAGAAAGACTTGCAATTATATAAGGGTTTCCACAGCACTTTGCTGTCAATGATTTAAATTATTATAGACAGTACTCTATGAAGGTAAGGGACGCACAAGCAGACTTGCATACATAGCAATGAGATAATCACCAAATCTCATTTTTAGTAACATTGAAACATGCATTAATATTAACCAGGACACCAGAATAAGTTCCTTACTGATTTAGCGCTTAGGGCTAACGGAATCAAGGGATATGGGGAAAAAGCGGGTACGGGGTACTGATTTTGGATCAGCCATGATCATATTGATTGGTGGTGCTGGCTTGAAGGGCCGAATGGCCTACTCCTGCACCTATTTTATATGTTTCTATGTTCTTTGAAACGAGAAATTGGAGCTCTGGTGAAAGCCAGAGCAGTCGAAGCTTTGGTTAGTACTAATTAGTACTGATGACAGTGCAGTATTTCTCCAATACTACAGTGCTTGTGTTAGACTAGGTATTTGTGCTGAGGTCTCAGGAGTGGAATCAAAATGTATGATGAAGTAAAATAGTGTTCAATGTGGAAATTGAGGCTTACATTTTGGAGTTTAGATAACACTAATTGAGTTTCCCAAACTGGTGAGAGATGGGGAACTGTGGATGAGCATAGAGGTTTAGGGGATCTGGTACAAGAATCAGCAGAATGGACCATCGGCCTTTAGCTCAAGGGGTATGAATAATGAAATGTGGTTGTGACAGTTCTGGCTCTGCACATCTGGAGGAAGTTGTTCCATTGGTGCTTTCAGTGGTGCTTTAATTATTTGTCGCATATGTAACTGCAGTCGCAGAGTGAATTTATTTTTGCATATGTTACACATGCAGGCGTTGCCATGTTTTGGCGCCATTACGCAAAGTCCAAAGTCTGATCGGCCCATGCGCTCAATGTACTGGCGCAGTTCCCATGAACCCTAACCATGTCCGGACAGCTTTGTGTCCTCGGGGGCGCCTCCTGCAGCTGACCTTGAAGGCGCTGGAGGCATTAACCCGGTTCACTCTCCTACCGGCCCTTGCTCCTCACATCCGATGTCTCCAGCTGCCTCCCGGTCCCGCCATCCACCGAGTCTTTGGATGGGTCCGCCATTCCTCAAGCCTTCAGGTGGGCCCCACGGTCCACTGAGTCTTCTGGAGGGCCCTGCCGACCGCCGAGCCTTTGGGTCTCCCGGGTGGGCACCACGGCCTCGAGAAGGCCTTTGGGGGCGGCACCTTGGGAAGGCCTTCACCCCGGAGGGCCTCTGGGCCCTGCACTTCAATAAGTCCAACTGGGTTATGGTGTGTGTATGTGTGGTGCAGTTTTACCAGAATGGTTTTTCACTAAAAGTGTTAAATTATGAGGGTAATTTGCACAGACTGGACTGTAATTCCATGAATATATAGATTATAGGCTGACAACGGGGGTGGGAGATTGCAACCTTCACGTGGTCCGCCCTGTTTCGACGAATGCAATCATCCTGGCGTGCACAATCAAGTAAGATCAAATAGAACAAGTTGTCCTACAACTTTAGGCTGTGCGTGCCATACGCAAGAAGAAGAAGAAGAAGAAGGAGGCTGACAACGCAGGTGTTTAGAATGATTACATGGATTTAAGATGGTGAACAAATTTTTCCTGTAATAGAAGTGCCCAGGACAAGATGTCAAGATGCTCAACTAGTGATTGTTATCCTGGGGTGTCATTAGAAACACACCTTCACACACAGCAGAATGGAAATCTGCAACATGTCTCCGTAATATTTTGAGCTGAGCATCAATTGACAATTTTAAAAACAGATAGATAGCCCCGATAAGTGAATGCTTAAGGGATATGGAACAAATTTGGATAAGCAGAGTTTAGAGATCAGCCATGGTCAAATGGGCCATACCATGTTCTGTCTGGGCCACCAGCTATCCATGTCTCATCATCACACCAGTGCTTTTATTTTTTCGCAGATCCTCAGAATGGTTGACCTAGAGGCTGTGAGTGGTTACTAGGCCTCATGTGCTGGATTCTGCACAGATTGCTCAGTGGGTTTTGATAATTCGCTACCATCAAACGTCTTTTTAATTACTTGTATTGTCTTTGATAATCAGAGTTATTTAAAGAATTTCACATAGATTTGATGTTATGTAAATAAAAAAGTACTACAAATATTACAAAAAATGGTTACAAGTATTAAGGTAGAATAAACATAAAAATTAAGTGAGGAACAATTTTCCTTCATGATACAGGGAATGTTTAAAAATAACAATAGTCTAGAATTTGTACTGCATACTCAATGCAATTGTTTATTTTTTTGCTGTTCATCATCCAGCACCTGTGAGACTACTTCTCTTCCCATTCCCACACGGACCTTTCTGCCTTGGCCTCCTCTATTGCCAGAGTGAGGCCACACGCAAACTGGAGGAACAGCACCCCATATTCTTGGGTAACTTACAACCCTATGGTATGAACATTGAATTCTCCAATCAACCTTCTTCCCCCCACCCTCCTTTCCACCCCTCCCTGTGCCCTACCTGGAGTCTCACCGATTTCTCCCCTTCCACATACATTCCTTCCGCTGTCTTCACAATCCACAAACCTGACTGTCCCGGTAGACCCATTGTCTCTGCCTGTTCGTGCCCTACCAAACTAATTTCCACCTACCTTGACTCCATCCTATCCCCCTTGGTTAAATCCCTCCCTACCTATGTTCAAGACACCTCAGACACTCTCCGTCGTCTCCGCGCATTCCATTCTCTAGGCCCTCACCCCCTCATCTTCACCATGGACGTCCAGTCACTCTACACCTCCATCCCCCACCAGGATGGTCTCAAAGCCCTCCGGTTCTTCCTCGACCAGAGAAGCAACCTATACCCGGCCACTGACACCCTCCTCCGCCTAGCGGAGCTGGTCCTTACCCTCAATAACTTCTCGTTTGACTCCTCCTATTTCCTCCAAATACAAGGCGTAGCTATGGGCGCACGCATGGGCCCCAGCTACGCCTGCCTCTTTGTCGGGTATGTAGAACAATCCTTGTTCAATACGTACCAGGGCCCCATCCCCGACCTCTACCTCCGCTACATCGACGACTGCTTTGGTGCCACCTCCTGCACCCACACACAACTGACTGACTTCATCCGCTTCACCACCAACTTCCATCCGGCACTCAAAGACACCTGGACCATTTCCGACACTTCCCTACCATTCCTTGACCTCACTATCTCCATCGCAGGTGATAGACTTCTTACCGACATCCACTATAAACCTACTGACTCCCATGGCTATCTGGACTACACTTCTTCCCACCCTGCTTCCTGTAAGGACTCCATCCCCTACTCCCAATTCCTCCGTCTACGCCGCATCTGCTCCCAGGATGAGGCGTTCCACACCAGGGCATCTGAAATGTCCTCATTCTTCAGGAACGGGGGTTCCCTCCTCCACCATAGATGAGGCTCACACCAGGGTCTCTTCATACCCTGCAACACTGCTCTCTCTCCCCATCCCCCAACTCGCAACAAGGGCAGAGTCCCCCTAGTCCTCACCTTTCACCCCACCAGCCGTCACATACAACAAGTAATCCTCCGTCAGTTACGCCACCTCCAACGTGACCCCACCACTCGCCACATCTTCCCATCTCCCCCATGTCTGCCTGCCGCAAAGGCCGCTCCCTCCGTAACTCCCTTGTCAATTCTTCCCTTCCCTCCCGCACCACCCCCTCCCCGGGCACTTTCCCTTGCAACCGCAAGAGATGCAACACTTCTCCCTTCACCTCCCCCCTCGACTCCATTCAAGGACCCAAGCAGTCGTTCCAGGTGACAGAGGTTCACCTGCATCTCCTCCAACCTCATCTATTGCATCCGCTGCTCTAGATGTCAGCTGATCTACATCGGTGAGACCAGGCGGAGGCTTGGCGATCGTTTCGCCGAACACCTCCGCTCGGTCCGCAATAACCAACCTGACCTCCCGGTGGCTCAGCACTTCAACTCCCCCTCCCATTCCGTATCCGACCTCTCTGCCCTGGGTCTCCTCCATGGCCAGAGCGAGCAACACCGGAAATTGGAGGAAATGCACCTCATATTCCGCTTGGGTAGACTGCATCCTGGGGGCATGAACATTGAATTCTCCCAATTTTGCTAGCCCTTGCTGTCTCCTCCCCTTCCTCAGCCCTCGGGCTGTCTCCTCCCATCCCTCAGCCCTCGGGCTCCTCCTCCGCCTTTTTCCTTTCTTCTCCCCACCCCCCATCAGTCTGAAGAAGGGTTTCAGCCCAAAACGTTACCTATTTCCTTCGCTCCATAGATGCTGCTGCACCCGCTGAGTTTCTTTTTTTTTTTTTTGAAAATATTTTTTATTGGAGATAAGTACACAACCTATTAACATCATTACAGTCTTACATTTATAAATTGATAATATTGTCAATTATTATTACATTGTCTCCAATACCTTTTGCCTTTTTTTTAAAAACTAGATAGAACTAAAAAGATAGATGAAGTAAAGAAAGAAAAGAAAGAGAAGGAAAAAAAAAAAAAAAAAAAAAAAAAAGAGAAAGATAGTTAAAGAAGAATGGAAAAATGTATTAAAATAAAAAACTTCATTCGAGATATATTCGTACATTTCAGAGTATAGCATTTCATCCATTCTTTAGCCCGAGTGTTAGTCAGGTTCCTGTGCTGAACCATTCTGACCCTTTAAATAATCAATAAAGCAAGACCATGTTCCAACGAATAATTCCTGTTTGTCCAACAGGGAAAATCTGATTCTTTCCACGATTAACCCGCTGAGTTTCTCCAGCATTTTTGTGTACCTTCGATTTTCCAGCATCTGCAGTTCCTTCATAAACACTCTTAACTTTTCTTATCTCACACATTTTGACTTTTCATCTCCGGCCTTTGTCCAACCATCTTCCGATCAACCTTCTCCCCCCTCTCCCCCCTCCCTCCTCCTCCCCCAACCCCCACCTGTATAAGTCTGAAGATGGGTCTCGATCCAAAATGCCACCTACTCCTTTTCGTCAGAGATGCTGTCTGACCCACTAAGTTACTCCAGCATTTTGTGTGTATCTACCTATCACTTATCAGGCTTCTGTCCTGCCCGCTTTCTTCCACTCCCCCACAACAATGAGTTTAAAGAAGGGTCCCCGAAACATCGCCAATCCATGTTCTGCAGACATGCTGTCTGACCCGCTGAGTTACTCCAACAATTGGTGTCATTTTTTGTAAACCGGCATCTGCAGTTCCTTGTTTTGACATTTTTCTTCTTTTTACATTGTTGTGTGCCTTTTCTTGCAGTAAAATAGCTTCCTTGTTATCTCTCAAGACATACAATAGCTTTTTTTGGCAAGTAGGGCTCCTACTCTTTAGAAGTACAAATTGGTTCTCTATCACAGTAAATTGTTTTTTAAAACACCTCCCACGGATGCTCTGTTATTTTACCCATTTATAGATGGAGGTTAATGACAATCTCTACTGCTAGAGCACTGGAAACTGTTTAATACTGAAGTGAATTGTTTAGAATCTGACAATATCTTCAACTGATACTTTCCATTGTACAGAACACAATATATTATTTTTTGTGATAAACTGTAACTCCAAAATAAAATATTATCGGAAGGAACTGTGGATTTGCATCAACCTCAATACTAATGTGATTAAAATATTCTCTTTCACTGCTATGTGTAATGATCCTTAATTGAAACTTGTTTGCGAAGCTTCAAATCAGCTTTTGACAGGCAGGTAGCAATGCTACAAATCAGATTTAAGATGATTGCCAACCATTTCCCTTGCAGAAATAGAAACTCTTATGAATGGTTGTCAGGAATTGGAATGGGAAGTTCATGGGCAAATGGACTTACATTTTTGAGGTCGCAAGCAAGCTGAGAAGCCTATTTTAAAAAGCAGGCTATCCGAATCTTGGATTCATGCACAGAGGTGGGGAGCTCAAAAGCCCAGAAGTTTAGACACAAATGCTGGAGTAGCTCAGCAGGACAGGCAGCATCTCTGGATAGAAGGAATGGGTGACGTTTCAGGTTGAGACCCTTCTTTAGACTGGTCTCAACCCGAAATGACACCCATTCCTTCTACCCAGAGATGCTGCCTGTTCCGCTGATTTACAGTACTCCAGCATTTTGTGTCTATCTTTGATGTTAAACGGCATCTGCAGTTATTTCCCACACAGCCCAGAAGTTTAGTTAAATGTTATTAATGCACTTGTTATTCCACAGTTCGAGTGTTGTGCCGAACTGTAGCTAATGGAGCTTGTGAAGGATTTCAAGGCTTTAGACAGGATGCAAAGGAAATTAATGAAAACGGTGAGACTTAAGTTGATTGGAGAAATGAAAGAAGCTGGGTGATTCTTATTAATAGAAGAATTCCAAGTTGAATGCATTGCCACAGACATCTGTGGAGGCCAAGTCATTGGGTATTTTTAAGGTGGAGATTGACAGATTCTTAATTAGTAAGGGTGTCAAGGCTCATGGGGAGAAGGCAGGAGAATGGGGTTGAAAGGGAAAGATAGATCAGCAATGATTGAATAGCCGAGGAGACTCAATGGGCTGAATGGTCTAATTCTGCTCCTGTGTAGAGATGCTACCTGACATGCTGAGTTTTACCAGCCATGATCACAGTGAATGGCTGTGCTGGATAGAAAGGCCTACTCCTGCTCCTATTGTCTATTATTCTTTTTTATTTCAGGTTTCAAGCATCTGCGGTTTTATTTGAATTTCATTTAACCTACTCCTACAGCCTCCCGAGTTTGTGTCTGTGGTGCCTCCTGGTTGTACAATACATTTCCTCCACTGTCCACTATGCCCTACGTTGCCCCCAAATACCCTGGGCGACTTTATATAATAGGCAACAAAGCAGTCCATCGGATAGATTCATCTGTACAATGTCAGCATCACCTAACCCAGCTATAATATGCCTCCTCGAAAAGGTCCGGAGCAGTTTTAAATAGCATAGACCAGTTCCAACTAGAGATTTCCTTGCATGATCTTACTCCCTGTCTATCAACAGCATAGTTAATACTCGCTATGCACTAAAATTATTTAAAGTGGTGATGGTATATAATTTCTTCTGCCTGCACCAAAATCAATGCGACCGATTCACAAAGCCCTGCAATCTCACGACCATATTCAGAAGCTATTATTCAGAAGCTATCTAGTTTATCCAATTAATTGCTTTCAAAAGGCATTTATTAGCACCGTTAAAACCTTTGGGAGTAAAGGTTAGTGGCAACATTGAAATAAATGGGTTTTCTTTCATGAATAGAGGGAATGTGCACACAAGCAAAATACTTCCTTAGATTTTTTACTCTCCATGAAACAAAATACTGGTTAACCGACCGTTCTGGAGAATGGTGTTCAGTTCTCGGTACCACATTTCAGAAAGAATGTCAGGCCTTGAAGAGGCTGCAGAGAAAAGTTATATTGATGCCAGAGACTCGAGAAGCTGAAATTGTTCTCTTTGGAACAGAGAAATAGAAAGAAACTTCCCAAACTTACAGGAAGGTTGGTAACCCGAGGGTGCAGATTTAAGGTGATTGGCAGAAGAAAGAGAGTGAGTTGAGGTCCTTTTATGCTCCAAGTTTTAATCTAAAAAAAGTTTTGGAAGCAGATTCAGTAATAACTTTGAAAGTGGAATTGGGTCAAAAACCGAACAGGAAACAAGAATAGATGGTTATTCAATAAGAGAAGATGGATGATGTTCATCCATCTTCTCAAAGAGATGTTCTCAAAGATCATCCAAGCTCCTTCAAAGAGCCTACACAAGAATAATGGGCCAAATGAACTCTTTTTCTATTAGATTCCATGATTCTAAGATGTTTTTCACTCCTTTCCCTTCCAGTCTAAATAAAATTCTTACCTGGTGTTATTAATTCTAGGGCATAAATAAATTATATTGTTGGGCAACAGTAAACCGACGAATGGCGGGGTGGTGAAATATTCAGGCTTGCATGCTATAATAATCTACAAAGTGAAGTTGGGCAGTATTTTCAGCAACAACCTGTCCCTTCCTGACAAGCTTATTCTATGCTCGCTTTGAACAGAAGGATGGTGGAATAACATCATCCGCCCTCAACAGTCCAAGCTGCAGCTTTACACAATGTCACTGTCGCAGATGTCAGATCGGCCTTTCTGAGAGTGAACCTGCGGGAAGCAAATGGCCCAGATGGATTCCCTGCTGACGTCCTCAGGGCCTGAGCTGACCAGCTGGCAGGAGCATTCACAGACATCCTTAACCTCTCCCTACTCTATTCGGAGGTTCTCACCTGCTTTAATAAAACCACTATCATCCTGGTACCAAAGAGAAGCAAGGTAGCATCCAGTGGCTCTGACATCTACCATCATGAAGTTCTTCGAGAGGCTGGTCATGGCGCACAGTAATTCCAGCCTCCCAATGATCAACTGCATTGGTCTACTGCAGTTTGCCTGCTCTTGCAACAGGTCCATGGCAGACACCATCTCCCTTATCCCACACTCGCTGCTGGAAAATCTAGATAACAAGGACAGCTAAATCAGACTTCTGTTTATTGACTATAGCTCTGCCTTTCACACCATAATCCCAACCAAACTCATCTCTAAATTCCTGGACCTGGGAGTCAGCACCCTCTCTGCACCTGGATCCTTCACTTCCTGATCCATAGACTACAATTAGTTAGGATAGGCGACAAAAAATCTTCCACAAAAATTCTCGACAAGTTCTCAGCCCCATAATAAACTCCCTATACATTCACTACAGTGTGGCCAAATTCTGCTCTAACTCCAAGTACAAGTTTGCAGATGACACCACTATAGGGGGGCCAGATCTTAAACGATGATTTGATTGAATACAGGAAGGAGATTAGTAATGTGGTGTCATACGACAAGCTATGCCTCATTGTCAGCAAGATGAAGGAGCTAGTTATTGACTATTTTTTTAATCATAGAGTGATACAGTGTGGAAGCAGGCCATTCGGCCCAACTTGCCAACACTAGTCAACACAGCTACACTAGTCCCACCTGCCAGCATTTCGTCCATATCCCTCCAAACCTGTCCTATCCATGTACCTGTCTACCTGCTTCTCAAATGTTGAGTTAGTCCCTGCCTCAACTACCTCCTCTGGCAGCTTGTTCCATACATCCACCACCACTTCAGGAAGTGAGGTGGAGTACGTCCCAATCAAAATCAATAGTGCCGAAGTGGTGATGGTTGAGAGCTTCAAATTCCTAAGAGTTTCAAAGACCACAAGAAATTGCAGAGAGTAGTGGATGTACTGATCCAGTAGTGTATAAAATCATGAGAGGAATAGATCGGGTAGATGCACAGAGTCTCTTGACCATAGGGTAATCAAGAACCAGAGGACATAGGTTCAAGGTGAAGGGGAAAAGATTTAATAGGAATCTGAATGGTAACTTTTCACACAAAGGGTGGTGGGTGTATGGAACAAGCTGCCAGAGGAGGTAGTTGTGGCTGGGACTATCCCAACGTTTAAGAAACAGTTAGACAGGTACATGGATAGGACAGATTTGGAGGGATATGGACCAATCGCAGGCAGGTAGGACTAGTTGGGACATGTTGGCCAGTGTGGGCAAGTTGGGCCGAAGGGCCTGTTTCCACACTGTATCACTATGAATCTATGACTCTATGACTCTATATAGTTTAGTCCATTACCCAGTCCAAACTCCCCTCCACTGACACCAACATAATCAAGGACCATTTTTACTCCTCTTTCCCCCCTCCCATCAGGCAGAAGATGCAAAAGCTTGAAAACATGTACCCCCAGATTGAGGAACAGCTCCACTCCGCTGTTATCAGACTACTGAACGGTCCTCTTATAAACTAAAGGTGAAGTCCCGATCTTCCAACCTTACTCATTGCAGTGGGGATCATGACAGAAGCCTCCCCGCGGCGATCCCCGGAAACGACGACCCGATGCACTTTGTGACGGGTCGGGCGACCAATTCTGTCAAAATGTTGGACGACGACGGAAGCCAACAGCGAGCTATGTGTCGTCTGTTCGCACACGAGCGAACAAACTCATTGCAGCTCTTATACTTTTTTATCTGCATTTTCTCAGTAGCTATAATGCCATAACTTTGTAAATCTATATTCTGCACTCTGGGGTGTTTCTCTTTGCACTACCTGAGTACTTTGGTATGGCTTGATCTCCTGCATGATTTGATTTGACTGGATAGCACACAAACAAAAGCCTTTCACTGTATCTCAGTACACGTAACAATAATTAACCCAGACCATTACTAATTTGGTCGTTGCCTTCAGAGTGAGATTAGCAGAAGGCCTTATTTAAATAAACTTTCAAAGCCTGTTTTCTGCTTCTTTCTTCACCTTTTTGCCCTGGAGTGATATATATTCCTCGGAGTTTGAGGCTCCCGACCATCTCCCACACCCCACGACTTTGTCACCATTGATGTTGATTGGGGTATTTATGTCACCTAATTTCCTGAAGTCAATAACTAGCTCCTTCATCTTGATGACACTGAGGGATTGGTTGTTATCTTATATCCTGGTTACTTAGGTCTCCATCCCTTTCCTGTACTCCTTCTCATCATTTTTCTAGATCCGGCTTACCATGGTAGTATCATCTGCAAATGTGCCGATGGAGCAGGAGCAGAATTTGGCCACATATTCAGGAGTGTGTAAGGAGTGTGTAAGGAGTAAATAAGGGACTGGAATGCATCCTTGCAGGCCACTGGTGTTTAGAATTGTCATGGGAGATGTTTTGTCATATATCCTCACTGATTGTGGTCAATGGGTTAGGAAGTCAAGTATCCAATGGTGGATGGAGTTGCTGACTCCTAGGTCCAGGAATTTGGAGATGGGTTTGGTTGAGATTATGGTGTTGAAGGCGGAGCTATATCTGACATAGGTGACTTGTCATCTAGATAGGGTGAAGGGGAAAGCGTCTGTTGAGGACCTGTTGCACAACAGACGCTCCTCAAGGCTGCAGTGGATCAAGGCTGTGTGGGAGGCTGGGGTTCATGTGTGCCATGACCAGCCTCTCATGATGGTGGATGTCAGAGCCATTGGATAGTAGTCATTAAAGTACACCACATTGCATTTCTTTAGCACCGATCTTGGTCCAACTGAATTTAAAGAAAAATTAAATCTAAGTAGTAAAAGAAAAAACGCAGTTATTGGAATATGCTCAGAGTAAAAAAAGCTAAAGGCTTGACCACTGCATCATCATTTGGTTGTTCATTCAAAAACAAGCTTTACAAGCAGCCTGGGCTTGACGTGTAAAAATATGTGAATCGTTTAACTTGTGGAGAGGGTGATTATATGTTTCAACACGGGTTATAATCTTGAGATGGCAGGGAGTGCTGAAATGCATTGGATGGCTGCCATGCAGGAATATCTGAAGGATAAATTACTTCGTTACTTACAGAAATTGGCTCCACCGAAGTACAGTTAATTCAGAGGATAGGAGAGAGGGGAGGAGAGGGGAGGGAATTGGAACAGAAGGCAATGTTTGGAGGAAAGATAGACTATTTCCAACTGAGTGGAAGAGTTAATGAGCAAGCATCAGATTCAGCAATGGGATCCTGTCCAACGCTGTTGGCTGAAATACACAGTAGTTTGGAAATTATGGTAGAAATGTCCATGTAGATCAGATGAATTACCCTATTCTAAAGGAAGAAAAAGCAGCTTCATTCTGTTTTGCTGCCTGCTGTGTTGGTTTACATCTGTGATTATGCAGATGTGTTTGAGCGGCAACTTAAATGATAGCTTTGTGCTTGCTTTCCATAGTGAAGCTGGGTGGGATTTGCAGCCCAGTTGCCAATTACCCCTGAAGTGGAAAGGTGGGCTTGTATGTCTAATATTCAGATTGGGTTTTAGTATTTAATTAAATACTGAAAGTATCAGTATTTAGTTAAATTATAAAGTATTAGTGTTTAATTAAATACCAAAATGAGGATATGTTATTTCTTTGAACTATATTTTATCTGTAAGAAGGAACTGCAGATGCTGGATTAAACTGAAGATAGACACAAAACGCTGGAGTAACTCAACGGGACAGACCTGAAGAAGGGTCTCGACCCAAAACATCACCCATTCCTTCTCTCCAGAGATGCTGCCTGTCCCGCTGTGTTACTCCAACTTTTTGTGTCTATATTTTATCTTCTGCATGTACCGCCTCTTGTTGTTCTGTGATCCACTGCGCTGCTTATTTCAACTACTTTCTTTCTTGCCTTCTGGTTGTTTCCTTCCTCTGTCTATCTGGATGGCAAGTGGTGGTAGGAAAGACAGTATTTTCCAGTGGTTTTCGAGAGTCATGTTTCATTATGAATACAGAACACTGTTCAGAGGTTTCAATGTTATCCAAGCTGAGAGGCACTGAGGGCATTTGGACTACTTTTGAGTGTTGGGAATCATGTGGGGGCAACGGCATTTGAAAAGAGAGTAGGAGAAAGACTGGGAAAAGAGGTGGTGAGCAAATGGTAAAGTAATGGTGAAAGGAAGCAGATGTCTGAAACACAAGAAATTAAAATGAAACTGGGCTTCTTCTTCTTTTGTGTGGCGTGCACAGCCTAAAGTTGTAGGACAACTTGTTCTATTTGATCTTCCGTTTGTGCATGTCGAGTTGATTGCATTAGTCGAAACAGGGTGAAGGTTGCAATCTTCCACCCCCAAACTGGCCTTTATATTGTAGGAAGGAACTGCAGATGCTGGTTTAAACCAAAGATAGACACAAAATGCTGGAGTAACTCAGCGGGACAGGCAGTATCTCTGGATAGAAGGAATAGGTGATGTTTCGCGTCGAGACCCTTCTTCAGACCAGCAGCGAAAGAGGATGTTGCAGAACTCTTGTTGGAGAGAGGAGCACTTCTTCAAAGTAGACATACCTTGAGGAGATTTTGCAGTGGAGCAGACAAAATGTTGTAGGAACTGCAGATGCTGGTCTAAACCGAAGATAGACACAAAATGCTAGAGTAGCTCGGCAGGACAGGCAGCATATCTGGAGAGAAGGAATGGATGGCATTTCGGGTCGAGACCCTTCTTCAGACCTTTATATTGTTTCTCTCATTAGTCAATATGAACCAATGAAGTGCCTTTGAAATGTCCTTATTGTTGTAATGTAGGAAAAGCAACAGTAAGAGACAGAGGCAGTGAGTATTTTAATTGTCTATTAATCTTAGAAAATTGTTGATCCAGCCATCTTTTATTTTTATTTAACTGGAACACTATAAATGAATAGGGTCTAGAATCAATTCCACCATGGAAAGCATCTACATGAGGTACTGTCTCAAGAAGGTGGCATCTATCATCAAGTCCCTCTTCTCGCTGCTACTGTCGAGCGGGACGTCCAGAAGCATAAACTTCCACCACCAGATTCAAGAAAGTACTATTTCCCCACAACTATCAGGTTCTTGAACTGACCTGCATCACCATAACCCATGCCTTGGCGACAAACACTACAGACCACTATTTATCTACTATTTTTCTCTAATTGTGCATTGCCCAAATGTCTTGGTTTTTGCACATTCTTTTTTAATTTTTACCATATTGAGGAATTTGTGCATAAGGTATAATTTATGGTTTGTGTCTTTGTCTATGTGCCTGTGCAGTTGCTGACGGCAAGGTTTTCATTGTACTTGGACCTCACCATATCAGTGCAATAAACCCAAATTATTTTTAATTTGACTTGAATACAATGATGGGGACGGAATAATGTTGGCAGATCCAATTATGATTTTCACAAGGGAGCTGGTCAAGAATTGAATGGGATAGAAACTGTCCGATTGTAGAAACCGTGTAAAGATGGAATATCAGTTGCAGAAAATAATCTCTAAGGAAAAAGTTCTGGTTGCGAAACGTTATCAAAGGCAATGAGGTTGAATAAGCTACAAGGTTGACAGAAGGAAGAGCAGAGGTGGTTGGAGTATGAAACTTGCTACAGAATGGTGTAGCTGAGACTATTATTGCAGATATTCAAAATGATAGCAGGCAGCCTTGGAAGCCTTACCCCACTACTCAAACCTCACATCAAAAACCTTGGCGTGATATTTGACTCAGCACTGAAATTTGACAAACAAGTCAATGCCGTGGTAAAAGCTAGCTTCTTTCAGCTTCGGACGATAGCTAAAATAAAACAATTCCTCCAGTTTGATGACAGTTCGAAAAGATCATCCAGACATTCATCTCCTCCCGCCTAGATTACTGCAACTCCCTTTACACTGGCATCAGCCAATCTTCCCTGTCCCGCCTGCAACTGGTCCAAAACGCCGCAGCGAGACTCCTGACGGGCACCCAAAAAAGGGACCACATCACCCCGATCCTGGCCTCTCTCCACTGGCTCCCTGTGCGGTTCCGTATAAACTTCAAGATCCTCCTCCATGTCTACAAAGCCCTCAATGGGCTTGCCCCCACCTACATAAAAAGTCTTCTCACCCACCACTCCACCTCCAGGCCCCTCAGATCGGCCGACTTGGGGTTGCTGAATATCCCACGGTCTAGGCATAAGCTCATGGGCGACCGCGCCTTTGCGGTTGCAGCCCCTAGACTGTGGAACAGCATCCCCTTTCCCATCAGAACTGCCCCCTCCATCGACTCTTTTAAGTCAAGACTAAAGACTTATCTATACTCCCAAGCCTTTCCTGACGTCCTCTGAGTGAGGGCTACATGTATATATGTATATAGTTTGTTTTGTTGTGCTATTCTTATAACAAATGTAAAGCACTTTGGCCAACGAGAGTTGTTTTTTAAATGTGCTATATAAATAAATGTGACTTGACTTGACTTGAGATGCAATAAAGGTGAAGCTAGATAAGCAGACAAGGAAGGAAGAAATGGAAAAGCACACAAACATGATTTGAGGAAGGGGATTGCAAGGAAGTTTGAATGGAGCATGAATGCCAGTAAGGGACCATTCCTATGCTGAATAGTCGTAGTCCAGGCCCTTTGGCCCAACTCGTCCATGATGACCAAAATAATTGGGGAGATTGTTGCTTTCAAATCAAATATTATGGCCTGGGTTGGAGGAAATAGTTATCCTGGAGGGATAGTGGGGGGGATAGGGGGAGGTGAGGAGTGGGGGAGGTGGTGGATAGAGGGATAGGAGGGGGGTAGGGAGAGGAGAGGAGTTATGGAGGGAGGGAGGGAGTAACTGAGGGTAGGGGAAAGGAGAGGGAGAGAGAGGGGAGGGAGGGATTGGGGGAGGGGAGGAGGAGAGGGGAAAGAAAAGGGAGGGTGAAGAGGAGGGGGAGAGAGTGCTAGGGGTGAGGTGAAATACGCTGCGCCTGTGCAGTTGGGGGCTATGGGTGAGTGGTGGAATATTGCGTTGGAGGACCAAGCCTTCTGTGTGATGGGAAACAGACCCTTTGGCCCACCAAGTCAGCACCGACCAGCGATCCCCGCTAACAAACACTATCCTACACACACTAGGGACAATTATATACACCAAGCCAATTAACCTACAAACCAGTACATCTTTGGAGTGTGGGAGGAAACCGAAGATCTCGGAGAAAACCCACGCGGTCAAGGGGAGAACGTACAAACTCCATACAGACAGCACCCGTTGTCAGGATCCAACCCGGGTCTCTGGCGTTGCAAGCGCTGTAAGGCAGCAACTCTACCGCTGCGCCAGTAAATTATTTTACGCTAGTAAAAATGACTTTGGTATAATTAAGCCATGTTTAGCAGACTTGTGCTGCTATCTATCCATGCCACGCATGTGCAGCTTTTACACGCAGTACACGAAAGACGAGTCTCACCCGACATGTTCAGATTTTGGTTTATAAGATGAGCAAGGAGAATGATAATGTCGACGCAAGGAACTGTAGATGCCAGATTACAAAAGAAACACAAAGTGCTTCATCTGAATCAGGGCCCCGATCCGAAACACCACCTATGAGTGTCTTCAAGAGATGCTGCCTGACCCGCTGAGTTACTCCGGCACTTTGTGTGTACTTTTATTAAAGGAGAATGATAAACACACACCACTCTAAAAAGTAATTAGACTGTGCAAAGTCATACCTTTCACTTAATTCTAGGCACAGGTGTCTGATATATTTATGTACAGATAGAACTCACTTGGTTCTGTTACATTTTATACGTAAACCATTTATTTGATTAAATCAAATGAATTCCCATCTGATATATTTTTCATTTATCACCCTATCAAGCTCCTGTTCTAATGGGCCACACAATAGGCACCGTTTTAGTTTAATAAAGGCAACTGAAAATTATATTGGTTCATCGTGTGAGTAATTACGGCTGTACTCACCTTCTTTAAATAGGACAAAATGGTGTGTATTTTTAGTTTTGAGGCTGATTTTGCAGACGTTGTACATTGTCTAGTTGTATCAAAATCTCCAAACCCAACATGTAATTAAAGATGAGACCATGCAATACGACAGATAGTGTTAGAAATACTCGGCAAAACAGGCAGCCCCTGCAGAGAGTGAAAAACAGAGATAATATTTCAGATGTATGACCTTTCTTCAGAATTGCTGTGAGAAAGGTCTTACTGACCTGAAAAGTTAATTCTATTTCTCCCTCCACAGATGTAACCAGAGCTGTTGAGCATTGCCGGTCCATCCTGACTAATTTCACATTTTTTGTAAATGCAGATTTTATCTTTTGCAATAAGTCCATGCAAGGTCAATTTCTGGATTTACTAACATATAATCAGGAAGAACATTCAAAGTAAATGAGTCATTAACTCCAAAACTGTGATTTAAAGATGACGCACATTGGTAGAGAGAAATGTTGCTGTATCCTGTTCGGATATTAAATATGTTTTGGAATTTGAAGTGTTGCTAACTGCCAAAAATAGCATCTTGCTGAAAAGGATGAAGTAATGTGCTAATATTTGATATCACAATTGATCCATGTAACGTTAGCTCCATTTTACTCACTCTCAGATGCTGCCTGACCTGCCGGCTATTTCCTGCATTGTTTTTTTCAAATGTTAACAACTAGAATGTTTAAAATCTCATAGATACAGGATTGTTTCCTTTTATTTCTCTGCTCTGTTGTTATTCACTATCATATCCCACCATCTCCACCAAACGGATCAGCCGCAAATAACAAACCTTTCACCACCCCGCCCCCACCACCCCCCCCCCCCAAGCCCCCACCAGCACCAACACGTGTCATAGAAACATAGAAACATAGAACATAGGTGCAGGAGTAGGCCATTCGGCCCTTCGAGCCTGCACCACCATTCAATATGATCATTGCTGATCATCCAACTCAGTATCCCGTACCTGCCTTCTCTCCATACCCCCTGATCCCTTTAGCCACAAGGGCCACATCTAACTCCCTCTTAAATATAGCCAATGAACTGGCGTCAACTACCCTCTGTGGCAGAGAGTTCCAGAGATTTTATTTTATGTCATTTTATCTCTCTCCTCTCCACTGTATCAGAGAAATTCTGTTCCCTATCTCTAGACACAAGGAACTACAGATGCTGGTTTACACAAAAGGACACAAAGTGCTGGTGTAACTCAGAGAGTCTGGCAGCATCTCTGGAGAACATGGCTAGGTGATGCCTGACTAAACCTGAAACATCACCTATCCATAATCTCCGGAGATGCTGCCTGACCTGCTGGGTTACTCCAGCACTTTGTGTCTTTTTGTTCTCTATCCTTAATTCATCTATAAATTAAAACACGTCTGATTTTTAACTTTTCCTCATCCTAGCCCTGAAATGTTAACTCTGATTTGCTCTCTATGCAGATGCTGTCTGACCTTATACTTTAAGTATTTTCCATTTTATGGTATACTCGACCAAGTGCAGACCCGTTGGGTCTGCTCCCCCAACGCACCCGTTCCCTACCCGTAGCCCCCACGGGAGGCGTGGTCCTCCAACTCAAGCCGTTCCCGAATGGTTCCAGCACTCCCCTTGCCTTCCTCAGCAGTGATCTTTAAAAAAAATTCCAATTGCACTTGCCCAGCGTGTTGCAATAGCAATTCGCCCTCACACTGCTAGTCGAGACATTGTGACGTCATCAGTTGAAGCTGTTCGGTTTGAAATTAAAGGTACTTTGATTTTTTTAAACTTTAATCAGTAATGTCGAGAAATAAAGCATAAAATGTTCAGTGAAAGTGTCTCTGCCTTGAGGGGAAAAATGTGAATCAGAATGTGTAAAAATATTGTGAAAGTTGGCATTTTTAAAGCTTTAATTGCGAATAACATGTCAAATACAGGATGAAATCTTTACTGAGGCTGTTCACTGCTGGCTGAGCCATTGTGACATCATCATTTGAAGCTGGTGGTTTTAACTTCAAAATCTTTTGACTTTTTTAGACTTTTAATCAGTAATGAGCCGAGAATAAGTTGAGAAATAAAGCATGAAATGTTCAGATAAGGTGCTCCCGGCCTCGACGGGAAATATATCAATCGGAATATGTAAAAATATGCGAAGATGTAAATACAACCACATATAGACACACATATACACATATACACACTAACAAGATCAGACTTTTAATAAGTACTAGACCAAGTGCAGACCCGTTGGGTCTGCTCCCCCAATGGGCTAATAATGGGAAAAAAGCTTATACTTAAATTCTGGAAAAATGCGCCCACACCAACAATAAAAATGTGGACATCAAATATGTTGGAAACATTACATCTGGAAGAGATGAGATTCCTCCTAGTAGGCAAAGTAGATCAATTTCAAAAGACGTGGTCTACGTTTTTGGACCTATTACAAGCATGAGGTGCAATAGTAATTTAGAAAAACAAATAAATAAATAAAAGGTATCTGGACCTGGTAATGGGAGGTAAAATAAAAACAGACTTGGTTGGTAGTTCCTTCTCTATGAAGTATGGTATAAGAGTTATAATAGAGCGATTGTTCCTTCTTTCTTTCTCTTTTTTTTTCTAGGGTCTATTTTCTAACTTTACTTCCTTCTCTAACTTCTTTTCTAAGGGGCTTTCTTTTCCCAACACTCTTTTGCACTTCACAACCTTTGCGCACTTTCTTCACTTTTCTTACTTCTTTCTTTTTCTTTCTTAAAGTTTAAAAAAGTGAAGCGGTACAAAAAATGTATTAATATATACGTGTTGTACATTACTGTAATCTACCGTACTTCTAAAAAATAAAAAAAATAAAAAAATAAATAAAAAAAAAGGAATATGTAAAAATATGCGAAGATGTAAATACAACCACATATAGACACACATATACACATATACACACTAACAAGATCAGACTTTTAATAAGTACTAGACCAAGTGCAGACCCGTTGGGTCTGCTCCCCCAACGCACCTGTTCCCTACTCGTAGCCCCCACGGGAGGCGTGGTCCTCCAACTCAAGTCGTTCCCGAACGTAAGATTCCAGCACTCCCCTTGCCTTCCTCAGCAGTGATCTTAAAAAAAAATCCAATTGCACTTTCCCTGCGTGTTGCAATAGCAATTCGCCCTCCCATTGCTAGTCGAGCCATTGTGATGTCATCAGTTGGTCGGTTTGAAATTCAAAGATGTCATCATTTGAAGCTGGTCGGTTTGAAATTCAAGGTAATTAATCAGTAATACGTCAAGAAATAAAGCATAAAATGTTCAGTGAAAGTAACCTGGGCCTTGAGGGGAAAAGTGTGAATCAGAATATGTAAAAATCTTGTGAAAGTTGGCATTTTTAAAGAAACAAAATTAATATTTCCGTCTGATCTCCATAGATGCTGCCTGTCTCACTGCATTATTCCAGTATTTTTTAAATTAGCAATTTTAATTTACCTGATATTTTTTATTGTTTATGGAAATGTTTACAAATGAATATCAAAGTAAGATAGACAGCAACTTATATTAGTAATGGGCCTGTGGATATCCTTAGCTTCCCACCTAAAGACAAAAAGGGCAATTTCTATTTGTGCAGGATGCTTGACCCAATTTTAGACTGGTCACACCCAGAATGGCAAATATTCACATCCTCTCCTGTGCTAAAAGTGCAATCTGTTATCCTAAGGCTATATTCCCAGTCTAAAAGTCTAAAATAATATTACTTTGTAATCAAAATGGGACTGAAGAGCAACTGACAAACTGTGATCAGGCGTTGAAATAAAAAAAATCAATTATGAAATTGGTAGCTCAGAGTGCGATGATAATCATTTAATCCGTTTTTTATTAGCCTTAAAGTAGTTAGCAGTATGAGCTTTTTAACATCGCATGCTCCATTCTGACTGCTGGGAAATATTTTTGCTGGAAAAAATATTTTGCTGGTGCAAATTATCTTGTATCAACATCCTAATTGGAAAGTATTGAAGCTATCCATCAACATCGTGGTCAGTGACAATTTACTCAAAGTCTCTATGCCCCATTGGTCACGTACACAAATAAATTCTGAGAAATCCCTGTTCCCCACTCAGCAGATTAAATACATCTAATCACATGAAGAGCAACACCTGCACACGTGTTGGATACTGCAAGGCGTCGCCATGGTTTCTGTCCTACTCCTCTTACTCTGCCAGTTAAAAGAGTAGGGAGCCGTGAAATCTTCTCACCTGTGAGTTTGTAAGTTCTCACAATGTTCTCCAGTAATTCTCAAACAATATTCGTCAAACTGGCAGGCTTTTTTTACCCCATCATTTATTCCACCGCATATAATAATACCAGGCATCCATGACATTCACCTCACATTATCAACTCTGCTCTTGCACAGTCATCAAAGTTTTCCATTCTGATGGCTTTATTTAAAGTGTTTCCTCAGGTAGAGTCACAGAGCCATACTGTATGGAAACAGGCCCTTCAGCCCAACTTGTCAATACTAACCTAGGTGCCCCATCTACGCTAGTCCCATCTGCAATTATTCAGGAGAAATCCTGTTAAAAGTCATACCTTGAATTAGAGTTTAAAATGGAATCTGATTTCCCTTATTCCATTTTCAAAATAGAAAGGAGGAGAAAAGAAGCAAATGGGAAAGGTCAGACGGATGGATCTGAGATTAGTATAAATAAACTGTCTTTTTAGTTTAGTTTTAGTTTTAGAGATAGTGTGGAAACAGACCCTTCGGCCCACCGAGACTGCACTGACCAGCGATCCCCGCACATTAACACTATCCTACACACACTAGGGTCAATTTACATTTATACCAAATCAATTAACCTACAAACCTGTATGTCTTTGGAGCGTGGGAGGAAACCGAAGATCTCGGGGAAAACCCACGCAGGTCACGGGGAGAACGTACAAACTTCACAGACAGCACCCGTAGTCAAAATAAAACCTGGGACCTAGGTCTCTGGCGCTGTAAGGCAGCAACTTTACCGCTGCACCACCGTGCCGCCCAAATACTGCTCGTTCCAAGTGCTGTCTAAATAATACCATGACAAACTAATAACGAACATGTAAGACTTAAGATACTATCTGAACACCTCAACATTATTATAGATTCCACATCTTCTCCCTTTACAAGTGCACTCAATAATTTAACCTGCATTCCAAATAAAATAATGGAACTAATGGTCAGGAGTAAATATGCCGATTATCAGAATACCAATAATTTAATTGAAAGGAATCAGCATGGATTCAGGAGGAGAAGATTCTGCATGACCAATTTTCCAAACTTCTTAAGGGAGTGATAGATTACGACTGTGGTATAATATATCAATACTATTAATAGACATCAGTAAAGAATCATATAAAAGGCTATCATAGCTGTGGGATTCGGAATAAGGCTTAAGAACAAAATGTGGGGGGAGTGTAGGAAACAGTGAGTTCTCATTTACCGAGTGATGTTAAGAGTTGAATGGGACATTTCAATGCACAGAACGCTACTGCTTCCAGTGGACATAGATCTACCTAATTTCAGAAGCTCAATGCAAAATGATCTAATACAAAACTAGAGGGGTCAATGCAATTAAAAGGGTCAGCTCAAAAACAAGTCAATGAGAACAGAGGCGAGTCTATGACCAGAGGCCATAGCCTCAGGATAAAAGGACGTCAGAGGGTGGTGAATCTGTAGAATTCATGTGGAAGAGGTGGTGCAGCGGTAGAGTTGCTGCCTCACAGCGCCAGAGACCCGGGTTCGATCCTGACTATGGGTGCTTGTCTGTTCGGAGTTTATACGTTCTCCCCGTGACCTATGTGGGTTTCTCCGGGTGCTTGGGGTTTCTCCACACTCCGAAGATGTACAGGTTTGTAGGGTTAATTGGCTTTGGTAAAATTATAAATTGTCCCTAGTGTGTAGGACAGTGTTAGTGTGCGGGGCTTGTTTCCGCGCTGCATCTCTAAACTAAACTAAAAGAAGGCTGTGGAGGCCAAGTCAATCGGTATTTTTAAAGCGAAGATTGACAGATTCTTGATAAGTACAAGTGTCAGAGGTTATCGAGAGAACGCAGGAGAATGGGGTTGAGAGGGAAAGCTAGATCAGCCACGATTGAATGGCGGAGTAGACTTGATGGGCCGAATGGACCTAATTCTGCTCCGATAACTGATGAGCTTATGAAGAGATGGATCAGTGGACACTGATTTTGAAGTACTGAAAGGAGTTCAAAAATGGACACAAAGATTATGAGTTGTTTGTGCAGTATGTTAGAGGTTCAATCTTTTTCATCCTGGATAGAAGGCAAGTTATAGAGCAAATAATCTGCAATATTATATTCAATGAAAACATTTGAGTAGAATGAGGAGAAAGATTCAAACAAGGCAAATAATTAAAAGATGGATGTTCTCCTTCTTCATAAAAAGTGTGAGCAACCTGGATTAAACTGCCAGATGGAATAGTGTAAACAAAAACTCGTAAACATTTAAGAATCAGATCTAAACGAAAGGCATTAGGATGCCTCTGGAAGGATGGATTAAGAAAAGCCTGATGACCTTCTCCATTTACCATTAACTCGTGATTATGACTTTAATCATGAACGATTGATAGCTGAGGACTCAGGCAAGAGTTTAAAGAACACTGCAGCTGTCCTCTCATAAAGGATGAATCTGACATTATACCAACGGTAGGAGAGTGCAAAATCTGGCCTGGCATAACTGAAGTGAAAGAGGAGTTTAGCATCACAAAAAAATTATGGGTTGCCGAACCAGGGTGAAACATTTTTCAAGCTTAAAAAGGAAGAGAGTGCAGAGGCTCATACCATTATTTTTCAATCATCCCTGGCAACAGAACTGGTGGCAGAGGATTGGAGAATTGCTGACATTGTGTTGTTTAAAAAGAAAAGGGTGAACCAAATAATTACGACTGCTTAGTTTAACTTTCATGGTTTAAAGTGATTGGAATCAATTCTCAGAGACAATGTCAAGTCACATCTATTTATATAGCACATTTAAAAAACAACTCTCGTTGGCCAAAGTGCTTTACATTTGTTATAAGAATAGCATAAACAAAACAAACTACATACATATATACATGTAGCCCTCACTCAGAGGACGTCAGGAAAGGCTTGGGAGTATAGATAAGTCTTTAGTCTTGACTTAAAAGAGTCGATGGAGGGGGTAGTTCTGATGGGAAAGGGGATGCTGTTCCACAGTCTAGGGGCTGCAACCGCAAAGGCGCGGTCGCCCCTGAGCTTATGCCTAGACCGTGGGATATTCAGCAACCCCAAGTCGGCCGATCTGAGGGGCCTGGAGGTGGAGTGGTGGGTGAGAAGACTTTTTATGTAGGTGGGGGCAAGCCCATTGAGGGCTTTGTAGACATGGAGGAGGATCTTGACGTTTATACGGAACCGCACAGGGAGCCAGTGGAGAGAGGCCAGGATCGGGGTGATGTGGTCCCTTTTTCGGGTGCCCGTCAGGAGTCTCGCTGCAGCGTTTTGGACCAGTTGCAGGCGGGACAGGGAAGATTGGCTGATGCCAGTGTAAAGGGAGTTGCAGTAATCTAGGCGGGAGGAGATGAATGTGTGGATGATCTTTTCGAGGTCATCAAACTGGAGGAATTGTTTTATTTTAGCTATCGTCCGAAGCTGAAAGAAGCTAGCTTTTACCACGGCATTGACTTGTTTGTCAAATTTCAGTGCTGAGTCAAATATCAGGCCAAGGTTTTTGACGTGAGGTTTGAGTAGTGGGGTAAGGCTTCCAAGGCTGCCTGCTATCATTTTGATTGAGTCCGAGGGGCCGAGAAGGATGACCTCAGGCTTACTCTCGTTTAGTTGGAGGAAGTTCTGGGCCATCCAACACTTTATATCCTCAAGGCAGTGGGTAAGGTTAAACAGATTTGATTGGTTTTTGGGCTTCAGGGGGAGATAGAGTTGTGTATCGTCTGCGTAGCAATGGAAGGAAATGCCGTGCCTTTCAATGACTTGGCCTAAGGGGAGCACATACAGGGAGAAGAGAATGGGACCAAGGATGGAACCTTGTGGAACCCCACAGCAGAGATTAGCTGGGGAGGAGAAAGAGTTGCCTATGTTAGTCGAGAAACTCCTACCTTTGAGGTAGGAGATGAACCAGCTCAGGGCAGTGCCATCAATACCAACCCCATACAGGAGACGGTCAATTAGGATGGTGTGGTCGACAGTATCAAATGCTGCGCTGAGGTCAAGAAGGAGCAGAATTGCACAGTCGCCGGAGTCAATGGTGAGCAGTAGGTCATTGTGTACCTTCATCAAGGCAGACTCTGTGCTGTGGTGAGCCCTGAAACCTGAATGGAAAGTTTCCAAGATAGTGTTTTGGTGAAGGTAAGGTATAAGTTGACTTAAAATTACCTTTTCAAGGACCTTTGAGAGGAAAGGCAGTTTAGAAATGGGTCTGTAGTTGCTTGGCAAGGTGGGGTCGAGGTTAGGTTTTTTCAGGAGTGATTGGAGGTAGGTACAGTGCCAGTGGCCAGAGAGCTGTTGAAGATGGCGAGGATGCTGGGACCAGCTGTTGTAATGACGTCCTTTAGGAGGGAAGAGGGGACAGTGTCGAGGGGGCAGGTAGTAGGTTTCATGGTGGTGATCAGTTTTACAAGGGAGGGTAGAGTAACGGGTTGGAAACAGCCTAATTTTGAAGAGCAGACCAATGAGACAGCCAGGTCACGGGTGGGAGGGGAAATATTCGTTCTTATTCGTTCAATGATAAACCTTCATTTCGAATGTGGGGAGCCAGTATACTCTTGTCTGACTAACTTGATTGAATTGTTGGAGGACGTAACAAGGAGGGTTGATAATGACATTTGATGTGGTTGCCATGGATTTTATCAAGCCTATTCCCATGTGGAAGGCTTCTTACAAAGGTAAAAGCCTACAGAATCCAAGGCTATCTCGATCCATACTTGGCTCCATGGCAGAAATCACAGGGAGAACATGCAAACTCCACGTGATCACAGGAAGAACATGCAAACTGCACGTGATCACAAGGGAGAACATGCAAACTCCAGAACAGAGTTCCGAGTGACTCACTTCCAATCCTGACTTCGTGCGGACAGTCAACGGGATCTTGGAGTGCATGTCCAGAGATCCTTAGCAGTGCCAATATAGGTCAATAAAGGGGTTAAAAAGACCCTTGGGATGCTTTCCATTATTAGTTGAGTCATAGAACATAATAATAGGGAATTATTACTGAAAATATATACAACATTACTTCCACTAAAGCTGGAGCACTACATATGCCTCTGGTCACCACATTACAGGAATGAAGTGATGGGGAGAATGCAGAGGAAATTTACAAGGATGTTGTCAGCATTGGAAAATATTAACTCTGAGGAGGGATTGGGTTGTATCTGATCTGGTGTAAAAAATTATGAGGGTCCTAGATGGAGTAAATTGGAAAGGCTTATTTCCCTCAGTTGAAGGATCAAAAACCAGAGGGTAAAGGTTTAAAATGATTAATTGAAGGTTCAAGTGGTGCGATAAGGAATTTATTTTTGACCTGGAGGATGAACTCAATGCCTGAAAAGATGGTGGAGGCAGGAACCTCATCATACTCAGAAAATACTTGGATGAGATGTGAAGAACCGTGGCATGTAGTGCAGCGGAGTTAGTGCTGGAAGGTGGGATAAGGCCAGCTCTCAGTTTCAATTAACATGGATGAAATGGGCCAAATGTCATCTTCTAGTGTTTATAAATTTACTCAGATTCTACAATGTTTCAGAGAGAAATAACAATAAATAACAATAAAAATACAAGGGTTTCAGAGAGAAATAAATGAGGAAGAGTATCCTTGTGGCTTCACTTCTTGCTGTACAGTTAAGCTCAGTAAATGAGTGTGCAAAACCATCCTTTGTGAGAGTCCAATTAATACCGTTTCCTTCAGTAGCTGTATCATTTAACAAGTTAGTTCAAAAAAGTATTCCAGTCAACATTCCCTGGAGATCATCTGGCAAACCAGAATCTTTTTCCTGCAGTTTACTTCTGTTTTTAAGGTAGAGGGCTAGCCCAATCACTATGGAATTTCTTAGTGGATTAACTTGATTTTCAATCTTCTCAAGACTTTTCAAGATTCTCAGCTTCTTGCAGCCTTGCCTTGCAGATGTATTTTTCAACTTGCAAATACATCAGTACCTTAATTTCAGTCTCAACACATTGTGTGACAGTGTGTTATTTTCTGTCAGAGTAAGTACATGATGGGCGTTGCATGTGATCACTAACTATACCACAATTAGGCTGTAATTGTTAATCCTGGCTTGCTCCCAAATTCACAGTTTGTGTAAGAGGATTGATTTCTGTTCCTACTCGATTTACTCACGGAAATTGCCTTTTTTAAAATTTATGCAAAATGTAAGTGTCAAGAGAAAAGCAGAACCATAATAACTGCGACAGCTAAAGTGGAATAAATAGCACCCACCTACCACACACAGTCTGTCTGACGTTTGGTTTATTTTAACTTTCAGATGTGCATGGCATAGCTCAGAAATAAACGGAGCAAAAGTGCTAATGGCTTCCCCTTCCAGTGCTGGGTAAAGAAATACAATGAAGTGTGGAGCCAAGGTGTGTGATCAGAGGGTAGAAAAGAGAACAGCAGAGGTACACAGAAGAGGGAAGGATCATAATCCCAAGCATGAGAACAAGTGGCCAAGGACAAGATGTAAGAGTGCAGACAGATAAGGAAAAAGGAGTACACTTTATATTAAATTAATAGAAGTAATGTGTACATGATTCTGACATGGTTTTCAGCCACAGCATTTTATTAACAACTGCACCACAAATTTTGCTCCAAGCTCCACTGTCAATTTTGAGTCTCATGCACAAATTAATAAAAGCTTTGCTTTGGCTTTTTCCAAAATATTCACCAGCTACTTTCATCATCCTCTGCTATTCAATATAAGGTCCTTTACAAGATAGGATAGAGGATCATATATTGAATGGTGGAGCAAGTTCAGAGCAAGCATGAAGAGTCGAATGGCTTCAGCAGCTCTTATTTTCTGTTTCTGTAATGACTGTATGGCCATTATCCCCTAGTTCCTGCCTTTGTAACCCACTATATGGGTGCAACACTGGATCACGATCTTCACTACAGCAGTGTAGGTACACTGAGATTGATGGCTACTTGTTCGAGTGTGGCAAACCTTTATGAATAGCAATGATAACAGTTGAAGCCCCAACACAGATCTATGTGTAGGAAGGAACTGCAGTTGCTGGTTTAACCCGAAGATAGACACAAAAAGCTGGAGTAATTCAGTGCGTCAGACAAAATCTCTGCAGAAAAGGAATAGGTGATGTTTTGGGTCAAGACCCTTCTTCAGGCCGGTGTGCAGACTGTGTGATGCCAACAGTTCCATCCTACCAAATGAAATGTCTGTTCATGCCATTTAACCAAACTAATTAGCCTTCAATTCTATCAGCAGCTAAAGCAGTTAACAACAGGTTATTGGTTGCTATGTTTTGTTCTCCGGATGGACTGGAGCGAGACTGAATTCAAGCAGAATTCAATCTGGCTCCAGTGTTTTTATTCCCTGGTTAAACAAAGTGAACCATAGTTTAACCAATTGTTGAAGGCAAGTCAACTTGAATTTATTGTCATATGCACAGTATAGTGAGGTCCAGTTACAATGAAAATCTTGCTTGCGGCAGCATCCAAGGCACATAAACTCAGTCAACACACAAAAGCATGTTATCCATAAAAAATACACACAAAATTCTGCAGGACAAGAAAAAATAAAGAAGACTGCAATAAAATAGTGGAGGTAATCATGAGCTTCTGCTACTGCCTGATGACCACAAAGACGGCAGCCAATTGAGGAGGAACAAGGTAAGGACAGCTGGAGGTGATAGATTAAGCTCAGATAACCAAGTGTTTCTCATCTAAAAGCAACTCGCAGTTATAGAATGAAGGAAGGAATAGTTGGATTTATCACCTTTTATAATCACAAGACATTGCAATGCAGTTACTATAACAGGGGAGGAAATAATCATCCTCGCCCCAGAAACAATAAGGAGATGGATGCCCCAACTGTTCGCACTGTTGTTAGATGCCTCAAGGCACTTTGGAGATGCATTATCAAGTTCAATTTTCAGCAAAATCTTAAAAGATTTGAGGTAGAGAAGCAGCAGCATTTACGGAGGGAATTTCAGAAGAGAACGTCAACTGATGATGGATAGTTGCCAATGGTGGGTCAACCTTTTTCTCCCTGTCTGTCCGCTAAAATCAGTAATCGTTCCACCAAAGGGCACAAAAGAAAGTTTGTGAGCTCGTTTCAGGCATGAGCTGTAACTGAGCAGCAGACTGACCAAAGGTATTGCTCAGGCAATAGATAGAGGGCCCTGCAAGGGAGGGGCAAAGCTTGACCTGCCCTCAGGGAACTGGCTAGGGCAAGTGACTAAAGTGTCAGAGAGTGAGTACTTTGAGACAGCAATCATAAATCTATTAGCTTTAACATTTTTATGGCAGGGTTGCCCACAAAATAAAGTTCTGAATTGGGGTAAGAACAACTTTGACAGTATTAGGTAGAAACTTGCAAAAATTGACTGGAGTAGGTTGTTTGCAGGCAAAGAGAAGTCCTGAAACAGAATTGACTTTGTGTTAGAAAGCAGAGGGTGGCAGTGGAAGATTGATTTTTGGAGAGGAGGCATGTGACTAATGGTGTGCCTCATGGATTGGTGCTGGGTCTATTGCTGTTTGCATGCTGTAATAGCGATTTGGGTAAGAATGAACAAGCATGATTGTTAGCAGATTACATCAAAAGAAGTGGTATCATAGACGGTGAAGATGGTGGTCATGAATTACACAGATCTTTATCAGCTGGGTAAGAGGACAGAGGAATGGCAAATGGAGTTTCATTCAGATAAGTGTGAGGTGTTGCATTTTGGAAAGTTAAACCAGGGTAGGATCCTGGGAATGTTGTACAGCAGAGGGATTTCAGAGTACAAGTACAGAGCTCCCTGAAAGTGGCATGATGAAGAAACCTTTTAGTACTCTGGGCTTCATAGAAACATAGAAATTAGGTGCAGGAGTAGGCCATTCAGCCCTTCGAGCCTGCACCGCCATTCAATATGATCATGGCTGATCATCCAACTCAGTATCCCGTACCTGCCTTCTCTCCATACCCTCTGATCCCTTTAGCCACAAGGGCCACATCTAGCTCCCTCTTAAATATAGCCAATGAACTGGCCTCGACTACCCTCTGTGGCAGAGAGTTCCAGAGATTCACCACTCTCTGTGTGAAAAAAGTTCTTCTCATCTCGGTTTTAAAGGATTTCCCCCTTATCCTTAACCTGTGACCCCTTGTCCTGGACTTCCCCAACATCGGGAGCAATCTTCCTGCATCTAGCCTGTCCAACCCCTTAAGAATTTTGTAAGTTTCTATAAGATCCCCTCTCAATCTCCTAAATTCTAGAGAGTATAAACCAAGTCTATCCAGTCTTTCTTCATAAGACAGTCCTGACATCCCAGGAATCAGTCTGGTGAACCTTCTCTGCACTCCCTCTATGGCAATAATGTCCTTCCTCAGATTTGGAGACCAAAACTGTACGCAATACTCCAGGTGTGGTCTCACCAAGACCCTGTACAACTGCAGTAGAACCTCCCTGCTCCTATACTCAAATCCTTTTGCTATGAAAGCTAACATACCATTCGCTTTCTTCACTGCCTGCTGCACCTGCATGCCTACTTTCAATGACTGGTGTACCATGACACCCAGGTCTCGCTGCATCTCCCCTTTTCCTAGTCGGCCACCATTTAGAAAATAGTCTGCTTTCCTGTTTTTGCCACCAAAATGGATAACCTCACATTTATCCACATTATACTGCATCTGCCAAACATTTGCCCACTCACCCAGCCTATCCAAGTCACCTTGCAGTCTCCTAGCATCCTCCTCACAGCTAACACTGCCCCCCAGCTTAGTGTCATCCGCAAACTTGGAGATATTGCCTTCAATTCCCTCATCCAGGTCATTAATATATATTGTAAATAGCTGGGGTCCCAGCACTGAGCCTTGCGGTACCCCACTAGTCACTGCCTGCCATTGTGAAAAGGACCCGTTTACTCCTACTCTTTGCTTCCTGTTTGCCAGCCAGTTCTCTATCCACATCAATACTGAACCCCCAATGCCATGTGCTTTAAGTTTGTATACTAATCTCTTATGTGGGACCTTGTCGAAAGCCTTCTGGAAGTCCAGATACACCACATCCACTGGTTCTCCCCTATCCACGCTACTAGTTACATCCTCGAAAAATTCTATAAGATTCGTCAGACATGATTTACCTTTCGTAAATCCATGCTGACTTGTCCAATGATTTCACCACTTTCCAAATGTGCTGCTATCCCATCTTTAATAACTGACTCTAGCAGTTTCCCCACTACCGATGTTAGACTAACTGGTCTGTAATTCCCCGTTTTCTCTCTCCCTCCCTTCTTAAAAAGTGGGGTTGCGTTTGCTACCCGCCAATCCTCAGGAACTACTCCAGAATCTAAAGAATTTTGAAAGATTATTACTAATGCATCCACTATTTCTGGAGCTACTTCCTTAAGTACTCTGGGATGCAGCCTATCTGGCCCTGGGGATTTATCGGCCTTTAATCCATTCAATTTACCCAAAACCACTTCCCGACTAACCTGGATTTCACTCAATTCCTCCAACTCCTTTGACCCGCGGTCCCCTGCTATTTCCGGCAGATTATTTATGTCTTCCTTAGTGAAGACGGAACCAAAGTAGTTATTCAATTGGTCCGCCATATCCTTGTTCCCCATGATCAACTCACCTGTTTCTGACTGCAAGGGACCTACATTTGTTTTAACTAATCTCTTTCTTTTTACATATTTATAAAAACTTTTGCAGTCAGTTTTTATGTTCCCTGCCAGTTTTCTTTCAAAATCTATTTTTCCTTTCCTAATTAAGCCCTTTGTCCTCCTCTGCTGGTCTCTGAATTTCTCCCAGTCCTCTGGTATGCTGCTTTTTCTGGCTAATTTGTACGCATCATCTTTCGCTTTGATACCATCCCTGATTTCCCTTGTTATCCACGGATGCACTACCTTCCCTGATTTATTCTTTTGCCAAACTGGGATGAACAATTTTTGTAGTTCATCCATGCAGTCTTTAAATGTCTTCCATTGCATGTCCACCGTCAACCCTTTTAGAATTAATTGCCAGTCAATCATGGCCAATTCATGTCTCATACCCTCAAAGTTACCTTTCTTTAAGTTCAGAACCATTGTTTCTGAATTAACAATGTCACTCTCCATCCTAATGAAGAACTCAACCATATTATGGTCACTCTTGCCCAAGGGGGCATGTACAACAAGACTGCTAACTAACCCTTCCTCATTACTCAATACCCAGTCTAAAATAGCCTGATCTCTCGTTGGTTCCTCTACATGTTGATTTAGATAACTATCCCGCATACATTCCATGAAATCCTCTTCCTCAGCACCCCTGCCAATTTGATTCACCCAATCTATATGTAGATTGAAGTCACCCATTATAACTGTTTTGCCTTTGTCGCACGCATTTCTAATTTCCTGTTTGATACCATCTCCAACTTCACTACTACTGTTAGGTGGCCTGTACACAACACCCACCAGCGTTTTCTGCCCCTTAATGTTTCTCAGCTCTACCCATACCGATTCCACATCCTCGAACCTAATGTCCTTCCTTTCCATTGCGTTAATCTCCTCTCTAATCATCAATGCTACCCCACCTCCTTTTCCTTTCTCTCTATCCCTCCTGAATATTGAATATCCCTGGATGTTCAGCTCCCAGCCTTGGTCACCCTGGAGCCATGTCTCCGTGATCCCAACTATATCATAGTCATTAATAGCTATCTGCACATTCAACTCATCCACCTTATTACGAATGCTCCTTGCATTGAGACACAAAGCCTTCAGGCTTGTTTTTACAACACTCTTACCCCTTATACAATTATGTTGAAAAGTGGCCCTTTTTGATTTTTGCCCTGGTTTTGTCTGTCTTCCACTTTTACTTTTCACCTTGCTACCTATTGCTTCTACCCTCATTTTACACTCCTCTGTCTCTACGCTTACACATTTAAGAAACCCTTTCCCTTTAACTCCATCCTCCACTATCCCATTCGACACCCCACCCCCCTTATTCAGTTTAAAACCACCCGTGTAGCAGTGGCAAACCTGCCTGCCAGAATGCTGGTCCCACACCTGTTAAGATGCAATCCGTCCCTTTTGTACAGTTCCCCCTTACCCCAAAACAGATCCCAGTGATCTAAGAATCTAAATCCCTGCCCCGTGCACCAGTTCCTGAGCCATCAGTCGGAGAAATGTGTTCATCAGTCGGAGAAATGTGTATAGAAGTTGAGACGTAATGTTACAGTTGCATGTGACGTTGATGAGGTCGCAATTGGAGTATTGCGTTCCTTGTCACCCTGTTATAGGGAAGTTGCCATTATATTGGAAAGAATGCAGAAAAGATTTATGAGTATAATTGCCAGGACACTTGGGCTGAGCTGCAGGGAAAGGTTGGGACTTTATTCCTTGGTGCATAGAAGGCTGAGGGGTGATCTTATAAATGCGAATAAAATCAGGAGGGGAATTCATAGCGTGAATGCTACCGTCTTTTACTCAGGGCAGAAAAAAGATATAATAGAAAACCGAGGGCAACCTTTTCTTATAGGTTGGTGTGTAAATGGAATGAGCTGTCAGAGAAAGGTGTTGAAGCAGGTACAATATTAACATATAGGAGCCATTTGAACAGGTGCATAAATAAGAAAGATTAAGAGGGTTATGGACCAGCTTAGATGAAGCATCTTAATCAGCATGGATGAACTGGGATAAAGGGCCTGTTTCCGTGCTGTATGACTCTATCTTTCTGGTGCTTTACTTGCTCAGCCGGGAAACAGCTCTTTCAGGGACAAGTTGTTTTTCCAGAATGCAGGATAATAATTTCTCAGTGTCCGTAGAAGTGGAAAATCAAGGATATTGGCCAACAGCTCTTTTGATCCAACAAATGCCTTCAGAAGTGCAACAATGTGTGCTTTTCTCCTTGTGCAGGGTTTAGTCAGTCAGCAGCCAGTTCTTCATTGCCTGTACAAATTACTGTATCTGTTCAGCAGTGTGTTATCAAGGCCTGTGGTCATGCCACTCCATATCGTTCATTGCTTTTCCATTTCAGCAACTGTCAACTAGCCATTGAATTTGTTCTGTTGTGGTTGCAATTTGCTTTTCAGCTGTTTGTTTGAGATTCTCCATTTTTAAGTAGCTGGTGTACTTTCAGCTTATCTGTTACATTGTGGCATTGCTCTGCTCTCTCTCTGTAATTGTTACCTCATTCTCAACAAATATTTGTTGCTATTGTGTGATATGAGCTGTGTTTCCTATCAGCTTCTGCCATGACTTGTGTCTTTTCTAAATAGCCAAAGTTTGCCCCCGTGATGCAAATCACAGGCACATTCTTTTTCACAACTGCAATGTGAATAAAAACGTAGAAGACAACAGGAGCCCAGGCCACCTCACTCATCGTGCAAACCTACTTTGCCTCAGTGCTTTCTCTTGCAGGACTGCATTGAAAAGATGGGAAGATCAGAAATAGAAGCAGGAGTAGGCCAGTCAGCCGCTCATGCCTGCTCTACTATTCAATAAGATCATGGCTGATCTTTTGCATCAATGCCATCTTTCTCTGTATTTCCTGTCTCTGTTATTAATATCTAAAAAAAATTAAATCCCTGCCTTGGGAACGTATTCCCCCCTTGGAAAAAACGGTAAATATTTGCGAACCTCTGGGTGAAGTAATTTGTTCACATGTTAACTCTAAATGGCCAATTGTTAATTTTGAAAGAGAACATTTGGATGGTGTTGAATTTGAAAACCTCATCCGATAGTTGAAGGCTGAGGAGGCCAAGTCAGTTAATGACTTGGGTAGTTAATCTGTGGAACTCATTGCCAGTGGAGGCCAAGTCAGTGGATATTTTTAAGGCAGAGATAGACAAGTTCATGACGGGTGTCAAGGGTTATGGGGAGAAGCCTGGAAAATGGGATTAGGTGGCAGATATCAACCGTGATTGAATGGCGGAGTAGCTCGATGGACCGAATGGCCTAATGATACTGCTTTAGCCATGGATTGGCTAGACTATGTATTGTGATCACCACCACATGGAGTAATGGGGGCAAACAATGTAATGCTAGTTAACAGATTGTTATCTATTCTATCCACTGCAGAACAGTTTTGTTGCTTGATATGCATGTAGTCCTTTGTTGCAGCTTCACCAGGTTCGGACATCCTTTTTAAGACTGCCTAGTGCTACTGTCTTCCCTACTCATTGAATCAAAATGTACCATGGCTGATCGTAGTGGGAGTGTGAGGGGTGCACTAGCAATGAGATTACAGATTTTGGTACTTGTGAACTGCTAAATTTAGGTGATCTCTAGCTCTTAACATCCGTATGAAATATAGCCTTTTCTAAACTCAAGAAAATGTTGGACTCGGTGAGTCGGGCGGCATCCATGCAGGGAATGGATGGGCATTGTTTCAGGCCCAGACCCTTCTTCAGCCTGATGGGTGTGGGGGGATGAGAGGGCTTGAGCAGAGGTGTGGAGTGGTGTGGTAGGACAGGCTTGACAGGCCTGGATGGATACACTGGGAGGAGAGGGGGGGGGTTGATGTGAGGGTGGGTGAAGTAGATAACGGAGGGGGGGCCGGGGAGGAGGGAGTAGGGGTGGGAGAGAGGGAGGGGTGTTGAATAAGGAGGAGATCCTCCTGCTTAAGAAAGATAATTCTCCTGCTTCAAGTAATACCCCCCACTTCCTCTTTCATTCCCATGCCCCCTACCCCGACCTCTACCCCGGTCGATGCACCCTTGTTACCCCACCCCAGTCGCCCTGCTCCTGTACCCTCATTCGTACATTTATCTCCCAGTCATCCATTTCTCTTTTATCTCCCCCTCTTACCCCTCCCCTGTCCCCCTGTCCCCTTCCACCTATATCTCTCCCCGTGTTTACATTTTCCACTCCTCTCCTCTCACTAACTGACACTCGTTGGTCTCCTTTTCAAATCTAACCTTTGTCATTACTCCATTCATCTGCCTATCAAACTCTCCTGCCGGCATCCACCTATCACTTGCCAGGTTTGGCCCTGCACCCACCTCTCTTTTCCAACTTTCATCCCTAGCTACTCCTTTCGGTCTGAAGAAGGGTCCTGACCCAAAACGTCACCTATCCACTCCCTCCACAGAGTGCCTGACCCCCTGATTTCCTCCAGTATTTTGTGTTGGGCTTGAGATTCCAGCATCTGCAGATCCACGTGTCTCCAAAATATCGAACCACTCAACTTAGTCTCTCCTTGGATGACAAAGGCATGAACGCAAGAATCAAAAGAGTGAACCTTCATTAAACTCCATCTATTACACTTGTAACTATGCTCAGGTGAGGAGAGTAGACCTGCATGCAATATATGATCCAGATGCAGTCTCACTAAGGTGTTATACAACTGGCACTAGAAATCCTCTTGCAACATACCATTTGCCTTCCTAATTGCTTGTTACATCTGCATTATACAAGCTCCCTCTGAACACAAACACATTTCAATCTTTCACCATTGAAAATATTCTATTTTTATCTGCCAAAATGAATGCCCTCATATTTACCCACATTATTTTTCATCTTCTACACCCATTGATTTAATCCATCTATAACCTTCTCAAGCCTCTCTGCAGCCTTTTCACAGTCCACACTGCTACTTTGTACCATCAGCAAACTTCGACGCACTGTACATCCGTCACCCAAATAATTGATATAGATTGTGAACAATTACGGTTAATTACTTTAAACTTCTTGTTCATTCCAGACCTTTAATTCTCTGCTATTTCCAAGAGATGTCATGTATCTTTCCCCACAAAAACACCTGTGCAATTATTCTGACATTTCTTCAGTCTGTATTTATCCATGTTAAATTTGTTCGTGTTTTCCTTTTTTACATAGCCTCTGAACTTTTTGCAGTCTCTGATTATGTCTCCCACTAACCTACTTTCATACTTTCACTGCTTTGGTCTTTGCGACTTAAGCTCAAAATGTTGTATATTAACAATTCAAGTGCTCATCTACATACTTCTTAAATGTTGTATTTGCCTCCACCACTCGCTAAAGGGCCACTCAATTAAGTGCATTCCAGATTCCAACCACCCTCTTGATGAAAATATAATTATTCCTTGTAGAAATTTCTACAACTCGAACCTTATCCTAAGGTGTAAGACCCCTCTTGTAAGAAAAAAATCTCCTACAATCTCCCTGAGTCTCTCCTAATTCTGTGTACCTCTATCAGGTACTACCTCAGCCTCTTCCACTCCAAGGAAAGAGAGCATACAATCCAGTCTGATTTCTTTCAGATACTTATCCAACTCTCTTTTGAACAAAGGTTGCATTTTTCCAATCTTCAGGCACCACCCCTGAACCTATAGATATTTGGAAAATTATAGCCAGGGCCATTGCACATTCCTCTCTTACTTCCCTTAGCAATTCAACAGGCATTATTGCATCTGGACCAGGTGATTTATCCACTATCAATGATGGCCTTGACAGTGTCTCATGTTTATCCATTTTTAGCCCCTACAAAATCTCAATTCCACCTTCCTGTGCAATAACTCCAGCAGAATTATTTTTATTGATAAAGTATGATAGGAAGTACTTATTTCATAGCTCAGCTCCACAAGTAGATTTCCATTTTGGTCTCTGATCTTTTGGCCTCCTTTACAATTGTTTTCCTGTTCAAATACTGGTGGAGTATTTCTGGATTCTCTTTAGCTCCGTCTTTTCTCATACTATTGCCTTGCCTCTCTTATTTTCCAATTTACTTCATCTTTAAACTTCTGTAATCTGTCTAATTCTCCCTTGCGTTAACAACCAGGCACCTAGCATATGCTCTTCTTCATCTGCTCTGCTTTACACTCGATTCCTTTGATTGTCCAGGCAGCTCTTCAATTTCCCTACCATTCTCCTTCACGGGAATGTACCTCGACACTAGTTGAAATATCCACCTTAAAGGCCGTTTACTAGTCAATTATGGATTTGCTTGAGAGGCTTTAAATTCATTTTACCTGTGCTAGATCTGTTCTTGAAGTTGGCACTTCTCCAACTTTATATTCTGCCAGGAATGGGCTCCCTTCACTGCAAGGAGATGAGGCCTGACGTAGATCAGTGTGATCATATCAAATGGTGGGCCAGGCATGAGGGGCAGATGACATTATGACCCCGACAGTTTTCAGGTGAGGCAGAGGTTCACTTGCACCTCCTCCAACCTCATCTACTGTATCCGCTATTCCAGGTGTGGACTGTATATCTGTATATCGGCGAGACCAAGCGCAAGCTCGGCGATCGTTTCGCTGAACACCTCCGCTCAGTCCGCCTAAACCTACCTGATCTCCCGGTTGCTCAACACTTTAACTCCTCCTCCCATTCCCACACTGACCTTTCTGTCCTGGGCCTCCTCCATTGTCAGAGTGAGGCCCAGCGCAAATTGGGGGAACAGCACCTCATATTTCGCTTGGGTAGCTTGCACCCCAGCGGTATGAACATTGACTTCTCTAACTTCAAGTAGCCCTTGATTTTCACCATGAATGGATGGGCCAAATGGCCTAATTCTGCTCCTATCACATCAACATGTGAGCAACATAATAGGAATACCTTTGGCAAAAGGACTCGAGTCAACTCATCACAAAAATAATGTACATTATTTTTTAAGAAATTGCATTCCTCCTTTGAGTTAATATAATGCCAAAATTATAGCTTCAGAAGCTGTCAATATCTCTCTCCATCTCAAGAGAAAGCACTTTACTGTCCTCTCGTAAATGTATCCCTTTCTTTCCAGTGAATTATTATTGGGCTTCACGAGGTAGAAAGCACTAGACTAACACTCTACAGTGAAACCTAGCATCACTCGGGTTATCAGAACATTTTCCTGCTCAGCTGTTATGATGATAGAAGGGAAATATACAGAGGGGCATTCAGTATTTTAAAACATTTTTAGGTCACTTATTTATGGTAATATGCAATAAATATGTACATGCACAAAGAGATTTATTTTCTGTAACACTGTTAAAAAGAAGTGCTGCTTTGTACAAAACCAAGCACGCTTCTGATTCTGCATCACGGCTTTAATTGAATCTCAAATGCTGAATTAGAAATCAATAAAATAATTGGTTGTGCATCATGCGGCAAAGTCACCTTCAAACATGGCAGCGTTGAAGCAGAAGAACAATATAAAGGGCAAAAGCCTCAATCATGTACACATTATTTACCATAGTTATTAGTGAGATTCAGAAGATATCTCTCAGATGAGAGCATAGCATCAATGAAGTCTGTGAGCCAAGTACAGCAGTGGAATTGTATTTCACCAGGGGCCGCACGGTGGTGCAGTGGTAGAGTTGCTGCCTTACAACGCCAGAGACCCAGGTTCGATCCTGACTATGGGTACTGTCTGTATGGAGTTTGTACGTTCTCCCCGTGACATGCTGGGTTCTCTCCAGGATCTCCAGTTTCCTCCCACACTCCAAATACGTACAGGTTTGAAGGTTAATTGGGTTGGTATAATTCTAAATTGGCCCTAGTGTGTGTAGGATAGTGTTAGTGTGCGGGGACTGCTGGTCGGCGCGGACTTGGTGGGCTGAAGGGCCTGTTTCTGTGCTGTATCTCTAAACTAAACTAAACACAACCTGCAATTTGTGGCCAGAGTTTATCACTCTGCCACATCACCATCAAACCAGGAGACATAAAACCTGAAGAAGCCATTTAGCCTCTCATGCCTGTTCCATCATTCAATACAATCATGGTTACTCTTTTACCTCAGTGTTACTTTCTTGCACAAACCGCATATTCCCTAATATTAAAATATCTATCAACCTCTACCTTGACTATATTCGATGATGGAGCCTGCATAGCCTTTGAAGGTAACAAGTTCCTAAGAGCCATCACCCTCTCAGTGAAGACATTTCCTCTCAACTCTCTCTTATTTTGAGACTGTGACCCTGTTTCTAGCAGGCTCTGCCAGGGGAAATATCCGCTGTGTACCTACTTGTCAATTTGCTTAAGAATTTTGTATGTCTTAATTAGATCACCACTCATTATTCTAAACTCTATGAGAACAATAATTTGTCAAGATTAAAACCAGGCATATAAAAAAAAAGAGGTGCCAACATGGTGAAGCTACAGCACAGGACTTCATGCATTTTAAGCAGCTGAAACAATACAGAGTGAAGGGAATTAGGAAATCAGCATCCAGCAGATGAGAGTCCTACCTTACCCAGTTATGTGTGGTGGTAGAACTTCTCTGTGGATTGTCACCTTGTCGTGGTGGAGAAGCTTGATCCTGAGATCCTGAGAGCGATGCCGTCTGGAGCTATGCTCCTGGTAGGGCCACCCATGGTGGTAAAGTCGAGGGGGAGGTCCCTGACAAAGAGCCTCCACAGCCTTCCAACCAAGACCTCAACGATGGAACGGGTGGAGGATGATGGCTGACTTTAGTCACAACGGCTGGGAAGGCGGATGAGGGCTGCAGCAGAAAAGGGTCCCCGGTCATCTTGGACTCCAAGCCACTGGATCCTGACCCAGATCTGTCAAGAACTGTGTGGTGGCTGTCTGTGTACCAGTCTCCCCACGTTAAACAAAGTCACGCACAGGGGTCCTCCCAAAAGAGGACAGTCATACTTGTTTCAAGTGACCGCCAATGTATGTAGATGGTGGTAGAACATTAAACATCTAACAGGATAAGTTCCCTGCATAAATTCCCAATTTTTTATGACATAGGAGTCCAAAAGATGAATGCCAGAGATAAGGCATTGTTAACAAACTTATAAGGTCATAAGAGTAGAATTAGGCCATTCGGCCCATCACATCTACTCCGTCATTCGATCATGGCTGAACTATCTCTGCTTCCTAACCCTGTTCTCCTGCCTTATCCCCATAACTTCTGACACCCGTACTAATCAAGAATCTAATTATCTCTGCCTTAAAAATATCCACTGTACTTGGCCCCCACAGCCTTCTGTGGCAAATAATTCCACAGAAACTTCACCCAGAAATGCTGAATGGAGAATCCAACATGGTCACCAGCATCAGAGAAACTTGACTTTAGCCTTTTAATTCCATTCCAAAATTTCAACAAAAAAATCAAAACTTAAGATCCTTGATCATCATTTTTTGGTCGAATGAGCAAAGTGCTGATCTTGCTTCAGGGAAATAAGCCAGGCCAGGTGTCAAGGAAGCAGTGGTCATAATGTGTAGGAAAGAACTGCAGATGCTGGTTTAAATCAAAGGTAGACACAAAATGGTGGAGTAACTCAGCGGCTCAGGCAGCATCTCTGGAGAGAAGGAGTGGGTGACGTTTCGGGTCGAGACCCTTTAAGGGTCTCGACCCGAAACATCGCCCATTCCTTCTCTCCAGAGATGCTGCTTGACCTGCCGATTTACTCCAGCATTTTGTGTCTATCATCATTAGTGTTCACTGGTATGTATTTCTATAACTCCCAAGAAGAATCAAACAATATGAATAGCAAGGGCCACAAGGAACTGCAGATGTTTGAATGTTGAGCAAAGCACAGGGTGCTGGACAAACTCAGCGGATCAGGCAGCCTCTGTGGAGGAAGTGCACAGCAGGCGTTTTAGGGCAGGAACCTTTTGAACAAGGGTCCCAAACCAAAACATTGCCAGAACTGTTCCCTGATAGAGGGCTGAACGGCATGGTTACCCAGCTGCTGAGTTTCGTCTAGTGTTTGTGATGAGTCACAGATTCGCAGACTACCTGGTTTCACGAGTAATTTGGGGTCCGAAGAAGGGTCTCGACCCGAAACGCCACCCATGTCTTTTCTCCAGAGATGCTGCCTGTCCCGCTGAGTTACCCTAACATTTTGTGTTTACCTTTGCGAGTAATGAGATTGTCAATAATACATTGCCTTCTCAGTTGTGCAGCCTTTAATCACACCTCTTCCCGGTAAGGATCCTTATAAAATTCATTTGAATAGACTGAGTTATTCCTCTTGGGATGCAGAGAAGTCCTCTTTGGCCCAGCTGTGGTACCTCAGTAATGACAAACAGCAGGAGTGACTGGGTGCTTCAGGCGGAATACATTTTTAAGGTTAGAAAGTTCTCATAATATCACCAGTGCTTGTTTTGCACTGCATAGATAGCCAAAGCTCAGTCCCTCGGCAGAAGCTGGTTAGTTGTCAATGTTGGCTTTCAATAAACATGCTGCAGGTTTGAAAGCTGATATGGGACTTTTTTGTTGTTGTTTTCCAAATCTACAACTGTTGGAAAGGAGAGTAATAGAACATGGGAACATAGCAATTGAAGACCAACAGCAAGTGTTGTGGGTTTGGTCTGTCATTCCCATGCTTTACTCCCTTGTCTGGCCACACAGCCAGTGGAGTGAGATCCCAAGGGAAACTCTGGACCATCAGAATAGTCCTAATCATTTCCACAGAGGGCCTCCTTTATCCCTGCTTGCCAAAATCCTCCGGGTTTTCCTCATGCTGTGTCCATTCCTAAACATGCTCTTGGTGGTAGTTAAAATATCAAAGGCATTGCAGGAATTTAAGATTGTCAACGAATTAAAGATTCATGAAAACTCCCCAGCTACATGCTGCTGGCAATGGGATATTTCTTCACATATTCTTTTGCCTTTTGCTCAGGAAGTGATTGCCTTTGTGATTCTTAAAAGAGCTCTGTTCTGACACAGATATCCAACACAGATAGTCACTGAAATTCCTTGCCCATGCCCTCTCCCTCTCTCTTCCTTTCTCCTGCATAATATCCCTGACATGACAAATGACCAGCAACTTTGCTAGACTACTCACAAAGATATCGTGGCCACAAGAGCAGGTCAGGGGTAGGGTATCCTGTGGGGAGTGACGCACTTCACCAAAGGCACCAAATACGAGCTAGGGGCATAAGGGTGATGAACCTGCCTGAATGAGTACAGCTCCAACAACATACAAGAATCTTCAACAACATCCAGGACATAGCAGCCTGTCTAATTTCCCCCAACCCCCATCAATTTGAAACTAAGCAGGACATCTAGGTTGGGGGACAGATGGAGAGAGAGAGGGAATGCAAGGGTTACTTGAAGTTAGAGAAATCATACCGCTGGGTTGTAAGCTTATCGTAAGCTTATCTTTCAGGTTCAATGGGAATACCACAGAAACACCCTTTGTAAAGAGGTAATACTGGAGCTGCAGAAATTGTGATGAATAATAGGAACAATCTAAATCAGCAGAGGCAAAACATCCTGCAGCAAACTGAAGGAGTACGAAACAATTATGAAAGTGGCATTTACATGTACAGTTATGGTGTCCAATGAAATTGTACTTCCGAGTGAGTGACCAAAAATATTATGTAGTTGAAAAAAACAGCCCAATTTTACCTGAATTCACTCAAACGAAACATTGCACATTGAAAGATATCTTTCCATTTGTTTTCTTTGTATCAAACATCCAATGCTGATATACCTTGCACTACATATGCCAGGCCAAATTTCCTAAACTTTGGCAATGAACATCACATAAGAATTCATCCCAAAAATATTAATTTTCCAATTAGATAGTGGTTAAAAAGACACTGTCCCAGATCAATTTTCTGGGCACATCATTCTGTAAAGCTATAGTTTAGTTTAGAGATATTGTGTGGAAACAGACCCTTCAGGCGCACCGAGTCCACGCTGACCATTGATTCTGTGGTACACTAGTTCTATGTTATCCCACTTTCACATCCTATACATTAGGGGCAATTTACAGAAGCCATTTATCCTACAAACCTGCACATCTATGGAAGCACCCGGAGAAAATCCACACGGTCACGGGGAGAACGTAAAACTCCGCACAGACAGTACATAGTCAACTTCAAACCCGTGTCTCTGCCGCTGTGAGGCAAGAGGCCTACCACTGTGCCAGCCTAAACTAAACTAAAATCAGTTGCCATCTTTGTCTGGTTATCACCAATAAAACCATCTTTGTCTGGTTATCTTCAACAAAAAGTATCACTGAAAGCAAGCATGCAGGTGCAGTTGGCTTTTACACGATGAGGATTTGGTATAGGAGCAAGAATGTACTGCTTTGGTGAGATCATATCTGGAGGGTAATGTACAGTTTTGACCTCCTTACCTAAAAATGGTATATATCTGCCATAGGGGAAGTGTTGCAAAGGTTCACCAGACAGATTTCTGAAATGGCGGGACTGCTTTCTGATGAGAGATTCAGTTGCCTGATGCTGATATGAATCAGAATTAAAACGTACACAATTTTGTCGAACTAGACAAATTGAAGGATGAGCAGCTGTTTTTACCTGACTTGGGGTGTCTTGCGTAATGCGTTACTATCTCAGGTTACGGGGCAAGAGATTTAGTATTGGGATGAGGAGAAAATTCTTCTATCTGAGGATGGTATCCTGTGGGATTCTCCAGACAAAGGGATGTATCATGTATCATGTGTCATGTATCCGGCAAGCCGTGGCCAGACCCACCAGCAGGCCCAGCACGTTCCCTCACTGCGGAACGGGGTCTCGCCCGCCATGGACCGTGGTCAGTGGATCTGCCCGGTGGGCCCGGCTCACCCACAGCAGACTAGGAACCCGCCTGAAAGGCCTGACCTGCCGGCTCTGAGTGGTAGGGGTAGGAAGGAGGGTAGGGTTGCCAACTTTCTCACTCCCAAATAAAGGTCAAAATAAGGGACAAATTCCCGACGGCAATTCGTTGACTGACTCAGCCATGGCCGGATGAATGATGAGTTGGTCCGGGAGCTGGACTGCACAAAAGCCCAACCGGCGGGCCAACTGAGGAGTTGCAGCTGGCCCGCCGGCTGGGCTTTGTGTTCTGCTGCACGCAAAGTCCGGCACCCCATCCAACTCATGAACCGATGATCGGCCATGAGAAGGAGGGGTGTTGGTGTTGGTGTCGGCGGTAAGTGAAGGTCGGTCCCGTATGGGACAAACCAATTTAGCCCAATATACGGGATGTCCCGGCTAATACGGGACAGTTGGCAACCCTAACGTGGGGGAGGGGCAGTAGGCGGATCAGCTGCAGGAGGTGGTGCACTGCATCAACGGTGGAGGCCATACAACAGCATGGGGCCCGGCTGGACTGGGCGCCGCTCCAAGAGGCCGAGCACGTGGACTGGATGATGTGGTGGAGGACACCATGGCTACGCTTGGCCAGGACAACCCCACAATGCCGCCAGAACAGGTCAAGAACCCTGTACTTACAAACTGGGACTTGAAAATGGCACCAAAACTGGCATCAAGAGGTATGAGGAGAACATGGGAACATCGCATTGAGATAAAAGATCAGCTATGTGAATATATTGAATGGCGGAGCAGGATTCCTGCTCCTAATATCCACGTTTCTATGACTGGGGGAAATTGCCCATCATTTTATATCATCAATGTTAATAAGGGTTTTGTTAATTACCTACACCACATATTGATTGCACAATAGATCAATAACAATCAGAAATATTAAACCAGCAGGTTCCCTGTAATGGCTGAACCGTCCTCTGAATACTTTGACTAAGCTTAATATGATTCTGAAAAACTGAGCCCTCCACCTTTGAATTCTTCAAGACAATTTGAAAGGCAACAATGTTTTCTTTTCAACCAGATTCTGTGAATTTTAAGCAGCATGTCTGTCAGATTTTAAGTTACTTAATTTCCAATCATCGTATCACCAAACCAAAATATATTTATTAAATCATTCTGAGTAACTGTGGCAAGACATTCATTTGATGATAACGTTTTATAACAATATTTTTGCACAACACAGAAGCAGTCGCCAGACAGAACATTTTAAAACTAATTTTAAGATCATCATTAATATTGTGGATGTTCGCTTAATTTGGAGAACATTGGGACAGCTCCATGAGGCTTTATCAGCAAATGTGTTGTTCAGCGTGGTAACAAACTAAGCAGACCAGGATTAATCCGTGGCCAGCAAGCGAAGTTCATGAGAATTCACATCTGAGTAACCAAATGAAGAGATTTAAAAAATTGTTGGCAGAATTCGGGATAGTTTTACAGAATACAAATCTGAAGCTCAGTACTTAATCCTTAAATCCAGTACTTAAGGTAGTAAATTTCTTTCCAAAGATGGACATCCAAATCTCTCAGATTCAGTTTAGTAACGAATATTGGTCATGCTTTGCACATTATTCAAATGAATTCTGGAAACAGGTAAAAAAGAGGCTAAAATCAAAAGAATCATATTGTTTTGCGAAACAGTATGACTTAGCAAAATATGCAAAAAATAATTTTCTGTTCAGACCATAAACATCGGCAGTGTTCCCTTGTGTTTGTGGGCTGTTTGTGCAGTTGTTCCATAACCCAAACTGCCTGTCCCGTTTCGACAATGCCACATTACAGCCATTCCAATCACAAAATCACCCTCACAAAATTTACAAATCTACCGAATTTTTTTTTTTAAAAGGATAAAATTCACTCTCACGGAATTTACGTGGGGGGGAAAACTGCACAAAATGTGAAGAAACAACAATTTTGTCTATTTTAATTTTTTTAAACTTGTTTGTCTTAACCCATGGGCAGATTATATGGCTTTTTGGCACAGTGACTTCAAAACTTGCTGTCTAATCATAAAGGTGCACTGTTATTTATTGTGAGTTACATTATTGAACGTTCTTATCCATATTTGATATACATTTAAAAGTCTATGTTGCCATCACACTGAAAGCTGATACTGAAGACAAAAAGAGGCTGGCACCTATCTCCATTCCCCCCCACCCACAACCCCTACCCAGCTTCATCTGCCCTTTTTATTCTCCCCTTATCTGATTCCATCTATTATCATCAGTTTGTATTTAGCTCCAGATTACAGCATCTGCAGTTGAGATTAATTTTGGAAACTGACAGGCCAATCTCTTAAATGACACCACCCTCACCCCGCACCCTACCCCTGACATTAATCAGCAGCTGCAGTACTATCATTACCGTTGAGCCTCTAGGTACACATCTCCACTTATTACATGGGAATCAATGGGAAATAGGGTTTCACATGATGGAAAATTGCAATACAGATGTTGTTTTAAGAACACAACTTCTATGTTGCAGGAGTTGCCTGTGCTGTAAGCTAACAAAAGGTTAAATGGCCAGATGTGGACCCTGTAGTGCCCCAAGGCATGGATGTAGTTCTGGTGGAGCACAAAGCTGTGTGTGGTCTGATCCAACACAAGGATTGCTCATGATATAGAGTTAATTGTGGCAAGGTTTCTCGGTGGAAAGGGAAAGTAGATGAATTATGGAAAGCAAGCTGTGCAGGTCTCACATGATATGTCAAAAATTACTTAACTATCATGGCATTTACTTATAGAATAACAAAAGTATGCCAAGCTTAACTTCAGACTGAGGCACCGAGATATTAGTTACTTTCTTCGAGCAGCTACACACTAATCACAGTGTGGCCGTGACTGAACTACATCACACAGCTCCAACCTCCTGACCAGTTAAAACCATTTGATTTCACTCAATCTTGACTCACACATAGCTTTCTGCCTGTGTGAGTTTTCATTAATCTGAGCCTCCTGCTGGATGCAAGACACTGTAAATGGATTATGCATTATCACAGACAGGGTTTAGCCGCATTCTTTCCACAGACAGAAATTCCCCACTGCATGAAAAAACAAAGAACAGTTACAATTATATATTTGAAATCAACCTTTAGTACCAGGAAGGTACACAAAAATGCTGAAGAAACTCAGCGGGTGCAGCAGCATCTATGGAGCGAAGGAAATAGGCAACGTTTCGGGCCGAAACCCTTCTTCAGACAGTTTAACACTTTAGTACCAGGGGTTTCCTTCTTAATTATGTTAGGGAACAGTTTAGTTGCATATCAGGGGGAGAACACCATCCAGGACTGTTCTTCTGATTATCATATTATAACTCTGGTAGAGGGGGATTCAGAACCAAAAACTCATAGGTCAAATGATAGGTGTGATCCCAAAAATGTAGTAAATGAGTGGTGGAAGCACATTATGGCCAATGAATGGAAGCCTCACCTTCAGTTTTGTTTTCACGGATTGGGCATGGTCAGGAGAAGTTCGCAGGACTCATCCCAATTAAAATGAGTGATGTGTGGAGTATGATGGAGCCTGGTTGTTGATTTACTCATTATAATAACTGTCCATGTTTTCCAGGGATGCTGCCTGACCCGCTGAGTTACTCCAGCATTTTGTGTCTTTTCTTGGTAAACCAGCATCTGCAGTTCCTTGTTGCTACGTTTGGACATTTATTTTGTTGTTGAAGCTTGCTGTGTCCAATTGTCTACTGCATTTCCCCAAGTTATAACAATGGTCACCTTTGGGATGTACTAAAGTAACTACAAATGCAAGCTCTTAAAGTCTTTATGAGCAAAGGCGCAACACGCAAAGCCTGCATTAAGTTAAAGGATTGTAGCTTTTCCATATACACCCATGAGAATCTAACCTATTTATCTGAGTAATCATGCTGCTTTTAGTTCCCAAGTCATAACCCAAAGATAGTACCTCCAATATTTAGAGATTAAATTGATAACTGCATTGACATTCAGAGGGAGAGGTGTTATTATTAAATACTGTGACTAATTGCTTGCTCTTTGAATCAATTTATCAGCTGTTGACATTTCACCACATCAATACCCCACACAGGTATCATATGTCAATAAATAATAGCTCTCAAATTGAGGTTAGCCCTTGTAACTTATGAGCACCATTACTTTGAAATGAAAGAAGAATTTTTCTTTCAGAATCACCGAGGTAAACAAAAATGTCACATTTTGACCCGTTCTTAAATGGGGCGTATTTAGCATTCAATCTGTTCAGTGCACATAATATCTAAAGTTAAATTGCATGCTTGCTTTCATTTAGATAACAAGCCAGTCAATTTCTGAATAATACTGCAAAAACCTTGTGGCCATCCTTTCATTCAGGTTATTTTATTTCTGAGTAATCATTGCTCAGAAGGCACAGGGTGTTCTATATAATGCAGCGCACAATCCTTGCTACACAATTGTAATTTCAGTGCTTCAGACGGACTCTTGAATATATATTCCTATTCTATAGCATGCTGCGAGCCAACAAACCTCCTGCTCTTTCTACATTGTCAGTGTAAAGACTTACAAAGACATTCTGAAAATTTATAAAATTGGAATACAGAATTGGGAAAGAAGAGGAAACAAGTTAGCATCTAAGTTGCCGGGAGCACGGGGGAGGAATCAGTAGGACAAAGGGAATATATCTGAAGGAATGAAACCAGGGTTGCTGATGGTGATACTGTTCTATACCTTCCCTCATTACCGTCCAGAGAGCTTTGAAATCAGCAGATGATCACAATCCCAGATCTGGCACATTGCTCAAGGTCTACTGGGCAACAATGATACCTGTATGCCTCGTGAAACTTGGACTGCCTACCTACAGCAACCCTGACCTCACCCTAACAGAAAGATGGTCTGTTTGTCCAAACCATTCCTTCCCACTTCGCCACAACTTCACACTTTTCAAGTTCTGACAAAGGGTCTTCAACCCTTTGTTTCTCTTTTTCACAGGTACTGTCTCACCTGCTGAATGCTTTCCACATTTTCTGTGTTTATTCCAGACACACCCTGAATACATTCAGGAGTAGCTGCATGCCTTTGTGGTTGTAGGTTCTTTTTAGTAAAGTTATTATATAAATTAAATGCCATGTTATTTTATGTTAAATGGCATTATATTTAAGGTCAAGTACCCAGTTATTCTCCTGTAGTCAATCGGAGTGAATGAGATAGAAGTTGTTGAGTAGTCAGGGACAGTCAAGCAGCAATGAGTAGGGCAGACACAAAATGCTGGAGTCGCTCAGTGGGTCAGGCAGCATCTCTGAGGAAAAAAATTACGTGATGTTTCGGGTCAGAACCCTTCTTCAGACTGAAAGTAGAGTTCGGTCGGGGGAGCTGGAGGCAAGAAAAGGTCAAAGAAATCAGGGCCGGCAACAGATGACCTCAGGAAGGGTGGAGCCCATAATGCCCCATTGTTTGCTGGGGAAGGTGTGGGTATGGGGCGTCCACTCGTCCTCCCCAACTCATATACTATATGGCAAAAAATGTGATAACAGACTGCATTTGCAGCTCTTGAAGCTGCAGCTGTGGGAACCAACTTGTTTTCTCTCCAACCAAGCAGGTGTGTGGTGTTGAAATTCCACACTCCTCTACCCTTGAGCTCTGTACACCACAACTTGTTTTCCTTAGAATTCAAAACGCAGCCCTCCATATTAGGTGAAGTCCACATATAATTGCTACTAGGTTCAGTCACTGTCGGTGAACTTGCAATTGATAAGGCATATGGTCATTGCTGAGTTTTGAACTTTGACACTACTTCTTGGTGAGAAGAACTAGAGGAGAGCATATTTAGGAAAACTAGTAAAGTAAATTTAAAATGTCCTAAATGTCCATCTTAAGCCCCTGTCCCACTTTCACGACCTAATTGGCGACCTCTGCCGAGTTTGCCCTTGACTCCTACTCGCAGCATGGTCACCACGAGGTCGTAGGAGGTCTTCGTAACTCTTCCTCATGCTCCGTGAGTGGTCTCCGCGTACTCGTGGCCTCAAGTAGGTCGCGGCGTTTTTCCAGCATGATAAAAAACGTCCACGAGTAAAAAAAAGGTCAGCATGGAAAAAATGGATACTTTTTACTCGTAGGTAGGTCGTGATGGTAGTCGTAGGTAGTCGTAGGTAGTCGTAGGTCGGTAACTGGCCCAGAAAAAAATGCAAACATGACATCATTTTATCATGTGATCATTTTCCACTCGTAGCTAGTCGTAGTTGGTCTTAGGTGTGGAACACTGAGGTCGACGGGGGTCGTAGGCAGGTTGTAGACATAGTCGTAGGAGACCGTAGACATAGTCGTAGGAGGTCTTTTACTTCGGCGAGTCAACACGACCTTGATATTTTTTTCAACATCTAGGGTCTTCTAAACTCGGGATAGGTCGTCCAAGTGGGACAGGTCCTTAAGCTATATCTATTTCGCCATGTTAGTCCCATATCACTCTAAAGCTTCCGTATCCGTGTACCTGTCCAAATGTTTATATTGTATCAGCTTCAAGCATCTTCTATGGCAGCTCGATCCATATACGTCCCACTCTCTGTGTGAAAAAGGTGCCCCTGAGGTAACTTTTAAATCTTTCTCCTCTCACCTTCAAGCTATGCCCTCTTGTTTTGATTCTCATACCCAGGGCTGCAACATTGGTGAGAGTTGGGAGTGAGAAATTGCGAGAGACCAAGCCGAGGGAGCATAGTGGGGGGGGGTGGGAGCTGGGTGTCCCCCTCCCATTGGTACGGAACTTTTGCATTTTTCAGCTTGAAATTGTGCAATATGGTGCATACTGTAGCGAGCCTTTTAACTTACACTTGAATGCAATATATATGCTTTAAATTGGATTGGAGTGTTTTGAAAGGGGGGAGGCTGAGCGATCACTGATCACTGGCTTTGGGGGTACCCGGTGAGGGAGTGGAGAAACGAGTGGGGAGAGGGTGTGGAAGAAGGGTGTCCCCCCTCCAGGGTAGGAACGTTTTGAAATTTGATGTACTAAAATCATGTTTTAGTGCATTGTAGAAGTATGATTTCAATGTTTTTTGTATGAAGTATTTTTAAGAGGTAACTTTTTAAGGGGTAACTTTATCCACACAAAGGGTGATGGGTGTATGGAACAAGCTGCCAGAGGAGGTAGTTGAGGCAGGGACCATCCCAACATTTAAGAAAAAGTTAGACTGATACATGGATAGGACAGGTTTGGAGGTATGACCAAAAGCAGGTAGCGTAGCTGGGACATGTTGGCGGGTGTGGGCAAGTTGCGCAGAAGGGCCTGTTTTCACATTGTATCACTCTATGACTACATTATACCTCCACCATGCATGAATGCTTCAAAATCAAGTGATCGAGTTTTATTGCCATATACTCCAGCATAGAAACATAGAAAATAGGTGCAGGAATAGGCCATCGGCCCTTCGAGCCAGCACTGCCATTCAATATGATCATGGCTGTTCATCTAAAATCAGTACCTCTTTCCTGTTGTTCCCCATATCCCTTGATGTCGTTAGCCCCAAGAACTAAATGTTACTCTCTCTTGAAAACATCCAGTGAATTGGCCTCACAGCCTTCTGTGGCAGAGAATTCCACACATTCACAACTCTCTGTGTGAAGAAAGTATGTCCTCATCTCAGTCCTAACTGCCCCCCCCTTTATTCTTAAACTGTGACCCCTGGTTCTGAACTCCCCCAACATCGGGAACATTTTTCCTGCAGTTACAGTAAGTGAAAATCTAGCAGGCAAGCAGGATGCTTTCTCCAACCACCCCCATTTGAAGTCCACTATCTTCCACCGTTTCTACCCAGTGCTTGGTACTTACTTCCAGCAGCCACTGGTTGTCCTCCTGGATGCACCGAGCCACAGCCTGATCTATGGCCGGTCACCAGGGCGAATTTGGCACACAGACTCTCACGGCAGCGGCGCAACGCTTCCGACGCCTTGCACTGAGGCGGCTCCATGGCAGGAACTGCAGTGAGCGACTCGCCAGCCCGGCAAACCACTCGCCAGCCCCGCTCCCCGTCCGCATCTGTCCCCGCCGCTGCTTCTGCTTCCAACACCCATGGTCCATGGCAGTTGATATGAGTTTTGAAATTTCGTTGATCACAGAATTTCTCACAACAGAGCGAGAGAAATTTGTGATCAATATGAGAATTGGCAAAATGCGTGATTCTCACGCTCAATGCATGGGAGTTGGCAGCCCTGCCTCTCTATCCCCCTCTCTTTCTCCCCCTCTCTCTTTCTCTCTCCCCCTCTCTCTTCTCCCCTCTCTCTCCACCTCTCTTTCTCTCCCTCTCTCTCTCTCCCTCCCACGTCACTCTCCATCCTCTCTCTCCTCCCCTCTCCCTCTGCCCCCTCTCTTCCGCTCTCTCTCCTCTCAACACCCCTCTATCTCTCCCCTCCCCCTCTCTTTCCCCTCTCTCTCCTCTCTCTCTCTGTTTCTCCTCTCACCCCTCTCTCTCCCCCTGTCTCCCCCTCTCCCCTTCCCTCTCTCTTCTCTCTCTCTCCCCCTCTCTCTCTCTCTCTCTCCTCTGTTCCCCTCTCTCCCCTCTCTCTCCCCCCTCTCTCTCCCCCTCCCTCCCATCTCACTCCCCCCTCTCTCATCCCCTCTCTCCTCTCTCTCTCCCCTCTCCTCTCTCTCCCTCTCTCCCCTCTATTTCCCCTAACTCTCTCTCCCCTCTCTTTCCCCTAACTCTCTCTCCCCCTCTCTTTCTCTGTCTCTCTCCCCCTCTTCTCTCTCTCCCCCTCTCTCTCTCTCCTCTCTCCCCCTCTCTCTCTTTCTCCCTCCTCTCTATCTCCCCTCTCTCTCCCTCTCTCTCCACACACTCTCCCCTCTCTCTCTGTCTCTCTCCTCTCTCTCTCTTCCCCCCCTCTCTCTCTCATCTCTCTCCTCCTCTCTCTCCCTCTCTCTCCCCCATTTCTCCCTCCACCTCACTCTCCCCCTTGCTCTCTCTCCCCTCTCTCTTTCTCCTGTCTCTATCTCCTCTTTCTCTTTGCCCCCTGTCTCTCTCTCTTTCCCCCTCTCTCCCTCTCCCCCCCCTCTCTTTTACCACCCCTCTCTCTTCCCCCTCTCTCTCCCATTCTACCCTCTCCTCCCTCTCCACCCCCTCTCTCTCTCCCTCTCTCTTCCCTCTTTCTTCCCTCTCACCCCTCTCTCTCTCCCCCCTCTCCCACCTCACTCTCCCCCCTCTCTTTCCCCTTTCCCCCCCTCTCCTCTTCTCTCTCTCCATTCACTCCCGCTCTGTCTCTCCCCTCTCTCTCCTCTCACCCGCTCTCTCTCCTCTCATCCCCTCTCTCTCTCCCCCCTGTCTCCCTGTCTCCTTCCCCTCTCTCTCTCTCCACCTCCCTTTGAGAGTCTCTGTGCCGAAGGCAGCGGCGCAACTATTCCGACGCCTCCGACGGCCTGGGACTCTCGCACTGGGGCTGCTCCATGGCCGGAGCTGCAGCGAGCGACTCGCCAGCCCCGCAAACAATCGCTAGCCCGGCAAACACTCGCCAGCCCCGACTCCCCGCATCTGTATCCGCCCGCTGCTTCCATCCCTCCCTCAGCCCCGGCTCTCCAACCCCCGCGGACCATGCAGTTTATCTGAGTTTTGACATTTTCGTTGATCACAGAATTTCTCACCACAGAGCGTGAGAAATTTCTGATCAGCGTGAGGGTGTGAGAGTTTATTCAAATGTGTGATTCTCACGCTCAAAGCGTGAGAGTTGGCAGCCCTGCATACCTTAGGGAAAAAAGATTGTGCATTCAACTAACCTATGCTCCTCACGATTTTTCAGCACTTTCAGGTCACCCCTTAGTGTGCTACACTTAAGGAATAAAGTCTTAACCTGCCCAACTTCTCCTTGTATCTCAGGCCCCTGAGTCATGGAACATAAATTAATAGTTAGATGAGAGAATGGATAAATGCCATTTATGTGAGTGCTGTGATTTGCATAGAAAATATATATCTGCCTGTATGCATTTTTCTATGATATTGCAGTATTCATATGCATTTCCAAATTGCAAACAAGACTTGCCTGTTACCTTGCATGACCCAGCAAACTTCTTACTTGGATTCACAAAGTGATGTTAATCACCATCACCATGTATCTGAACTTTTACTTCACTGTTCTCTAAACTAATTTCTTTATAGCCGTTTCCTGGGGAGTACTGTTCTACCTCCTGCCGTAAAGTTACACCACCTCTATAGATGCATGTGAAAAATGGCACTTCTGCCTAACATTTGTACGAGACCATAGAGTTGCAGTCTTCCTAGAGTGGACCATTTCAGGTCAAGAGGAGAAAACTAGAGAGAAATTAAACAAAACACTGCGATGCACTAAAAACAAAAAATCCAAAATAAACCCAACTTCAATATGGTTTGTCACAGTGATAATTATGATTAAAGCTAAGAAAGAATTGAACATACACTATTTTAATTATCTTAATGTGACACTGTAAAATTGATAAATCCATGAATCTGACTGAAGACTGGTTGATTTATTTTAATTAACGAGCAATTAATTAGTTATTAATTCACCAATCAAGCCGCCTTAGTTAATTATTATTTCTAAGCGAAGGATAAGCTGACAAAAACATTGTTAGATGAAATATTGCCTTGCTTGTTTCAGTAATTTCTGCAGTAAATAAGCCTGCATCACTGGTGATAGATAAATAACCTTTAGGTTAGATTTTGATGAAGTGATTATTTTAGCAATTTGGGCAATAAAACTGAGCTGGTTTCAGACATATATACTGAGGAAACCAAGCTGTGTTTGGTAATGTATGCATATTAATGATAGATTATTAATAACTAATTACCATAGAACATAACAAGAAGTTTTAGGATAGACACAAAATGCTGGAAATGCTGTCAGCGGGACAGGCAGCATCTCTGGAGTGAAGGAATGGGTGACGTTTCGGGTCGTGACCCTTCTTCAGATGTTTCAGGAACTGGCTATGCAGCCGTTCCAGCCAATTGCACTATTCAACACTCAGGTAACCTCTAACTTCAAGTACCCATTGCTTTCCCTCTCTCTTCATCCCACCCCCATCCTAGTTCTCCGTTTGACTAGTTTGACCGTCCTCCTGATTAAATTTTATCTTTGTTTGCCTCGTTGTCAGCTTCCCCAGCTAACAATAATTTATTCTACATTTTCTTTGAACTTCGTCCCCTTTTATCTCTCGTTTTTACACCTTATCCTTCCAAATCTCTGTGTTTCCCTCTCTCCTGACTCTCAGTCTGAAGGAGGGTCTCGACCCGAAACATTACCCATTCCTTCTATCCAGAGATGCTGCCTGTCCCGCTTACTCCAGCATTTTGTGTCTATCTTAGGGCAAAGCTCCCGACAGGGGGATGAAGGCATTGTCTTCTGCTGAGACACATTGTCAATCCACAGATTGATCAGCCTCCTCAACCAGTTCAAACTGATCTCTGGGGCCAGAGTCACTCACAGAAAAAGTGAGAAAATGTTTTTTGCAACCAGCCAGACCGACTCTTTATCCTTTACCCTTATTGGACTCTTGGTCCAATTATCTAAAGATGCTGCAATGAAGATCTGAGCAGACAGGGCTTTCATCAAGAAATGAGTGGAATATGTAGATAAGGGGTATCCGTTATAGTAGACAAAACATCACATAATCATGGAAAGGAGCCTGTTCATCACGTGTGATGTACTCTTGGTGTGGCTGTGTACATGGTGCTGGCAAGGCCCATGACCCAGGGCTGCAATATCGCAATCGCCAAGACCTTTTACCAGATCAAAAATGGGGTTTACAGAACCTCAACCTATAAAACTCCAGGAAAAGAAGGGACATATAAACAACTTGGCCCTCAATCTGAAAGTTGCCTTTGTGTGTGACTGTGTGTAGATTATGGTTATGCAAACACCGTGTGTTACTAGAAGCTGGGATGTTATCTGTCCCCAGTGTTGTGAAAGATGGGTCTGGCCATATTACCTCAAATATTCCTTCTGTTCAGCACCACATGTGCCTGTCAGGATACCTTATCCAAAAAAACACCTTTGATCACAAATCAATGGTCTATATTAACTGTCAACAGAGGCCTGAAGCAAACATAGAGTGTGTCCTGTAGGGCAGTTCCATGAGTAGATTGTCAGTTATCTGTCAGAATGTCTCATTACCAACTTTACAACAAGCTGCAAGGCCTTCCTTAGTCGGTGATGGGAAAGGCCCACACTGTCAGATTTTTCATTTATAATCAGAATATTGTCTGCACTGCATGCTGCCCTAATGACAGCTTCACTGGAAATTATACTGTTTCCCATCTTCTCACCACAAGCGCCTTTACCAGGAAAATCTGGGAATAGATGCAGGGGGCATTCCCAGACGTTTGTTCGGGACAACTACATACCACTGGAGTTTGTGTTGCACAGGGAAACCAAATCCACTGGAGGGATAAGCAAATCAACATCAGCTCTTTGCAGGCCCACAGACCTGCCACAGGTGGCCCCACTGGCCCTAGTTTCTCTACATTGTGTTGGCCATGTCATTGGCATACAAGACTTCAGAGTCCGACTCTCTACTCTGAACTCTGTCATGGTTAGAAATTACCAGATGGATGGAGAAAAAGATTCAAGTTTCAAATCTTTCCTGAAGAAATGCATCAACCCCACTGAAACCTGGGAACATCTGACATAACTGCTCAAAGTGGAGAGGGAGCATTCCGGTTGGTATTGAGAATCACAAGGCCATGTATTGAGAGCACACAGAAGCTCTGCATAAATAGCTTAAGAAGCATACCACCTGACAATCTCTCTACCCGCCAGGCCTGTCAGACATTTTCTGCCCACATGTTCTCACTGGTTCTCACTTTGGCCTCATCAGCCACCTCAAAGAGCCCACAAAACCAGAGGGAAAGCAAATGGCACTCGGCCTGTAGGTATTGCCAAAGAAGAATATTGTCACATATATCAGCTGCTGTTGCCACAGCATTAACGCAGTGAAAGATGACCTCTTCTCTGTTGATGTTGTTCATAACCAAGTGCTGCAGACTGACCCACTCTAGGATCCATTGATACGTACTAGGGAGCAAGCTGAAGTTATTGCCACGCCTCTCAAAGAGAAGTGACAGCATTTAGATCCGCATGTCCTTGCACACTGAACTGTTGGAATTTGTTCTAAAAACTTTGTTCAAAAGTTGTATATAAGTAATGTGCTGGTTTTAACTAATTGGGATAACGTGGCTTGTGATTTACATGTTGATTTGAATGTTATGCATTATCAATAATTGAATTATTTTTCTGAATAAAGTATGTTTTGAATTGTTTTACATCACTAAAAGAAAGGATATAACCTAATAAATCGTTCCAAATATATTTTTTAATCCCTTCACCGGCCTTCTTGAATTTTCCAATAAGTAGCGCAGTTACAGGTCAAAATGAAGTTTACTGGAAAATAAAGATAAAGAATAAGTTCAAATATTCTTAACAAAATATTTTCATTTGGAACAATTGTTAATGCTTTTCACTGTAGGCTCAGTTTACGTGGGGAGAGTGAATGTACTAATTAACTTCCTGTAAATAGAGTTAACAAGATAGAACAGAGCTGAACATAGCTGCAACACAGAGAGAAGTGTCAAGTGGGGAAGAACTCATTAGATAATGATTAGTGAGCAGTTCTTCCTTATTTTATCAGACGTTCTAAGTAATCACAGGGGCAGCATTTTACAAGTACACTGGAGACCAGTGGACTCCAGAGTCCAAGCTGACTCTCAGAACAATTCTATCAACCCTGTCCCCCATTTATTTATTTTCCTGTAATCTATCCTCTCGCACATACCCCGCAACTGCTCCTGCCACCCACCTGAACTAGAACGGCTCGATTGTAATCATATATTGCCATTCCGCTGACTGGTTAACACGCAACAAAAGCCTTTCATTGTACCTCGGTACACGTGACAATAAACTAAACTAAATTAGAACTAATTTACAGTAGTCAGCCAATCTACCACCCTGTCTATGGAATGTGGGAGGAAGTTGGAGCAACTGGAGGAAACCCATGCAGTCCAGGGAGAGCGTGCAAAGGCCACCGAGCCAACTTCATGCAAAAGCTTCCTGCAAAAAGGATTTTTGTTGCATCCAGGTGTATCTGCTGATCTGAATCTGCAGATTTATTAATGTATCATATGTCAAAAATTAAATTTGATTTCTGTTTAAAACATCAAAGTAATTTATTTTTTAAATGTTCAATTAAGACAAAAGATGATGAAATACAAATATTTGCCACTGTTTAAAAACAAACATCCCCACTTGGGATTAAATTAAATTGAGACGCGTTATTTGCACTCTTGCCTGCAGCAACTTTGATTTCTTCACATCTTAAAAAGCTTTCCCCGACCAGTTATGACAGTCATACATTCACGGAGACCTGTCGCACAATGTTAGGCGCAGTGTTAAAGTAGATGCTCTTTGTACCAAAATAATTTTCTTTCACAAGAAAATTGGCTTCTTTGGATCCGCCCATTGTAGTCTGATGTGTAATCCATCCCTGCTTGTGGCATTTCTGCAGACATTAGGCACGGAGCAAGGAACAGTCCCAGCAGCCAAGCACTGGATGATTAGTGAACATCACCAACAAGAAGGGATGCAATATGTTCACCGTGATATTTAATAAAAAACAAGATCATTTAAAAGCCAACAATTAACACCCTGGGGATAGGTTATCATCAATCCCAGAAATATAACTTGATCAGATGCATCAGATCTGAGGGTGCCTATACTACAGTGTCTCGCCTCCTGACATTTCAAATTCCCTCTATCTACAAAAAGTAGGTATGTAAAACCACCAGAAAAGGGAACAAGATTTAGGTTTGGAAGCAGTTTAGTCATAGAGTCTACAATGTGGAAACAGGCCTTTTGGCCCAACTTAGTGATCAAAAAGGACTACAAGTTTAATTGAGTGAAAATATAGCATCAGAATAAATTTGCAAGAAACATAAAAGGGGACTGCAAAATCTTTTAGCAAAATGTAAAATATAAAAAAGATATAAAAACTACAAACCAGAGTATGAAAAGAGGTCGTTGTGGAAATAGTGGATGGATTAGTTGTCATCTTCCAAAATGCTACAGATTCTGTTACAGTTCTGGCAGGTTGGAGGGTGGCAAATGTAACAGAACTATTTTATTAGAGAAAGGAGAAAGAATGCAGGGAACTACAGCCTGGTTAGCCTAATATCAGTTGCACAAAAGATGGTTGAGACTTTTATAAAGGATTTAATTGGAAAATTGTGTTTGACTAATCTACTGTTGCTTTTTGAGGACCTGGGTGGTCAAAGACATCGTGGAGAATCAATGAAGAAGGTGGTTTTGCTTTTTTTAGGTATTTAATGAAATCCTACATAAGTGTTTAAAGTACCTCGGTATGGAGGTAAGATACTAATGTGGATCAAAAATTGGTTGCCAGACAGGAAATAAAGTAAAATAATGGATCTTGCTCCAAATGGCAGATGTTGACTAGAAGGGTACCACAAGCATCTGGGTCCAAATTATTCACAGTATATATCAATGATTTGGGCGAGGAAATTAAATGCAATATTTCAAAGCTTGCTGATGATTCAGAATTAAGTGGAATGGTTGGTTGTGAACAGGACACAGAGACTTCAAAGTGACTTAGACAAGTTGAGTGAGCGGATAAATACATGGCAGGTCAAAATCATGTGGATAAATGTGAAATTATCCCCTCTGTAGGGAAAACAGAAAAGTAGAGTATTACTAAAATAGTGTTAGATTGGAGAACACTGACGTGCAAAGATATCTGGGTGTCCTTCCACACCAGACACTGAAAGCAACGAGGGAGGTCCAGCAAAAATTAAGGCGGCATATGATAAGCAAGATGATTTGAGTACAGGAGCAAATATGTCATGCTACAAATATACAGGGATTGGTGAGATGACACCTGGGGTACTGCAAATGCAATTTTGGTTCCTTGCCTCAGAATGAATATATTTGCCACGGTGACGCAGCGGTAGAGTTGCTGCCCTACAGTGCTTACAGCGCCTGAGACCCGGGTTCGATCCCGACTACAAGTGCGGAGTTTATATGTTCTCCCCCGTGACCTCGTGGTTATTGGTTTTCAGATCTTTGGTTTCCTCCCACACTCCAAAGACAGGTATGTAGGTTAATTGGCTTGGTATATTGATGGTCGGTGCAGACTCGGGGATTGCTGGTCGGTGCGGACTCGGTTGGCCGAAGGGCCTGTTTCCGCGCTGTCTCCCTAAACTAAAACTAAACTAAAACGGAAATCAAAACTGATCGGAACCTCCCAACAGAAAACACAATGTAGCAACTGTACTAAATATCTTCTTTTCATCCTAACCTGTTTCAAAATAACATCATCAAACAATTAATTTACATCAATCATTCACAAGGATGACCAAAACATGGTCAACCAGTTTTGGTTGTTGTTATGTTTCCAATTCCATGCACAATCTTTGCCTTCCTAATTTCCCTTTTAACTTCACAACTATACCCATTCCTTCTCTCCAGAGATGCTGCCTGTCCCACTGAGTTACTCCAGCTTCTTGTGTCTATCTCCCTTCTATATCTCACATGCATTCTGAAGTATTGAGACACAAGTATCTATTCAAACTTCCTTTGCTGTAATCTTATCTATATGTTCCTCGACCTTCATGGGTCTCAGAGGTGTTGCTTTTAACCTTCTTGCTAACTCTGTGTAAACCTCCTGCAACAGATCATCCTTTCTGTCTCAATCACTGGGACAGATCTAGATTACATACCACCCTGGGCTCACATTTGTGGCTACGCAATCATCTACTTGCACCATATCGCTCCATCTTCCATCAATTGGATCCCCATCAACATGGCACTTCTTCTCCTCTCTACTGCTGCTGCATAAGACTGCATCAGCACAGTCCCATCGCTGCTTCTCTTGAGAAACCTTCAGCATTGCTGAGATGCAATAACCAGTCAGAGAACATGACACATTGAGGGGACTCCTGACGTCTGATCCTCTGGAGTGGTCTGGTTGACACCCATTCCCATTCTACCCTATGCTGTGAAATGACCACCTTCTGAGAAATAGGTATCCATGTAACACCGATTCTTCCAAAAGCATGCTAACTGATGCTCATAGACCAGAGTTCAAAATCCAGTTCTTCCAGTTGACCGCAACTGTAGCGTAGTTAATTATCAAAGATGCTTGAAATATCTTAGATATCCCATACGGATATAGCATCCTAGCAGCTTAGTTCCTGGACCAACAGTCAGAGTCCTGGACCAATGATCCAGAGAATCAAGGACAAATCCTAATGTGGCAACTAAGGAATATAAATTGCAATAAATAAATCTAGAATTAAGGATAATCCTGGTAATCGTGACCGTGAACTGACATGATTGTTGTAAAGGTCGAACTGGTTCACTAAAGAGCTTAATGGAAAGAAATATAGCATCCATGCCCAGTCTGGACAATATGATTCTCGACCACAGAAGAGATCGACAGTTAATTTGCCTCCTCAGTTCAAGGCCAAGTAGGAATAGACAATAATTACTATTATTTCCAGCAGTATTCTCATCATGTGAAGGAATAAGATTTCAATAGTGCTGAACAGTGCTCCAATTTTTCTGCTTACTCGAATAAGGACTAAAATGTATCTCTTTCTTCAAATCAACGCTTACTTAACTCTGGCTGGAGCACTTCACTTATTGAGAAATAATTGTTATTTGTTTATTAATACCATTCATTGCTAATTTCTCTTAGTTCACCATATTCTCATCTCATCAAATTCATAAACTCTGCACTTGGTTAAATTGCACTCAAATGAAAACACACGTATTCTGTGTGACCACCCTTGGTGTCAGTAAAAGTTTTTAAACGTCTTCAAAAACACTCCCAAATTTCCCCAAGTACTAACTCGTCTGATGATACTTAATTCTATTCCAGTAATTAGTTGCAGCTGACTATATAATTATCTGCTAACATGTCACTGACAGGCAGTTGTTTACTATTTGCCTAGTGTTTTATAAGATGCACTGTTAAAGTTTACTAGAATTGAAAGTTAAGTTAAACCTTAACTGCAAAACACAAAACTTAATTTTAGAAAGATATCAAAGCACACAAATTGACTCACTTACTAAATTCCCATCTTTACATGCATGATAAAATTGTATTTGGCTGAATGACTGCCGCCAAGCATTGGGGATGGGCACCGAGGATCACATCTGATAACTGAATGAGGAATGAGAAAGAACATCCAGGATCATTCTTTTAGCATTCATAGTTATGCTAACAGATCAAATCTGTTAGCATAACTATGGAGGCTAGGTCAGGAAGGATGGTTTGAGATTGGGATTCCTCGAGGAATTGTTGCCTTGGGTAGACGGGAGATGTGTGGGCAGGGAGGTAAGGGCCTGGGATATGGGGGGGGGGGGGGTTTATAAACACGGAAGGTTTGGGAGCACAAGGCATCAGAGAGTCAGGGAATCAGGGCCTGAGCATATAGAGTGATGGGGAACTCAATTCATGTGTGGGTGGGGGCACAGAATGCACTTACCTGTTTGAAACCAGTGATTTGTTGAGAGGGTCTAATTATCCCCAGACTGCTCACCAAATGTTCTTGGGTCAAAAATCCCTATAAAGCTGCAAAAAGAGGATTGTATGTGGAATGATATCATCCCTGAGAATATTAATGGAAATTAATATATGAAAAACAGTTGGACCTTTGAGCTGTTCAAACATAACTTGAATTTTCACTTATTTTTTGTGATGCAGCTAATAGAAATTCAAAGTTCCACTTATCAAAAGAAAAAGAAGAGCACTTAACCCAGACTGTCTTATTACTCAACACCTTCCCATTGAAACATATAAGATCGTGAGGGGCCTTGATCGGGTGGATGCACCGAGGATGTTCCCAATGATCGGGGAAACTAGAACTAGGGGACATAGTTGTAGAATAAGAGGGGGCTCTTTTAAAACTGAGATGAGGAAGAACTTCTTCACCCAGAGGGTGGTTAATTTATGGAATTCACTGCCCCAGGGAGCAGTGGAAGCAGAAACATTAAATATATTTAAATCTAAAATAGATGGTTTTTTAGCTGCCAAGGGGATAAGGGGCTACGGGGAGAGGGCAGGGATATGGACCTAGGTATGGTTAGTATAGTAAGACCTGAGTGATCTCCTGGACAAGTGTCGATCGCCTGGATTGGGGTCGGAGAGGAATTTCCCGGATTTTTTTCCCGAATTGGACCTGGGTTTTTATCCGGTTTTTTGCCTCCCCCAGGAGATCACGCGGTTCTTGGGGTGGAGAGGGGTGATAGCGATATAAAGGGGAGGGTAGTGTCTTGTGTTCTGTGTCTTGTGTCTACTGTTTGTGGGTAAGGGTGTCTGTTTAGTGTTCAGCCATGAGCGAATGGCGGTGCGGGCTCGATGGGCCTGGTGGTCTACTCTCGCACCTACTTTCTATGTTTCTATGTTTCTATGTTTCCCCATATTCCACCTGTTACAGCGGCACTTACAAATGATCGATGCAAAGAAAATGGTAATATTCACATGTGATCTTATATATTTGCTGAGTTAAATCTATTCACAGAATATTTTTTTTATTCATTCATTTTTTGAGACCTGGTGTCAATGCCAAGGGCAACATTTATCACCTGTCCCTTATTTAGAAAAGTTAAATGGTGGCAAGTCACCACTTGCACTGCTGCAGTTTTGCTGGTGAAAGAACGACCACTGTTGGGAAGGGCGTTCCAGGATTTATCCCAACGATGATGGTGAAATTAGGATGTTGTGTGGGACTTGGAAGACTTGGTGGTGTTTCCTTGAAGTCCTGGGCTTCTTGGCGGTAAGGTCACAGGTTTGGGAAATACTGTTAAGAGTGGCTGTAGTGAGTAGACAGGAGAAATATTTCTTGTCCATGTTTGACAATGTCAAGCCCACTCCCACTTGCTCTGAAGTGAGTAGACAGGAGAAATATTTCTTGTCCATGTTTGACAATGTCAAGCCCACTCCCACTTATTATGCAGCTCCTTCTGGTGAGTCCATCCCGCTGGTGATACCGAATTTGCTTAGGACCTATGATGCTCAAATCTGTTAGCATAACTATGGAGGCTAGTGTTTAACCAATCTCTGAGTCTCACAAAATTGATGGGTGGCCTCAGATGCTTGTAATAATGTAAGAATATAATAGTCAGGAGCAGGAATTTCAGGAAGGACATTCTTGCTATTGAGGGAGAGCAGCGTAGGTTGCTGTCATATGATGAAAGAATGGAACGATTGGGCTTGTATTCACTGGAATTTAGAAGGATGAGAGGGTATTTTATAGAAACATATAAAATTATTAAGGGATTGGACACGCTACATGCAGGAAACATGTTACTGATGTTGGGGGAGTCCAGAACCAGGGGCCACAGTTTAAGAATAAGGGGTAGGCCATTTAGAACTGAGATGAGGAAAAACTTTTTCACACAGAGAATTGTGAATTTGTGGAATTCTCTGTCTCGGAAGGCAGTGGAGGCCGATTCACTGGATGCATTCAAAAGGGAGTTAGATAGAGCTCTTAGGGCTAGCGGAATCAAGGAATATGGGGAGAAGGCAGGAATGGGGTAATGATTGTGGATGATCAGCCATGATCACATTGAATAGCGGTGCTGGCTCGAAGGGCCGAATGGCCTACTCCTGCACCTATTTTCTATGTATCTATGTATCTATGATTAGACCTTTTCCATGCCTGCTCCACCATTACCCATGGTCATGCCTTAATGTCATTTTCCTACATTTTGCCCATATCCCTTGATATCTAGAAATGTATTGATTTGTGTTATAAATTAATTAAATGACTGCACCTACACGGTTCTCCAGGCTAGAGAAATCCAAAGGTTTACCACCTTTTGAATGAAGATATATCGTCTCATCTCAGTTCGACATGACCTTTCTCTGTAACTCATCTCGAGGAAACATCCTCCCTTGCTCATCCCTGTAAAAATGTTGTATGTTGCAGTGAGATCTCCTGTCATTCTTCCTAACTCCAAAGAACACATGACTAATCTATTAATTCTCGTGTGGAAAAATGACTATTATTGGAAGTAGCTTAATGAATCTTAATTGAACTTGCTCTTGGGGACAAGAACTATGCAGAAGACTTTGCCATTTCCAGTGCCTTGTTAGATTCTGGGTAGTTCGTCCATTTTTACACTTCACTGTAGCAAATCTGGTACAACTGACTTTGGTGTGTCTGAAGTCACATATCGGCCAAACCAGGTAAGGAAGACAGATTGTAGAGTGTGAGGATACAAATGCATCCAGTTGGGCTTTTTACAAAATATGGAAATTTTATGGTTATTATTGCTGATGACTTCCAGATAATTAACATAATTTAAATTCCACCATGCCAAAGTAAGATTTTAATTCACATCCTCAAATTACAAACCAAGTATTTTAACCATGAAGCTACCACTGTACCCCATTGTAATTTTACTCTCATATCAGGAAGTCAGAAAAATATCAATGGTAATTATGAGAAGCATTTTTATTTATAAAAGCAACATTTTTTCATCAGCTTATATTTCAACCATTTGTTGCACCAGCCAAGAACCAGTGGAACTAAACACACACTATAATTAGGTGGAATTAGGCCAATGCATAGAAAAATTGATAACAATATCCCTCATGCTGGCAGTGAGCTTCTAACAGATACAGCTTTGTGTTTCTCCGCATTACTGGAATGCCTGCTCTGCTTGCAGTGTGTGAGGATGCTAGTGCACACTGCACCATTCAGATAAAGAGCCGACGACTTCTGAACAAGCTGAGCTTTAAAACTGATGCTTAAATTCATTGTACCTTTCGATTATAGAAGAGATCAAGATGTATTCCATGTTTCTGTTGGTAGTTAAGGCGTAATGTGCGTCTAATTAATAAAGGAAATAAATAACATAAAATATATCTCTAACCCCCCCTCCCCTCCCCTTTTCCTCTGAACAGCCATGGAGCAGGCAGCAGGCAGAGAGCAAAATGATTTGCTGCCAGTAATGGCAGTCCAGGCAACATCTTCCGCTGGCAGCCAATCAGGGACCACTCTGACTTTGTATCAGCGCGTACCTCAAACTGATCAGCTGTGCTGCTGTAGCTGCTGTGAGTGGGTCTTGGAGCTGTTCAACCCTTCCTGTCAAAAGGAATATCAACTCTGTTGCTGGCACTGGCGTGGAACTGCGTCCCCACCCCCAACCCTTATAACCCACCTACGACACTATAACACCCCTCCTCCCCCCCCTCCCTTCTAAACACACACACACACAACAGCCTGCCCAGTGCACACAGATTAAATCACACCCGTACACATCATTGTGGAAGAAGCAGGGAACGGGAGGAGTGCTGCTAGCTGCTGGGATCAGTCATCGACATACAGCGCCGCAGTGATCCTGGCTTCCTCCCCCGGCAAGCAATGATGCTGCTGTGAAGGACAAGGAAGCACTGACAGACAGTGTGTGTACACACATCAGACAGGCAAGACAAGAAGCTGAAAATCGCAGGGGTAAGTAAAGCTCTCCTGTCTTTTGCTAAATACAATTACCCCCTCATTGAGCTCTCCTGTGGATTTGTCATACTTTTAAATAAAGGCTTTTGTTGTGATGTTATGTACTGGCATGCTGCCATTATTTCCCCATAAATAATTTGCTGCACAGCGAAAGATAAAGTGGTTGTATGGACTGGGAGTGAGAATATTGATGGTTGGGGGGGGGATATTATCTGGGTATCAACGATATTCAAGGACCTCTGGACTGCAGTGCAATGCACATGAATGATTCAATTTCACTGTAATAATTCTGGGACTGTGAATGTTTCCTTACACGCAACGGTTGTATTTATTAATAGAAAATAAATCAGGTTTCATTACCACAAAGTTTCTTTAGATGAAATATTGTTGCAGAAAGGGAAAAAAATTATAATATTTGAAGTTATGTTCTTATTCATTGAATTCTCTGGTTAATGTTACATCTATGCATTATGCATAGGTTTCTTCATAAAAGAGATGGATTCGTTCTCAATGCCATTTCAGAGAAAGCAGACCCAAGATAAAGAAAAGCCCCTGGTCAATATGCTATTTTGCTCAGCCTGCGAGTATTCAGTAGTCATTTCTAGTTTCATTTACTGTAATGATGTCATCTACACGGTATCTGAATTGAGGATTTTTTTTTGCTATATCTCTTGTAAGGCATCCTGTGTCAGGATTTCAAAATGTAGTCCGAATGCAGCTTGCATAGTGATAGATCAAACTGCCGCTTCTGTGCTTGGATTATGTATTGAAGATAGGATCCAGACTAAGGCTCTGGGCACACATTTTCTCGAACGATTGCTGCACCCTACCTGAAGGCCAGATAAAAAGGTTATCAAGTAACCTACTTGCAAGTAAAGGAGCAGATAGTTTGTGTGCCACGGATGACTACATCATTAATACCACTCTAAAAAGTCATGTTTCTGGAGGTGGGAAAGGTTTTATGAACTGATCTCTTCTCATCCTGTCAGTATGGCTTGTACGACCACAACCTTCTATATTTGAAGTCTATCTGTCACTCACTAAGAGAATTGTGCTCCAACAATCCAATATTACTAGTAATCTACCTCATGGGTTGATAATGTGTACAATTGAGATGCTGCAATAATGAAGCTGTTTAGTTACGCTTTCATTATTCCTGTAGACTCAACTTCATGTATCAAGACTGTCTAAGTCTAAAACAGTACTCAGGTGGATGATGAATTTCATTGACTATAATACTAATATTGCACAGGAGGGATTTCATGCCCATGTCACATTTCGCATCATTGGGGAAGATGGAAAGTGACATTTTTAATCATAAAATGTGGTTATTGAATTGGAATTGATTGTCACACAGCAACTGTGCTTGTGAGATTGTTGCTGTCTATACTGAATGAGAAAGGGGTTCCCATGTAGAGTGGACCAAATGGGGAAAATTTCATTTTTTTTTAAACTGCATTCTCAAAGAAGGATTCGCATTATAATGGAATTCTGATGCACATTTTTTATAAATATAATTTAAGTTTTTTTTTAAATATGGTAAAGTTAAATATATAAGACATTTCTGTAGATTCAGGCAGAAAAGGGGAGATAATTTAAGAAGACAAATCTGTGTGCACGTTTGTACTTTTTTTTTTGTGGGGATTTCTTGAAGATAAGCACAAAATAATCATTATATATTTTTCTGTAATTTTTCATTCACCAGTATGATTTATCTGGTCTCAGACTATAAGGAGTCCACAATAATTTCAGCGGATCTTTTCCTTCTAATATATCAACAGAATTCCTTACAATTATGTGTTTACGTTAATAGCCAACCAAATCTTGTGTTCCATTTTCATTATCCTATTCAATAATTTGGTTCTTATTTGCTGAATTCTAAAATTCTTTGTGTCCTCTGGTTTACAGATTTCACTGGCAACAAATTTATTTCAAGACTATTATACAATTTCCTTTTAATAATATTATTTCAATTTGCTTGATAGTCATGGATAGACTATTCTTGTCGTCGGTTCTGTTTTCTTATAAACTATTTATTAGTTCTTTGAGTGGTAACCATTGCTTTCTTACGGTCATATCTTTGAATGGAGTTTTCCAGGATACCATAGCCAGTTTGCACCTCATACCTTCATAGTGTGCTTTACTTGGATTTAAGATCCTCCTTTCAGATTGAATTTAATCACTGTCAACCTTTATGTGAAACTCACATTGTGAGCACAATTCCCTAAAGACCTTTCAACTACCATATCATTAATTAAACCTTCTCATCGCACAACACCAGATCTAAACTAGCCTGTTCCATCCTGTTACTGATCATCGAGGAATGTGGGAATAGTGTAGAAAAATGGTGTAGAGAAAGATGGTTTTGTTGAATGGTGGAGAGACTCGAGAGGCTGCATAGCCAGTCCTGCTCCTATTTCCCATGCCCTTACATATGGTGCTGCTACCCCATGAATTGAAGCTCATTTTCCCACATCCAACTTTTGAGCCATCCATTCAGTTCCCTAATCTTAGAATCATCAAGTCATACAGTGTGGAAACAGGCCCTTTGGCTCAGCTTACCCACACTGGCCAACATGTCCCATTAGCACTAGTCCCACTTGACTGCGTTTGGCCCATATCTTTCCAAACCTGTCCTATCCATGTATCTGTCTAATTGTTGTTTCACATTGCAATAGTCCCTGCCTCGACTACCTACTCCGGCAGCTCGTTCCATACACCCACCACCCTTTGCGTGAAAAAGTTACCCCTCAGATTCCTATAAAATCTTTATCCCTTCACCTTAAATCTATGCACTCTGGTTCTTGATTCCCCCACTCTGGGCAAGAGACTCTATGCGTCCATGCGATCTATCCTCTCATGATTTTATACACCTGTATAAGATCACCCCTCATCCTCCTGAACCCTGGGCAACAGCGCCCTAGCCTACTCAACCTCTCCCTATAGCTCAGACCCTCGAGCCCTGGCAACATCCTTGTAAATCTTCTCTGCACCTTTTCCAACAACATCTTTCCTATAAAATGGTGCCCGAAACTGAACCCTGTACACAAATGCGGCCTCACCAATGTTGTATATGACTGCAACATGACCTTCCAATTTCTATACTCAATACTCTGATTGACAAAGGCCAATGTGCCAAAAGTCTTTTTGACCACCCCATCTACCTGTGACGCCACCTTCAAGGAACTATGTACTTGTATTGCTAGATCCCTCTGTTCTACAATACTTCCCAGAGCCCAACCATTCACTGTGTAGGTCATGCCCATGTTAGACTTTCCAATATGCAACACCTCACATTTCTCTGTGTTAAATCCAAAAAATATTATCTTTGTGGTTCTGTTTTTTAATTAGGACCCTTGTTGCTCATGTCCTTTCAGCAGAGCCTCTCTCTGTCTGATCCAGGCCTCTGGTTCCTGCAACAACTGGATAATTTCCTTACCACTGCCAAGTTCCTCTCCGAACCAAAGGAGATGTTACAAACATCTCCTGATGACTGGTGAGGAAATTGGGAGTGGGTGGGGAAATATCCACACCCTTTAGGATTCACCATTGCAATGGCACAGACCAGCATTCGCCCCCTTATCTACCCTGTTGCCTTTCACCACAACAATCCTTTTCACACTTACCACTTGAAAAGCCCTCACTGCACAGTCAAGATTAGTTCGGAGGGAGAATGAGGCTGAGTGGGAGAGAGCATCTGGAGGAAGATGCGTATTAAAGAGTGTCAATATTCTTCAAACTTTTAATTACAAAGGTCACAAACATTAGTCACCTGATACTCACATTGATTATATGCATGAAAACAAATATTAGGATTAATCAGTAATTTTTATTCTATGTTATCTGCAGTTTTGAATTGTAAATTTAACTTCCATCTGTGCAGCTGCTCTCTGACATTTTGTTCTTAAGTCATTAATAAGACATATAATACTTAATTCTTTCTCAACTATTTACAGTTAAAATAGTAAACATGTTCACATGAAAAGTACACAGAAATCCTGCAGTAAAACTATTCTTCAGCACAAAAAAGGATAAAAAAGGCCAACTAACAGCAGACCTGACCACGCTGTAGAATGTTGATGCACTTTCTCATTAAGATCAAAACTAATCCAAGGACATTGCCTACAAAATTACTAATACACACACCTGGATTCTTTGATATCTGTACACTCTTGCAAAATCTTTGCATGTCAAAGTCCAATCCAATTGCACATTGGAGAACTGTACATTCTCCAATCTTTAATGTCGCTTTAATAACCACAAAATATATTGTTTACTTATTTAGCTCTGATTTCAGATGTCAGTCTTGCATCATCCCAATTTCTGTTTTGAAAAAAAAAATCCTAACCTGTGCTGTTATTATATAACCTGAATTTTCTCCATATCCAGCCTAGGTATACTATTTAGTTACTATTTCCAAACTGAGCATAATACGCCAAGCTCTCTTTTTTGGACTCCTCAAGGGGCCTTCGTTCCACTTTGCTCCTTTTGCTTTCCCAGTTGTGACAACTTTATCCTCACCTTTTGGCTTCTTTCAAGCCCTTGAATATTGCTATTCCCTCGTCTCTTCCTACTCTCCTGTGAATGCTTCAATCTTGAACCGTCTGCGGGTAACTACCTCTGAGCATTTCTTAGTGACCTCTAAAGGGTATATGGAACACTAATTACTGCTAACTTATGAACAATAATCCCTACTTTTCTCCTTTCCTGTTGACCTTACCAATCACTGTGCTCATCAGAAGCTAATCTCATCAATCATTTCCATGTTAACCAACGTACCCTCCATGTCTCAGAGCTCTGCCTGCTGAGAATATCTCTTTCTCCATTTCCTTTCACGATGTTCATTCACTTGCAAATATAACCGTCTGAGAACATGTAGTATGTCATATAAGTTGTGAACAACAATTGTTATTTTATTTTTCTTGTTCCTTTAAAGTTTGTAGCATGTGACTATTTGGTCTCTGAGCTTTAAATATGTTTACAGAAGATTCCAGAGGCTGTCTATGAAGAGTCCGAAGAACCGTAGGTGGCATGGTGGCACAGCTGTAGACTTGCTGCCTTACAGCCCCAGAGACCCGGGTTCAATCCTGACAATGGGTGCTGTCTGTACGGTGTTTGTACGTTCTCCCGCGTGGGTTTTCTCCGAGATCTTCGGTTTCCTCCCACACTCCAAAGACGTACAGGTTTGTAGGTTAATTGGCTTGGTATAAATATAAGTTGTCCCTAGTGTGTGTAGGATAGTGTTAATGTGCGGGGATCGCTGGTTGGTGCGGACTTGGTGGGCCAAAGGGCCTGTTTCCGCGCTGTATCTCTAAACTGGATTTACACACACTTATTTGGGGAGAGGGTGTTTCCTTGGTTCTCGTGCATCAGTCTGTACAAACTGTACATCCAGTGATGGATCTCATTGGCGTATGAGAACATTCAATACATTGGTGAAGAGGATGGGATGGATGTCAAAACCGACAGTTATCGAGTGGCCATGTAACTAACTCTGCTCGAGTGAATCTGGGAAGTTCACAACTGTGGAAAGTCTGAGGTGCACATTTGAGCATGACAAGAAAAGAGGCAGCACCTACAAATTGGTTGTAAATAAAAGGATCAGGTAACTGTTGTAGTGAAAGACAGCATGGTAGTCCAGTTCCAAATCAGTTCAACTGGATTCATAAACTGAATGGATGGGAGTGGTTTTTCAGGTAAAAAGGTCATCATTTGACGCAGACGTTGAGAGCTAGAGTGCTCAGAATAAGACCACATGTGTTTGCCACAGAAAAATGTGGCGTTAGCAAATTTTAAATGGAACAATCGATATGCCGTTTAATGAAGTTGCAAAACTGGAATGGCATGCTGATGCAGCAGGTAGTGCTTTTACCACACAGCTCCAGTGACCGAGGTTCAATCCTGACAGCTGCTGCCCACGTGGGGTTTGCAGGTTCTCCCCATGACAATGCGAATTCCTCCCAGATCCTCCAGTATACTCCTACAACATGAAGACATAGTGGCCAGGAATAAATACCCTAAATGTAGGTTAGTGGCAGGGGGAAATTAGAAAGAGAGAGAGAGAAAGAGAGAGAAAGAGAAAGAGGGGGAGAGGGAGAGAAAGAGGGGGAGGGGGAGGGGGAGAGGGAGAGGGAATCGGTCACAGGGAACGTGACTAATGCCATTGCTCTGCTGGATACTGACATGGACTTAATTGACCAAGTGGCCTCTTTCAATATCATAGTAAGCATGTTACCTCTTTCAACAAAGAGCTGTTAGCGAGTGCAGGGGTTAAAAGATAGGAACCTGTAATCAGATGTCTGGGGAGACAATAAGCAATTACACAGATATTCCAAAACATTTTTTGTGACGTTGCAACTCAGTAATTTTCTTGGATAGGAAGCCACGAAATAAGAGCAACGACAGGAGCAATACCAGGAACTCTGGAATCAAGTATGGGGATCTTGCAAAAAGTGCAAGTAGTCCAAAGCTCTGCTGGTGTTGTGAAGAGAATCATTCAGCATAAGTGCCGGTTCAGAGCAGGGTGATGTTTCCATTGTTGAAAGCAAAGGCACACAGTCTAGGTAGTTAAAGTTATGGCAATCAAGAAATGTACCAACAGAAAGAGAACAACTACTGTGAAAGATCTAGACCTGTATCTTATGTATTAAGAGCTCAGGTTGAAGAAAATCTGAACAAACCGGAGAGGCATGGGCAGCACAGTGGCACAGCAGTACAGTTGCTGCCTTAGAGCGCCAGAGACCTGGGTTGGATCCTGACTACGGGTGCTGTCTGTACGGAGTTTGTACCATTTCCCTGCAACCACATGGCTTTTCTCTGGGTGCTCCGGTTTCCTCCCACACTCCAAAGACGTACAGGTTTGTCGGCTAATTGGCTTCGGTAAAAATTATAAACGGTCCCTGGTGTGTAGGATAGTGCTAGTGTACGGAGGTGATCGCTGTTTGACGCGGACTTGGTGAGCCGAATAACCTGTTTCCACGCTGTATCTCTAAAGTCTAAAGACAGAGGATATTGATAAAAGTATTACAAAGTGATTCAGCAGCACCATTGTGGTCAATGCTATTGTGGATAAAATCATCTGGCTCTGCAGAGATTACACAGTAACCTCTAATGAAGTAGTTGATAATGAAGAATACTCTCTTTTCAAGGACTGAACGCTGAATTGGCAGGGGCAATGCCTTGGTGCAGAAGGAAGTAATTTATTTAGGTCAGTGAGTAGATGAAAACTGGCTGCAGCCAATTAAATTGAAAGCTCAGGTTTTCATCAGAGGCGAAAAGCCGAAAATGTTTTCTGAACCCCAGTCATGATTTAATGCTCCGCTAAATCTCTACTAAACCGTGCCAAAATATTGACTCTTCTTCATCATCAACCATTAAAGAAAAGCAAAGATGTAGACCTGTATCTTATCCATGACAGAGGAGGAAAGAACAACAAAATATATGATCTGTGGAAAATTCTTTTTTTGGATCTTCAACCATGTCCTAAAACCTGTTTGAAATGCTTCAAAGTCATGGAGTCGACAGTCATCCACACAGAAACAGTCCTCCAGCTCACTATGTCCATGAAGAGGTTGAGCAGGCTAAAGGGGCTGTCTCACTGCGGCAACCTAATCTACGAGTTAAGAAGAGTGTCTTTGACCTTCAAGCTCGAGGGCACTCACCTGGAATACCTCGAGCTGGATCGACCGTCTGCCTTGAAACCGCGAGCTGGATCGACCGACCGCACACACACACACACACACAAACACATCGCAAAGGCGGGGGCCAGGGAAAGCGGGAGAGCGCTCTGAAATTCAGACCCGCGATGAAGAGGAAGGTAAAAGACGGCTGCAGAGTGTATGGTAAGTCCTTTAGAGAGCGCGGGGGGGGGGGGGGAAGGGAGAGAGAAGGGGAGATAGGGGGAGAGAAGGGGAGAGAAGGGGAGAGAAGGGGAGAGAAGGGGAGAGAAGGGGAGAGAAGGGGAGAGAAGGGGAGAGAAGGGGAGAGAAGGGGAGAGAAGGGGAGAGAAGGGGAGAGAAGGGGAGAGAAGGGGAGAGAAGGGGAGAGAAGGGGAGAGAAGGGGAGAGAAGGGGAGAGAAGGGGAGAGAAGGGGAGAGAAGGGGAGAGAAGGGGAGAGAAGGGGAGAGAAGGGGAGAGAAGGGGAGAGAAGGGGAGAGAAGGGGAGAGAAGGGGAGAGAAGGGGAGAGAAGGGGAGAGAAGGGGAGAGAAGGGGAGAGAAGGGGAGAGAAGGGGAGAGAAGGGGAGAGAAGGGGAGAGAAGGGGAGAGAAGGGGAGAGAAGGGGAGAGAAGGGGAGAGAAGGGGAGAGAAGGGGAGAGAAGGGGAGAGAAGGGGAGAGAAGGGGGGGGGGCGAAGGAGTGGAGACACTTTTAAGAAGTATAATAAGTATAATAAAGTTTAGCAGGCATTTTACCTACCGGTTGGTTTTCTTTGGTCCTGAAAACTCCAATGAGCCAATCAAAATGCCCGGTCAGCGAAGGAGATTGCGTAGGGCTGCCCTTGACTGCCTGTAACTAAATAGCAACCCCACTCCACTGCACTACGAGTTAAAAAGAACCATGCCGACCAGATTTTACTTGCTGAAAAATTTTCCGCTGAGGCAGCGAGTATTCGGGAACTTTCCTCGAGCATGAAGGAGAGTTCCAGTAACCTCATAGGACCTCCTAGGACCACGTGTCGACCATGCTGCGAGTTTGAGTCGAGGGCAAACTCTTTTAAACATGCAGATTAGGTCGCCGCAGTGGGACAGCCCCTTTAGACTTTATTCCTTGGAGCACATGAGGGTGAAGGGTGATTTTATGGAGATTTATCAGATCATGAGGGGAATAGACAGGGTAAATGCACAGAATATTTTACCCAGAGTAAGGGCATCAAAAACCAGAGGACATAGTTTAAGGTGAGAGGGGAAAGATTTATTGGTAACACGAGAGGCAACTTTTTCACACAAAGGGAATAAAGTGTATAGGTACATGATAAGGGAATAGCGTTTAGTGCAAGGTAAAACCAGCAAAGTCCGATCAACTATAGAAAGAATACATTACTGCTCAGACTTGGAGTTGTAAGATTGTACCAGTTCCTTCTGGGAAGATTATTCACTCCAGTTACTAACACCTTTAGTCTTTGCTGGACACATTGGGAGCAAGCTCTGCTACACCCACAATAGCAGCATCAAGATTGCAGAGGTGTAACTATGACATTGAAGATTGTACATCCTAACAAATTATTATGGTAAGATATCTAGTCAAGACCTCCTTATGCGGAAACCACAGCAAACAAGAAAAACAAAACAAATTCTACCCTACAGATAGTAAATTATGATATCCTTGTCACAAAAATGAAAAAGCTAAAATTGCAGACAAAGATATCGTTTTGAAGGAGGCACATGTCCACTGCCGATTATCCGGCACCCTTGGTTCCAGATTCTTGCTGGTTTATCCATTTTGCCGGACCAACAGAGGTCACATAATAATGATACAACAATACACCTCTGTCACACTAATTATACCTTCCCGTGTCTCTAAAGCACCATGGACTGCTAAAAATTTAAATAAAACAAATATTAAATATAAATTAAATTCACAGCAAAACTTGCTTTTCTTGCATGTGCAACCCAGAAAAGGGACAGTCTGTATGATTGGGTTAGTATATTGAAACGCCATGGAAGGTTGAAGATAGGAAATTGGAGAAGAGTGGATGCCTACAGTTTGAGGAATTGTGAATATTGGTGAGAAATCTCAAGGAATCCACATAGAATACTTGCTCAGTGCACAAAGTCAGGGAGAAAAGCAAAGAAAACTGCTAAATCAAAGAGGCTTCTGAAGTGAATCCATAATTATTCAAGAAGAACCAAGACATAATATTTTTCATGCGAGTCAATATGAGTCATTGAGCCCAGCAATGAATGACATACCAATAACATCTGGAGGTCCTGAAGCAGACTCTGACAAACATTTGAATAGACTATAAACATTTTGCCCTCCTTGTATCTCACGTGTACATGTCAGTACATTCTGCAACATGTGTAATATGAGATTAAAAATCTATGAGCACACTTATTTTACAATCATAACCTGGCTTGCATAGAAACTTGTGAAAATGTGCCATAAATGAAACCACCCCACCAGATGAACTATCTATAACGTATCCAGAGGCAGTAAGGCTTGATCACTCCTCTGGTACTCTGCTGTTCTTTTAAGTACCTCACCTTGTTCGATCCTTGTTGAGTCTCACTTACATCCCCCGTTTTTTTATTACCCTGTGCCAGAAATATCCCTAAAATATCCATCCAACTTTCCTTTCTCATCTTCCAAATGAAGCAAATGCTAATATTAGTTTTACTTTTGATTTCAATTCATCTCACTTCTGGTATGACTCCCCTCTTGTCCTTTGTAAATCTCTCTATTCAAATAAAACTCCTTCATCCATAGTCATGGCTTCGGGCACTACTTTGTCATCTCATAAGCCCTTTTTCCATTTGATCACAGACAAATTCCTTGCAAGTTTGATCATCCATATCCCTGTAAACTCTGCTAATTTAACTTTTGTATCTATCCTTCATGAGAACCATAGATATTAAAACAGACCACCATGATTTCAGTTAAGGTACTGGTGTTATGGAGCATCTTAAAGATGGAAAGAGGTAAAAAGCTGGTGAGTTTAAGGGAAGGAATTCCAGAATGAGGCACATGCAGCTAAGGGCACAGCCATCAAAATGAAACAGTCAAACTTAAGGAGATCAATAGGCTAACATTGTAAGTAGATAGATATTATAAAGAATAGTAAGATTAAACGAGAACTTACCTAAGTTTGAAGTTTGATCTTTATTTTATGAGGAGTTACGTAGATGATTACGTGAAGAACCCCGCCAGTGCGCCTGCGCGTCAATCTTCAAAGCAGCGGTGTGAAATCACAAAAAACAACAACCGAAGTAATATAGTCTCATAATAAAACGAGTAATACAAGAACTTCCATCTGACCTTTATGATACAGGGTAGGGTCGTGGTGGGCACGTAATCACCTACGTAACTCCTCATAAAATAAAGATCAAACTTCAAACTTAGGTAAGTTCTCGTTTAATCTTACTATTTTACTTCGGAGTCACGTGAGTGATGTGAAGATTTTAAAGCTTTGTGATTTCATGCCGTGGATCAATCCCGGCTTCTCACTGCATAGATTGACTCGGAACGAGAATAATCAATCATGCGTTCATAATAACATTTGTACCACAAATGCAGTAATTCATTTCAATAATGAAATTAATCAGATCCCCTTTAAACCAGAGGAATTTACACAGAACTTAAAATAGTTTCTGCAAACAACCCCGCATTAACAATAGGCCGATGGTAAAAATGTTGAAACATCAACTCATTGGACCACCCGGCGGCTGCGAGGATATGGTCGACGGGGACGTCTTTTGCCCTGGCCGCCGACGTTTCTGCTGCCCTAGTCGAGCGAGACGTAAAAACATAAGTGTTAATACCAGCAGCTGTTAAGACTTCTTTTATCCATCTGGAAATAGTCTGTATTGAAACTCTCTTGTGTGGTTTCTTGTGTGTGATCAACAACCCAGTTTCCGTATTCTCAAATTCTTTGTGACCTCAATGTATTGTAATAAATATGTATTAATACAGAGACATGGATCATTTGGATATGCTGCTAGCATAATTTTAAATCCTGTCACACCTGGCCTAATTTACTTTAGTAGGTCATAGATATAGAATGTAACCTTGTCTTCAGTTACTTCCATACTGTTGATTTGTAATTTTCCAAGTGTTTGCACTCGTTGTGCTGTCACTCATGCCATAAGCATGAATACTTTCATACTGAGCTTGACCAAAGGTAAAGACACACTTGATGACCATTCACGAAGTAGTTTCAGTACCACACTTACATCCCAGATTGTTACGTACCTAGGTTTCAGTGGTTTGGAATTAAAGATTCCTTTCATTAGTCTGGAAACAATTGGGTGTGACCCAATTGGGTTTCTTTCTGAATCCAGAACCAAATATGAGGACAATGCACTTCTGGCTGAATTAATTGCACTACAACTCAGACCTTCATCATAATAAAGTTTTGACATAAATTCTAAACATTTGAAATATCTGCAGTACTTTATTGCACATTCTTTTGTACACAGAACTCTTCCCATTTCTTAATATAAGAAAGGTACTGTTTTTGAGTGCTCTTCCTCCAGGCTGCCGTAAGCATGTCCACAGTATGCTCAGACAGTCCTCGTCCCAGAAAAGGCATTCTTAAAACCTGCAAATCAACAAATCCAAACGATCATATAATGGATGTTGTTCCCCTGTACAGGGTGCAGCAATAAATTACTCTTTTTTTGTTTTTTGTTTTTTTGTTTTTGTTTTGGGACTTTCATCAACATTTGTGTTGTTAATTCTAATATCAACGGATACCATGGCTGTGTAGGCCAATCTGGTACTACCAATACCCTTGAAGCAGCATCTTGCCTGATTTTAAGCAAACATTGGCTTATGAGGCAGAAAGGTGTAAATATATATGAAAACATACCACCCCAATGTAGCGAGAAAGCATCAATCACCACTGCTCCTGGATCTGGTTGCCATGAGACATATCTCGATAGCTGATGATTCAAGTCGATGTCGGTCATTCCAAATCTGATTACTATATCATTGAATACCTCTTGATTCAACATCCATTCTTTTTTATCATGGAACTTTCGTGACCTGGTGTCTGCTATCGTGTTCATTCTACCTGGTAGATAGATGGCTGAAATCCAAATGTTCTTTTCAATACACCAAGACCAAAGTTGATTTAACCATTTTGTCACATGACACCGACTTAATTCCACCCATATCATTAATATAGGCAACTACTGTTGTGTTTATTAATTTGAACTTGAACCTTCCTTTTAGTTGTGTTAGAACCATAAGCTTGGAGTCCATAGAAACCTCCTAAAAGCTCCAAATAGTTAATTCCCCATGTCAGCAGTAACACTAACTTTTCCTGATTCCATCTGCCTCCGCAGCTCGATGTTAAGTCAGTTGCACCCCATCCTAGTGCACTGGCATCAGTTTGTAATATCATGGAAGGTTGTTCAATCAGCACTTTGCCTGAACTTTTGAGACATGTAGAATCCACCACTGCAGATTAGAAACAGCATTTGTTGTTACTTGCATGGTTCTATCAAAATGACCAGCATTTACTCTCAGTGCCTGTTCTTTGATTCTCTGCAGCTGTTGATAATGTAATGGTCCTACTGGACTGCTGGGAATCTACTAATTTTCCCAGTACTCGAGCCACCTGTCTGATTAGAGGTTTTTGCTCGTTTAACAGATTACTGCAATCTTTAATCAACTCCACACTTTTTTCACTGGGCAAAGTAATTTGCATTTGGGCTAAATCAATTGTGAACCCCAAATAATCAATCGAGGTACATGTTTTTAACCTTGATTTCTTTGGATGAATTTAGAAACCCCCAAACTTTCAAAAGTTTGATTTTATAACTGCAACCGATGCTTCTGTTGACTGTTTTGTCCTTCCTATAATCAGGACATCATCCAGGTATGCCATTAGTACATGTCCCTGACTCTCAGCAACCCCAGAATTGATTTTAACAATTTTATGAGTATTCTGGGAGGGAACGTTAACCCCTTAGGCAGAGCTTTGAACTGCCCTAATTGGTTCATCCATGTAAATTTAAGATACTTCATATCTTGCAAGTGAACAGACACTGAACAAAAGGATTCAGACTTGTCAAGTCTATAATAATCCTACATCCTCCATCCTTTTTTGATCGAGGGAATATATTTGACCCAAATTGGTGAATTTGGTAGACTGATTCTTCAATAACACCTTTTATATATAGGGTTTTGAAGCGCAACTTGAACCTCCATTACTTCGCAAAGTGGAGAGTTCTGCTAGGAACATGCTGGACAGGCAAATCATAATTTGGATTGAATTCAATTCGAAATCCTTGTATATTATTCAGAATTACCACATCTGAAGTAATCTTCTTCCAATGTTTATAGAAGAGACGTAATCTGCCTCCAACTTTTGGACTTAATCCAGTTAGTATGTTCCCCTGAGAACCAGGTCCACCTACCTCTTGAGTTATTTGAGTATTCTGAGATCCCTGGATTCTCCCGGAAGCACCACCACTGGTCCTTACTCCCGCTGCAGGCCGCCAGCTACGTCCCTGCGTTGATGAGCGACTTGGTCCTGGTCTAGGATCCGTATGACGTCTGAAAGGATACTTCCTCTTTACAGACTTTGCAACCATTGATGTTTTTATCAATCCTGTTTTCGCTTCATCTTCCAACTCTTTAATACGTCTCCCGAGATCCTCTCCAAAGAGTAAGTTGGGTAATTGTATATTACTTGGTTTGCAGAGTGCTGCGAATTTCGGATTCATAGTAGGCCGTATAGCACTTTCCTCAGATAATTGATCTCGAAGTGGGTGCTGCATAGCAACCCCAGTGCTTCCTGATGCAACTTCGTCATCTCTTGGCTGTTACCTGCTATTCTGGTAAAAGCAGTTATTCCAGAACCCAGCAGCTTTAATATTCTCTGCAACTGATTCCAGATAATTTGGTTCACTGCTGCTGCTTTCAGCAACCCACAGTTACTTGGGGTTTCCTGCTTTCTTGCAGTCTCATCCATCTCCTGCTGTTCCAGCTGATGGTAAACCAAGTAATTTATTAAGGAGGCCAGTTCTTCTCCTAATGGCTCTCCTGCTGCCAGGGGTGGAACATCTGGCAGCTGCCGTTCATCGCCTTGTACAGCCTCACCGTCAGAGTCGGGGTCTGAAATCTCATGACCCGTAGCACGCTCCTCATCCCTGAGGGTGCATTCCATCAGCCCTGAGCCAGGTGCTGTTAAGCTGCTTCCTGCAGCTTGGATTACAGTACACTCCTTCCTGAGTGAACTTTACTCCAACAGCCTATGGAAAAGGCTTTCTATTTGGGCAATATCCTCGAAAGCAGTATCTAGCCCTGTACCAGGAGCTGAGCTGCTTCCAGCAGCTTGGCTTTCAGTACACTCCTCCCTGAGTGAACTTTGCTCCAACAGCCTATGTAAAAGGCTTTCTATTTGGGCAATATGCTCGAAAGCAGTATCTAGCCCTGGAGCTACTTCCATTGCCTGGGACTCCCGCCGTGGGCCATTGGGATTTAAACTTTGTCTTTTGCCCGACAGGCGCTGACTGTGTTTTCACCAGCCCCAGGTCCACAGTCGCTATGCTCACCGCTGGCGACTGTACCGGGGTTTAGAGGCGGTTGGTCTCTAACCGCAGACTCCCGACTTTCCCGACTTCTGTCGGCTGTGTCGCTCGCCTCTTCCCCCTGCCCGTTTTTTCCATGGCGTCTGTGGAAATAATCCCCACAGACCCACAGTAAACGGACCTGGAAAACATGAAAAAAGTTTCTACTTACCTTGTAGTTGAAAACCTACAAATCCACTGGAGGAGCTCTGCTCCTCACGTCCGTTTGCGTCAAGGCGTCTGACGTAATGCCGCGCAGGCGCACTGGCGGGGTTCTTCACGTAGTCACTCATGTGACTCCGAAGTAAAATTTCTACAACTGAAGGTGTTTACAGAGAGATAGTTGCGACAATGGAGTAATTTTTAAAAACGGAACATACTAGAGAATGTTAAAATCAAGTTGTTGCCTAACTGAGTAATGGTCAAATGAAACTTGGTATATTAGGGCACATATAGCAGAGTTTTGAATGACCTCTATATTCCAGGTGGCAGTATAAGGGAGGCTTGTCAAAAAATAACAATGGCAGAGGCTTGTGCCCAAATTGAAATGTGTCAATCTTTGGGGTGGGGGGGGTATGGGGGAGGGGAGGGGGGGTGGGTGCATGCACATACCCTTAATGTTAATTAACAAACATAGGCATGCATTTGTATAACCTCAATTGTTTTCAATGACTATTGGTGGGACACTTGTCCCTGCTTGATCTTCACCACTATGTACATTCCTCAAAAAGGCACATTTAACGCTTTCTGCGAAGGGTGAGGCTGAGTTTGGGTTTACCAACAATGTTGTGGGAGTGAATGTGGGAGGTCTTAGTAATGGACGATGAATATGATCTGTCTTGAGGACAGCTAGCATCATGGTCATGACCTGTCTAGTTCAGCTTCAGGAGATCCCTGAGAGAGTGATGTCGGTGGCTGGGAGTGAAGTTTATAAAGGGCTCCAAAGACAAGAGCTTCAGTTTTCCCAATGTCAAGTTTCAGAAAAATTCTGTGTGTTGGATGGTGGAGAGGTTAAAATAAATCATGTTCAGTTACAGCTGAATGGCCTTAGGTTGTATGTGTAAAACAACCCTGTGTTTGTGGTTGATTTTCCCAAAGGAGGAAGCCGAGGGTAGATCCCAGGAGAATATTGATGTGTGAAAATAAACCATTCCAGGTTATTCTCTGGTTCTAACTGGGCAAATAATAACAAAATGAGACGAGTGCAGCCCACCAGATACGCCTTTGTGAATCCTACTGTTTTCTCCAAACTCATCTTGCCCTTGAGACCAAACTTCTTACTTCCTTGACCCCTTTCCCACCAGCTAGCTCACAGCAAAATTTTCACTGCTGGCCGATGTTCTAAATTATTCATTCTCTTCAGGTACCATCAGCCCTTTCATTCAAAACTATTGCCCCAATTTATCATGCCCTTTTCCTTTGGCACATCTTCTCTCTTGCCTGCCTTTTAACTTTTTTTTTTTTTTAAGTTTTAGAGATGCAGCGCGGAAACAGGCCCTTCAGCCCACCGAGTCCACACTGACCAGCAATCCCGCACATTAATGTTATCCTACACACACTAGGGCCAATTTTACACTCACACCAAGCCAATTAACCTACAAACCTCTTTGTAGTCTTTGGAGTGTGGGAGGTAACCGAAGAGATATTAAGTAAAGCAGTGGAGGATTATGGATTCAAGTTCCTTTCAGGAAATTTGAGCCCAAAACTCAGGCTGAGGAAGTGCTGTACTACCACATGTGCTGCCTTTAGGGGAAATTGTTAAACCAAACTCTTGATTATTTCCGGCACCTGCACATATTATTTTAATGATCAATGTATGTGGACCTCTTTTTACTTTAACCCTTCAATGTTTCCAGATATTTATTTCCTCATATTTCCTGACACAAATATGGACTAGGATTGGAATGGGATTGCACTGTGTGGCTGTAAAGATTTGATGAACAGAAATTAGTTGCTTCTATATGTTAAAGAAATATGGAGATATGAATATTAAAATCCTTTGCAATAGTTTTTCTCATTCAATTATTATTTGCAATTTCATTCTTAAACCACCTATCTTGTTGTTATCAACAAACAGATCAATGGCTCTCGATGCCATTATTGAAATGATTTATGAATATGTCAAATGTTTGCAGCCCAAGGACAGGTTATTTGAAGATACCGTTAATCACATCCCGGGAACTTGACTGGCCGCTAAGAAGCTGTACTGTCTCCTTGTCACTCAGCCAATTTCTGAGCCAGGTCAATAATTTGCTTTCAATTCCATGAAGTTTAACTTAAGTTAACAGTCTCTTAATGTCTTTAGTAAGTCTCAGGAACTATTATGTCAAGAACTTACTAGACATTTCATGGCAAAACATCACAAACATATTTGTGATAGCATGTTTTGCAATCTCTGGTCATCCCAAAGTGCCAATGCTATTTAAAATGTAGTAACTGTGTGATTTAGCAATTGGCGCAGACAATATGTGCAGGGGAAATCTCCACAAGCATCAAGAAGATTAATGGTATTGGTTAAGGGGTAAATGTTGGTGAGAACATGTGGGAGGAATTAATGGCAGAGAAAGTTGTTTCCTAAAGCAGGGATTGTTTCTATCTCAATAAACCCAGCATTCAATTCATTAGGGTCCAGTTCATGACGCTCCTGTGCCGTCAAACATTCACCCTACATTAACCCAATTAACCCTGGGATCATTCTCCTAAACCTCCTCTGGCCCTCTCCAATGTCAGCACATCCTTTCTCACAATATTCCAAATGCGGTCTGACCTTACAAAGCCTCACAACATTACATCCCTGTTTTGATATTCTGGTCCTCTCAAAATTAATGCTATCGTTGGATTTGCCTTCCTTACTACTGATTTAACTTGCAAATTAACCTTTTGGGAATCCTGCACCAGCACTCCCGAATCCCTTTACACCTCCAATTTCTGAATCCTCTCCCCATTTAGAAATAGTCTACGTCTTTATTCAACTACAAGCTGCTCTAAGAAGCCATCTCGTAGGCACTCTACAAATTCCTTCTCTTGGGATCCAGTACCAACCTGATAGTCCCAGTCTAGCTACATATTGAAATCCCCCATGACCACTGTAACATTGTTCCTTGCACTGTTACCCTTTCTTAAGATAAGATAAGATATACCTTTAATAATCCTTTACAGGAAATTACAGTGCCACGACAGCTTCAAGACAGACATAACACCACACATTTCCTCAAATAGCTTCCATACTTAACAAGTTAAAATACAAGTTAAAATACAAGTTAAAATACAATTAAAATACAGTTATTTATGCGCATTATATAACCTTATAGCAGCTGGTAAACAGGACTTCCTATGTCTCTCAGTTTTGCACATTGGTGCAATCAGTCTCTGACTGAAGATGCTGCTCTTGATCACCTTCAGGGCATGGAGTGGGTGAGTGGGGTTGGTCATTATAGAACCCAGATTGTTCAGAGTTCTGGCCTCTGCCACCTGCTGGACCGTTCGTTGCTCAGCCCCGACCACTGAGCCGGCCTTCCTGATCAGCTTGTCCAGTCTGTTTTTGTCCGCTATGCGGGCGCCATCTCCCCAACAGGCCACAGCAAAAAACAGAGCACTGGCCACCACTGAATGGTAGACACTGCACAGTAGGGGTTGGCAGATGTTAAATGAACTCAGCCTCCTTAAAAAATACAGTCGGCTTTGTCCCTTCCTGTACACCGCCTCCATATGACACTTCCAGTCCAGCTCACTGTCAAGCTGCACACCAAGGTACCTGTGGTTAGCGACCACCTCCACCTCAGTGCCCTTAATGGTGATTGATGTTGCTTGAGTCCTCCTCCTCCCCCTCCTGAAGTCCACAACTATCTCCTTGGTTTTTGTGGTGTTAAGATGGAGGTTATTGGACTTCCGGTGGCGCCATGTTGGACTAACAGACGTGCACCTAGCTCCTCTCCCGAAAAATTTCACGATTTATCGTGTAAAACGGGTCCAAAAATCGGGATTGTTTTTAAAAACCTTACCGGAGCTTCTGGTCGCCGCGCTGATGACGTCATCACTAAGCGCGATGTTTTAAACGGTGGTTTGAAGCCCTTTAAATGAGTAAACTGTCTCCAGCTGTGAGCCCTCAGAGAGCAGTGAAAAAGCTGCTGAAAGACCAGAAGAAGTCTGAAGCAGAAGTTACCTCTGAAGTCTCGGAAGTCTCTGAAGTGGCTGCAGAAATGGATACAAGATCTAAGAAAGAGTTTGATGACTGGAAGAAATCAGTGGAAAATATGAAAGATGAGATTTTGGACAAAAATAAAATTATGATGGAAAATATGAAGAAAAATATGAAGGAAGATAAAAAGGAAATTAAGGAAAATAGGATGGAAGATAAGAAGGAAATGAAGGAAAATATGACAAAAATGATGGAAGGAATGGAGAAGATGATGAGGGAATTAAATGCTGGTAACCAGAAGAATATGATTGATTCACTGGACATTATGAATAAACGAATTGATGAGGTGAAAGATGGACTATCAGAGAGAATGGACAAGATGGATGAAACTACTACGGATAAGTTCACGGCTGTGCTTGAAACAGTAGCTGCAAGTATGCGCACAATTACGGAATTGGAGAAAAACACGGCTCGAATGGTTGAAGACATGGCGAAAATGAGGCAAGAACATGAGCAAATGAGGCGAGAAAACGAACAAACTTCACTACAGATGGTGACTCAACTGGAGAAAGTCTCAGTCAAATGCCTGGACCTGGAAGCTCGCTCTAGACGCCAGAATTTGAGAATTCTTGGAGTTTCAGAGGGAGCCGAAGGGGAGGATGTACGTGAGTTTGCCATGGGCTTGCTTAAACAACTGCTGAATCTTTCCAAAGAACCGAAAATCGAAGTGGCTCATCGTGTCCCAAGATTTAAACAAAGATTTGGTGCGGGAAAAACTTATCCACGACATATTATTGTGAAATTTCGGGACATTTTAGAACTGGAAGATGTTATGAGTAAAATCAAATACGGTGTGCAACTGCGGCTAGACAATGATACTGTTAAGATATTCAGGGACTACCCATATGAAATTGTGCAAAAAAGAAACAAATTTGAGAAGGTTAAAGATCTTTTAAGAGGGAGAGAAGGGATCAGATTTGGGATTTTTTATCACGCGAAAATGCGTATTTCTTTTAAGGGTCTTGAAAAGTCATTTGTTAAGCCTGAAGAAGCGTTTAAATATGCTCAAACTATCGTTGAAAAATAGAAAGGAAAGGGAGATCTGAACCATTTTAAGCAATGCTTAGTCTGGGGATAGTTACACTGTTATCTTCGGAATGTTGAATCAAGGACACTTTCTGTTCAAAACGAGTAAACAACTGAACAGATGGCAATGGTATATACCAGAAAGCATATAATTGCTTATTAGATTATAATATTATAACCAATTGTAAGAACTTATCCTATTAACAACTTAATAAGATATGCATGTTAGATTAGAATACTAATAAAAATAAAAATCAAAAATAACGAACTAACATACTAATATGAATTTTTAATAAACTGAAACCTTATCTATAAGTGGGAGGAGGGGATGAGAAACGAGCAACTGGCTTAGGTCCAGGGGCACGTCTCGTTAACCCCTTCAACCATCAGTTGATTCTTATTGAAGTCAAAAGTATCGGTTTAATAATCAGTAGTTAAAATTCCGATATATATAAAAGTGTATTATATATTTGAATGTGAGGCCCCGTTTTAATATTATAATATGTTATGATTAACCAAGAGAGCGGAGCTATTTGTGTAACAACGCAATGGAAGTCAAAACAAGGTTTTTTCCCACCTACAGGTGGGACACTCGTTACAGTGCCGACTACATCAGACACTGTATCTTCACTTTTATAGTTTTTTTTTTATCACATAAAATCACTTGTTTGTGTTTTGTGTTTAGTGATAAGCGTAAAATGGACATAACAGCAAAACTTAAAAACTCAAAAGCTCCCCCAATACCTAAAGACCTGGGATTTGGATGCACCACAAGATTTAAAGGTACTATAATTATTCAAAATGCATGACACCACACAAAAGAACCTAGGAGGAATCTCATTTTGTAGTTGGAATATAAAAGGTATTAACGAACCTATTAAAAGGGGTAAGATACTAGCCCAGCTGAAATTGTAAAACTCCGACATTATCTTCCTACAAGAAACACACCTAAAATCTCAGGATCAAGTTAGGTTGAGGGCGAAATGGATAGGTCAAACATACCACTCTTCATTTACTTCAAAATCTAGAGGCACGTCAATCATCATAAGAAAAGGTATACCATTTAAAGCAAAGAATATTATAACAGATATAGAAGGGAGATACCTAATAGTTAATGGAGAAATCCATGATACTCCACTTACTTTGGTAAATATATATGCCCCTAACTTTGATAACCCCCACTTTTTCAATAAAATTTTCAACATAATTGCAGAGTCAAACTATCAAAATGTTATAATAGGAGGAGACTTTAACTGTGTTTTAGATCCGTACTTAGATAAATCAAGTCAAAAACAGAGAGGGAATATGAAATCGAAAACTGGGGAACTTCTCAATACCTATATAAACAACACTAATATAGCAGATGTTTGGAGAATTGTTAATCCAACTGGCAGGGAATACTCGTTTTACTCAATGGTACATAAGACATACTCACGTATAGACTACTTTCTGCTGGATACAAAATTAATCCCCCAAACATCTAATGCAATATACCACACAAACTCGATTTCAGACCATTCTCCACTAACTTTCTTTTTAAAACTGGAAGGATTGTCTAAGAATAAATCGTTTTGGAGATTTAATTCTCAAATTCTAAAAGATCCACAAGCGAGTATATATTTAAAAGAACAAATGGAGGTCTTTTTTCAAATAAATGATACTTCAGATATATCGCCTACTGTATTATGGGAATCTTTTAAAGCATACATTAGGGGTATTATAATTTCATATCAAACTTTTCAAAATAAAAAGAATAAGAATGAACAAAGACAGTTAGAAGAACTTATTAGACAAATGGATATAGATAATGCTAAAGATCCATCAATAGATAAACATAATAAAATAATAATTTTGAAATTTAAATTAAATAAATTATTATCTGCCAAACTTATAAGACTTTTTCAAATTACAAAACAAGAGCTCTTTGAATTTGGGGATAAACCGCATAAACTTTTGGCTCACCAGCTAAAAGAATGAGAAAAGGAACATACTATACCAAAGATCAAATCAGATAAAGGGGAATTATTAACAACACCAAAGGATATTAATAATAGATTTGCGCAATTTTATGAGAATTTGTATACATCTAAAGCGACAATTGATTCCAATAATATCATAAAGTTCTTGGATACCTGTAATCTTCCAAAGTTAGAACTGAAGGAACAAGAGGAACTGGGTGCACAAATCTCAATTAAGGAATTAGAAGATACAATAAACTCACTAAAGAATGGAAAAACACCAGGCCCTGACGGATTTACTAATGAATTTTATAAAAGCTTTTACGATAAAATAATACCAAGATTACAAAAAATGTACCAATATGCTTTTAAAAAACGAATACTACCTGATACATTAGCGGAATCAACGATTACATTAATACCTAAGAAAAATAAAGACTTAGAAGAACCTGGTTCATATAGAGCTATAGCATTGTTAAACACAGATCAAAAAATATTAGCGAAAACATTAGCTAGAAGATTAAGTAAATACATTAGTAAATTAATAAACCCAGATCAGACGGGGTTTATCCCTAAGAGATACTCATCTAACAATATGAGACGTCTACTCAACATAATGCACTCACACAAATCTGAAGATCAAGAATTATCAATTATTTCGCTGGATGCTGAAAAAGCATTTGATCAAGTAGAATGGAATTATATGGACAAAGTATTACAAAAATTTCAACTGGGGGAGAATTTTATTCTATGGATCAAGTTACTATATAACAAACCTACAGCTAGAATACTAACTAATAACATATTATCCTCGAAATTCCAACTATCAAGGGGAAATAGACAAGGATGCTCATTATCACCACAACTGTTTGCTCTCATTATTGAACCGCTAGCAGAAAAAATTAGAATACACCCTGATATCCATGGATATAATACTAAAGATTCATATAATAAAATATCTTTATACGCGGATGATATATTACTGTACATTACAAAACCTCAAATCACTATACCAAATATATTAAATTTAATTGAAGATTTTGGATCTTTCTCTGGATATAGAATAAATTGGAATAAAAGTGAAATTATGTCAATAAAACCGAAAGATTCAACACATCTTTTAAAATTCCCTTTTAAAATAGCTACAGAAAAATTTAAATATTTGGGAATCGAAATTACCAGATCATATCAAGGTATGTTTAGGGCAAATTTTGACCCTTTACTTAATAAATTAAACCCACTAATTAAATTCTGGAAAACGCTCCCGATGTCTTTAATAGGCCGAATAAACGCAATAAAAATGATCTTTTTACCACAAATTTTATACCTATTTCAATCAATTCCTATATACTTACCAAAGAAGTTTTTTTAAAAACTCGACTCAGATATCACTAATTTTATATGGGACTATAAATCACATAGAATACAAAAAACTCATCTGAATAAACCTAAAGTATTAGGGGGTTTAGCACTACCTAATTTTATGTATTATTATTGGTTAGTAAATATTAAAAATATGATTCAACTGATGGATAACTCCGCCCAGCAAGCGGACTGGATTGTAATGGAGAAAGAGGATTGCTCCTCTAGAAACATTGGAGCGATCCTCCTCTCTCCAATGAAATTGAATAACATAAATTATAATAAGAACCCAATTATTCATAGTACAATCTGAATTTGGAAACAAATAAAACAAAATTTAAAATTAAGAAATTTATCACTTTTATTACCTATAGTCAATAACCCTTCGTTTAATCCTTCTATTATAGATAAAGCTTATACACAATGGGATAGATTAGGAATTAAAACGCTTGGTGACTTGTATGAAACTGGAAAATTACTTTCATTTCAACAATTACAAATAAAATATAAACTCGGAAATAATCAATATTTTAAATACTTTCAAATATGCGACTATTTGAAAAAATATACAAAAGATCATCATAATAACCCAGCAGATGTACTGGATGAGGCAATGCAGATAAAAGCGGAATCAGCAAACTTAATATCATATTTGTATAATATTATCTTAAATGCACAAATACCATCTACGGAGGGTATCAGAAGAGACTGGGAACAAGAGTTAGCTATTAAAATTTCAAAGGAAAGTTGGAAAGAATACTTATTAAACGTGCATAAATGCTCGATTAATGTAAGACACACTTTAATACAATTTAAAATTTTACATAGATTATATTATTCGAAAACTAAAATTCATAAAATTTTCCCAAATGTATCATCTATTTGTGATAAATGTCAATCCCAAGAAGCTACCATAACGCACTCATTCGTTTCTTGTACAAAAATTCAAAAATTTTGGAATTAAATTTTTGAAATCTTTACAAAGTTATTTAAAACAAGACTGATACCCAAAGCAGAATGGATTATCTTCGGTATAACGGAAGATGGTCCAGATCTAAATGTGTTTCAAAAGAAACTAATGGACTATGGGTTAATAACTGGAAAAAAGCTAATTCTAAAATTTTGGAAGAAGGCTCCAATACCAACTATAAATATGTGGATTTCAAATATGTTTGAAACATTACACCTAGAAGAGATAAGACTCCTCCTAGCAGGTAAACCAGATCACTTCCACCTGACGTGGTCTGCATTTATAGAATTATTACAAACATAGGGTGCAAAAGTACTTAAAAAAAAAAAATTTTGAGGTCAGGTAAGGGGGGATGATAGTTGAAGAGCTGGTATGTCCCATTTACGTAATGCTCATAAAAATATTTGTTTCTCTCTTTTTCCTCTTTCTCTCTTTCTTTCTTTCCTAAGGTCTATTTCTTAACTCTTTTTCTTTTGTTTTTAATTTTGCTCTTATAGGGTCTTCGTCCTTTTTTGTTGTCACATTTCCTACACTTTCACTTTTTCCTTCACTTTCTTCTTTCTTTCAATCTTTTCCTTTTCTAGTGTAAAAAATAAATGGAGTACATTAATTGTAAGAAGATATAAATGACAAGTACTAATGTATGTGGTTGTAATGTAATGTACTTCTAATAAAATACAAATGTAAAAAAAAAAAAGATGGAGGTTATTGTGTGCACTCCACTCCACAAAGTTACTTATTATGTCTCTATACTCCTCCTCATTGCCCCCTTTAATGAGGCCGACAACAGCTGTGTCATCCGAAAATTTCTGCAAAAAGACGCTGTTGGTGTTATATTGGAGATCCGCTGTGTAGATGGTAAACAGGAATGGAGCCAGCACAGTTCCTTGTGGAGCCCCTGTGCTGCTCAAGATGGTGCTTGAGACATTGCTCTGTAGGCGCACGTACTGTGGTCTGAGGGAAAGGTAATCCAAACACCACAGTACCAGTGATGGATCCACTTTCATCTTCTCCATCTTCTCCCCTAGCAGTCGGGGCTGAATTGTGTTGAAGGCGCTTGAGAAGTCAAAAAATGTAATCCTTACAGATGCATCAGTAGTGTCCAAATGCGTGTACACCCTCTGCAGCATGTAAATGAGGGCATCATCGACACTGATGTTAGGCTGATATGCAAACTGTAAAGGATCCATTTGATTTGACACACTAGTCCTGATGTAGGAAAGGACAAGTCTCTCAAATGTCTTCATAATATGTGAAGTGAGCGCTACTGGCCTGTAGTCATTGTGGTGAGTGGGATGGGTCTTCTTTGGGACAGGTACCAGGCAAGATGTTTTCCACAGCCTTGGAACCTTCTGTAGACGCAAGCTCAGGTTGAACAGGTGTGTTAGAATACCACACAGCTCTGAAGAGCAGGTCTTCAGTAGCCTTGGGCTGGTGTCATCAGGCCCCACTGCTTTCCCTGGCTTCAGTCTGTCCAGCATCATCTTGACCTGAGCAGTATGAAGAGTCAGAGGTGGGGCTGCTGGTGGAGTGGGAGGTGGAAAGAGGGGACTCCCTACAGGTGACATCTCAGGAGTGATGGAGATGATGGAGAAAGGGAGGGGAGGTGGAGAGGAAGCAGCAATGGTCAGCAGACCAGGTGGGGGAGGCTGGGGTGGTGTGGGGCAGTCAAATCTGTTGAAAAATCTGTTCAGATCATCAGCCAGACTATGTTCACCATCAGGCAGTATACCACCTTTCTGCTTCATGCCCGTGATCTTTCGCATTCCAGCCCATACCTGCTTCACACCATCTTGCTGCAGCTGTCGTTCTAATTTGAACCCATATGCTTCTTTCCCCTCCTTAATCCTCACCTTCAGTTCCTTTTGAAGTTCTTTGATTTTATTCCTGTGTGCTATTTGCACACCACATGGGGAACTAGCAGAGAAGAGGAGATGAGGGATGGGTAGATCAATCTAATAGGGTGCTTTGTTTTGGATATGTCTGAATGTTGTTGGAGTTGTTCTCCTCCATGTAGGTTCAGGGTATTCCCTCATATTCCAGACTTTCACCTTATAAGTTACACCAACTCAGTATACACCAACTCATTCTTTAAGTAAGCAGTTGATTCCATTGTTGTCGGCCAGATCAACAACAGCGATGAGACAGAGAACAGAAAACAGATCAAGAACCTTATATCATGGTGTCAGAACAACAACCATGTCTTAAACGCCAGCAAGATGAAAGAGTTGATTGTTGACCTAATGAACCTGGGGTGGGGAGGGGGGTGGGGGGAGGGGATTGTGATGGGCTGGGAGTGAACACAATACTGTCCTTGTCAACGGAGCTGCTGTAGAGATGGTCAACAGCTTCAAGTTCCTTAGCATCCATTATCACCAGCAACCTAACCTGGTCCCCTCACACTGATGGGATGCACTGTCAAAGAAGATTAGGAACAAGGATTCTCTTGAACTACACAGATACATCACAGAAAGTATTTTGATGGGATGCATCGCTGCTTGGTATTGCACCCGGTTTGTTCTTGACCACCTGAACTTGCAGAGAGTGGTGAACGCTGCCCAGTCCAGCACAGGCTCATCTATCCACTTCCTTCCATCCAGTCGGTCTTCACGGGGCAGGCAGGCCGAAAGTATCATCAAGGAAACTTGTTACCCTGGCCATTCCATTTTCTCTCATTTACCTTCTGGGAGAAGGTATAGGAATTTGAAAGCCTGACTGTCCAGACCTAAGAAAAATGTTTTACCCATGGTTATCAGATTCCTGAACCAATCGTCTTTTTAAAATACCATTTCCAGAGGTGCTGCCACATACTCTTACCCTTTAACCCTTTTGCATCAGGTTCTTTTGTTATTGCACGTTAGTTTTTTTTGGCACTCCTTCACTTTGCACTACAGACTTTGTAGCATTCTGCTGTTTTGCATTTGTCATTGTATTTTTTGTTGTTTCTATGTTGTTTCTTTTGTTCCTTTACCACTGCTTACTCTGTGAACTTCATGTGAACAAAGAATTTCATTGCACGCTGGTGTATGTGGCAACAGTCATCTGAATTTATAGGTTGTGGAAAGCTATGGGAAGGCAGGAAATCACGTACTACCCAGCCTCCAATCTGCTGCTATAGTCCTGGTATTTAAGCAACTGAGCTAGTTAGTTTCTGGCGATTGATGACCCTAGAACTTCTAAACATTCAATTCATCAGCAATGCACGTGTTGTGGCTACACTGTGTACTATGTAAAAATAAATGATAGCAACACAACAAAGTTCCTGCAGTTTCTATCAAAAAAGAAAAAGACTGCAGCTGGCTTAGGGTGGATTAACTAAGGATGATGCGTTTCCATTCATGGGTTCCAAGGTGACAGATGAGGCCACTTTGGGGCCCATAAACTTTACCACGAGTGGAGTCAGATAGGATCGACACATGACTATTTTGTGTGGCGATTCCTTGTCCATTTGTGCAGGGCTTCCATGTGGTCCCAACAACATTAACTTAAGGTTCTCATTGCCATCCCCGATGCTCCATCTTCATTTTGAACAGTCATAGATCAGGATATACGAAGAGATGTTACATTTCACCACACCCTTAAGCTTTTTTCCTCCGTCAACCCAGTAATGCCTTCCTTGTCACAACTTGGAATAAAGAGTCTGTTTTAGGAGTTCTGTTGTCAGACATGCATCTTAAGTGGAGCTGACCGAGTATAATTTGGGCCTTAATTCTGGGAATGTTGGACTGGGAGAGAACACTGCTGATGGTTCGCTTGTTGTTCTGGTGATCAATTTTTCAGACAGAATAGCAATAATTAACAAGCCTTCACCATCCTCTCTCAGCAGACATCACCACCACTTGTGTTAGACTCACTTGATCTCAGTCCAGTTACAAACATTTTCTTTGTTCTGTCTAATGCACGCTCTGACCTAAGCATGTTTGATTTCTAACTTTACCCAACTGTGATAAAAGGTCATCGACCTAAACATTAAAGGGGCGGTCCCACTTGGGCGACCTAATCCGCGAGTTCTAGCGAGTTTGCTCTCGACTCATGCTCGCAGCATGGTCGACACGAGATTGTAGGAGGTCTTTGTAACTCTCCTTCATGCTCGAGAGTAGTCCCCGTGTACTTGAGGCCCCAGCTAGGTCGCAGCGTATTTTTCAACATGTTGAAAAATGCCCACGAGTAAAAAAAGGTCGCCATGGAAAAAATCGATACATTTTTACTCGTAGGTTAGGTCGTAGTAGGTCGGCATGTTAGTCGTAGGTAATCGAGGGTAGTCGAAGGTAGTCGTAGATAGTCTTCATCATAGTCGAAGGGAGGTCGAAGGAGATCAAAGGAGGTCGTCCTCACTCTCCACGATTCGGTGTCCAATTTTCCCGAAGTTAGTCGTAGCTAGTCGTAGCTAGTCGAAGCTAGTCTTCAACATAGTCGAAGGAGGTTGAAGGAGGTCTTCAACATGACATTTTTTTCAAACTCTCCTAAACTCTTCTAAACTCGCCAATTAGGTCGCCCAAGTGGGACAGCCCCTTAACCTTGCTTCCCACCTTGTCGAGGTTGCCTGATATGCTCAATGTTTCCAACATTTTCAGTTTTTTAAATTTCATATTTCCAGCATTTGCAGTCTTTTGTTTTAACATGGATACATTAAATTAAGATTCTATCACAAAAAACTACTTTGTAATATTGTACAGTGATGATCAAACCCAGATCCCTGGAAATATGAAGCAATAGAGCTAACTGATGCACTACCATGCTTTCTTGAAAGTAAATATGTTATTTCATTGTTGTTGGGTCAAATTACAGACTTCAATGCTAAAAATAATGAATAGGTGCAGTTTGACACTAAGATCAATGCATTCAAGGGGAACCAAAATAGACAATAAATTCTGCTTGGTTCAAAATGGCTTAAATCTGTGAATGCTTATTCGTAAAATACCTTTCAATGAGTCCTAATTTGTAGTTTGATAGAGCTTATTAACCTTACATCTACCATCATGCAGCAATCAAAGCATTTAGCACTCAAAAAACCCACACGCACAATTTCTTTTCATCCTACTATTTTACTAACAAATGAGTAAAGAGGTAAAAATATGTCGAAGCAAAAAATGCAGGTAATAATAACTGAAAATCTTGGAAATAATAAGCAGCTCTGGCAGCATTTGTGGACCTTTGTCTCTCCAATGATGCTGCCTGACTCGTTAAGTATTTCTAGTTTTATTTAATATACACATGTATTGTCATCACTTACCTAAAGATAAAATCTGTTATTCATTTCTGTAAAAATTCATTTTGCTCAATTACCTGCATGTGACTGGTGGTGAACATAGCAGGCACTTCACTACTATGCATAGTGAACCACAACCAACTGGCAGCATGAAGCTGCCCAGTCACCACCCACAGAATAGGAATTAACACCAATCCACAACTATTAAACTGCTGATAGACACAAATTGCTGGAGTAACTCAGCTAGACAGGCAGCATCTCCGGAGAGAAGGAATGGGTGACGTTTTAGGTTCGAACCCAGGTGTATGAATATTGATTTATCTAACTTAAAGTAACCCCTTCATCCCCTCTCTCTCCATCCCTCCCCACCCACGTCACACCAGCTTTTCGTTCTCACCTAGCAAACAGCTAACAATGTCCTGTTTCCTTTATCATTGTTACTTTTTTGCATATCTTTCATTAATATGTTCTATATCTCTCTACATCATCGTGTATATCTCTCGTTTCCCTTTCCCGCGACTTTCAGTCTGAAGAAGGGTCTCAAACCGAAACGTCACCCATTCCACCTCTCCAGAGATGCTGCCTGTCTCGCTGAGCTACTCCAACATTTTGTGTCCATACTCGGTTTAAACCAGCATCTGCAGTTCCTTCCTACACTATTAAACTACTCTTGGATTGTCACAAGCAACCATAAAAATTAGCTAATCAAATTAAATTGACATGTTTTCCCTCACAAATCAGCCAGCCGTCACAATGAAGACTTTACCAAATGCTCGCCACTGCAACCCATTTACAGGCAACAGTAGTCAAGTCAAGTCACATTTATTTATATAGCACATTTAAAAAACAACTCTCGTTGGACAAAGTGCTTTACATTTGTTATAAGAATAGCACAAAGAAAACAAACTACATACATATATACAGAGGACAGTAATCAACAGTCAATGTAGCACCACCCACCTGAACAGGAGCAGTAAAAGGAATTCCTAGTTTTCCAAATTGCAGAACAAGTGTTATTTGTGGAATGAAAAACAGAAAAAGCTGGAAGTTCTCAGCAGGTCATGCGGCCTCTGTGGGAAGAGAAACAGAATTACCATTTCACATTTTAATGGAGTGTCTTCATTCTGAATTGTTGACTCTGTTTCCCTTCCCACAGATGTGGCCCAACCTGCTGAATATTTCCAGCATTTTCTGTTTGCATTTCTATTTCCAGCATCTGCAGTTTAAAAAAAAAATCGGAATCAAATGTGGATCAGGTTGGTTGCTAGATCAAGAGAATTAGAGAATCACAGCACAGTGCACCACAGAAACACACACAAGTTTAACATGCAAAATAGAACCAGGAATTGGCTACGTGCTCATTTCTGCTGAATCAGTTCTTTGGGAAGCCCATCCAATTAATCCCACTCTCCTGCTCTTCCCTCGCACCCTGTCATTTTTCCCCTTGAAGTATGTCCCCTATTATTTTTGAAATTTAATATGAATTATCAATCTTGCAGGCCAAAAACTGTAAAAATAAAAAAGACATATTTGCATCATCTCTTGATATTTTCCAATCATCACTGCCCTGGGTCCTTTGTTAATGTCATTGCAAATAATTGATACAAATTCATCTCTGATCTGGCGCATTTAATTCTCTTGAAAATACCTGTGCATTGTGCTCCTGAAATTTAGCGCAACTGAAATCCTCATGCAATAAATTTAGAGCAATTGACCAGGGATGAATTTTACCAGTAAGTATCTCTTAATTTATTTCATTAAAACTGTTCATGATTTTGAATAACATTAGCAAATTTACCTTATTTCCTAAGAAACAACCCCAGCTTAGATTTGATAATACATCCCAGAAGAAGGCCACTAAAGAAATCCACATAGACTCATTTCCTCTCTTTTCCCCATATCGCTGCAATTTTTTCTTCTTCTAACAATTTATCCAATTACATTTTGAAGCCTGCTATTGAAGCTTTCATCAGTATAAAAATGCTCAATGTGAAAATGAGTTCTCTCCTGCTGCTTCTGATTCTGTAGCTATAATTGAGTCTTCTCATCATCAATCCTTTAGCAAATGGAAATAGCGTCTCTTTAAGATAGACTCAAAAAGCTGGAGTAACTCTTCTGAAGAAGGGTCTCGACCCGAAGCATCACCCATTCCTACTCTCCAGAGATGCTCCGCTGAGTTACTCCAGTTTTTTTGGTCTATCTTCAGTTTAAACCAGCACCTACAGTTCCTTCCTATACATTGCGTCTCCTTAATGTTGCTATCTGTGCACCATTCACATTAAATAACTCTGTAAAACCATCACTAATCTTTTCTGCCTTTATGCAGTTGGCTCCATGCATTCTGTCTAGCATTTGATGTCAGTCGTGTAGGGTAAGGTGGCTCTCTCCCTTCCACTAGGGACCATCTCCACATGGAATTGGCGAAAAGCATAGGGGCGGTACAGTGGCGCAGTGGTAGAGATGCTGCCTTACACTGCCAGAGACCCAGGTTCAATCCTGACTACAGAAGCAGTCTATACAGAGTTTGTACGTTTTCCCTGTGACCAAAGCATGGGTTTTTCCTGGTTTCCTCCCACATTCCAAAGACGTGCAGGTTTGTAGGTTAATTAGCTTCTGCAAATTGTCCCTAGTGTGTAGGATAGAATTATTGCGTAGGATATAACTGTGATCGGCGCAATCGGTGGGCCGAAGGGCCTGTTTGTATACTGTATCTCTAAACTAAACTAAACATATAATAACAATGTGGCTTGATTGTACTCAATTGAATAGATTACACACACAACAAAGTTTCTCACTGTTTCTTGGTACACATGATAATAATGAACCAATATGTTAAAGACCAGAGGGCATAATTTTAAGGTCAGAGATGGAAAATTTAAAGGAGATGTGCCGGGCACATTTTTGGATGCCTAGAATGCACAGCCAGGGGTGGTAGTTGTAAACAGATATGATAGTGGCATTTAAGAGGCTTTTACTTAGGTACATGGATATGCAGGGAATGGGGTGGTATGGATCACATGCAGGCAGAGGAGATTAGTTTAACTTATCATGTTTGGCATGGACATTGTGCTTCAAAGGGCCTGTTCCTGGGCAAGCACTGAAATGAAATGTATATATCCCTGTAAATATTGTTTAATTTCAACTTTATAATGTTTCTTTCTGTCTTAAAGTATTTTTGGCAAAATTATGTTTTGCTTTAATTACATCTTGGCGAGGAACGGTTTTACATGGTTAATGAGAAGGTAGCTTTGTGCTGCAGCTGCCTAGATAGACACACTGTACAATCATATAGGTGACTCCTTCCAAGAAATGAATAACATTTTAGAGGGATCACACAAGAAGATGCTAAAGCTATCTTTCTTAATATAAACACTAATAAACAACTACCAGATGGCACAAGTTTCAATTAATTGGGGTGAGGATTAGAAGAGAGAAGAGGTCAAAGATTTTTCACCCAGAGAGTAGTAGGAATCAGGAACTCGCTGTCTGAAAAGTCATCGAGACAGAAACCCTCAAAACGTGGCAACTAGTGACCAATGTCAAAGTTTAAGTAGCTGTGGTGCAAAGGAGTACTTTTCAAGCTGTGTAAATAGCTCCAGAGAGCTTCTCAGTAGCCTGCTGCAGTCTCCTGCGGTAATGAGAGTGCTCCTTTAAATCATGTTCCAACCGACCACACAGCAGAAGGCAGTGCTTTTTTTTGTGGCAATTAAAAAACAATCATTGCCTAGATAACGAACTAATAATTTATGACAAGAATATGGAAAAACAGTGTCTGCTTGAGAGCTGACAATGTCAACAATACTTGACGCTGAAAACGCACCAGAGATGTCAACCAACTGGAAGTATCTGATCATATTTCTGGAGCGGCACAGTATGATCTAAAATGGTCACATCGAGTTCCACTCTCAGTAAAACACATTTTCTATTGAACAACATTGAAAAAGACTGGAATATGTAATCTAATTTCCTGGTATATACCTCTATTTGTAAAGCCGAAGATCTCATACTCAATTTTTTAACAGTTTTTTTAACTTATCCTTTTCAATTTCTCTTGGCAATTTTAAAGAATTGTGCATCTCTCTTGTAAAATTGTGCCATTTACAGTAATTCAGGCTGCCTCTCCTCCTTCTTCATCCCAGGATGTATTACTTCAACTTCCCTCTACTGCACTTCATTTGCCACAGGTCTGATCACTTCACCAGACTATCTACATGTTTCTGAAGTTTGGAATAATCTTCCACACTATTGACTTTAATGTATTCTGCAAGCTTTAACATTTTCTTCTGCTTAAACAATTCCAAGACATTATTACACATTAAAAAAAGAGTAGTAATCTTAATATAGTCCCCGAAGAACAAAGCATTGTATCCTTCCAGTCCAATAAGCAGACATTATATTCTGCTTTTTGATCCATAGCTAGTTTTACAATATATATCATCTTCACTATAGCAAATGTCCCAATGCATTTCATGGAATTACTGTGAAATGGCTATATACTGAGCCACAAGAGAATAAATTGGAATATTGGACCAAAAGTTGTGATAACGAGGAAATCTTTAAGGAGCATCTCAGAAGGGGAGCAAGTAATAGAAGGGCATACTTTTTTTTAACATTTATTTGTTTATGTGTTGGAAAGCCAGCGTTTATTGCCTATCCGTAGCTGTCCTTGAGGAGGTGGTGATGGGCTGCCTCAATCTGTTGTATTCCCGAGTTGAGGACTTTCACTGGTGATACATTTCCAAATCAGGTTAGCATGGGACCAGGAGAAGGACCTTGCATATGGTGGTATTCCCATACCCCTGCTGCCTTGCCTTTCTCAAGGAGGGAGCCTGCATTTCTAGCAATCTAGCTGGGGCTGATCTCTTTGCAAATCTGAAATCATCTACCCTCCAGTTAAACATTTGTAACTATAGGCTCTTCCTTGTATGTTACATGATTGATCAAACATTGATGGTACTACAATGAGGAGGTGGGAAGGATGGTTGGTTGTTGCTGGAATCAACAGAAGTTTGGCAGAGGAGGGGGAGGCGGGATGATAGTAGTGACCAGAAATGAAAGAAGGTGCCAGAATGTGTGACTGTGGCCAGAATCAGGATGGGAAAGGAGAGTTACCAAATCTAGGAGAAGGCGAGTTGCCATAATCAGAAGGGTACAGAGTTTTTCTGTGTCTTCTATGAAAATAGGCACAAAATATTTGTTTAATCTCCATACCATTTCTTTACTTCCCAATGCAAGTACTTATGTCTTACTCTTTAAGGAACACATATTAACCTTACCTAATCGTTTTCTTTCTATACATCTACTGCAGATTTTGCACTCGTTTTATGTTTCTCACTTTCCACATATCCTACTTTCTCATTGGTCCTCCTTCGATTTTGAAACTTGCATAATCCTCAAACTTCTTTTCTTTTGGTGACATTAAAACAATTATAACAATTACGAGAACAGGAGGTACCTGAATGCAGAGAATGGAAGAGAATTACCCAAACTGGGAAAAGAGGGAATAATTGCCAGTCCAGAAAAGAAGAGTTGTAAGAATCAGAAATAGAGAAAGTGATGCCTGCAGAAAGAGACAGGGAGACAGGAGATTTGTCCAAAATGGAGGAAGAAAATATTGCCAGATTGGGGAGGAAGTTGCCAGTATTTGGTGAGAGGGAGATTATTGCCACAAACAGTAGATGAGGCGATTTGCTAACATCAGGAAGAAAGGGAGTTGCCAGATTGTGAAGGGATTTTACGGAATCAGCAACCAGGAAGATAATTCACAAAACAGAGTGAATTGGGAGAATCATCCCAGCTCTTTATTTTAGAAACTTATTTATGATCCTAAATTTATAAAATTCTTATTAGTCCTTAATTTGTGATAACCAAAATATAAAGCTGAATATACTCATTTCATAATATACTTAATAACACAAAATGTTTCCATATTAGATAGTGAAATTACCCTTTGAGTCAGCTAAATTTAGAAGCTGCTGATTGAGACTTCAATAAAATTAGCATCATTAAAACCGCGACGGAATCCAGTCACCATCAATCTCTGATCCACTCCAATTAATCAGAATCAGTAATGTTGTAATCAGTATGTTCCTGGGTATATTCAGGATCATGATATTATTCAGCACATAAAATCAAACCAGTTTGGGAAAAATAAATTCGAGATGAAAGTGCAAAGTATCCATACAAAACAATTCCTGATTTTATTTACCGCACATCTACTTGCTAACACACAGAGGTAAAGCTGTAACTCTTACCCCAAACCAAAGACAGGTCTTTTATATGTTAATTGAACCACAGCTCTTTCCTATTTTCAAAAAAAAAAAATGCAACATAGAATAATTTGAAGTTACTCTGGATCTATGTTGAATGTATCTGTCTTTTATCCGCTAATTTATCAGAGATTATTTTGGGGATCATTTTTTTTTGATTATTTAAGTTGCCCACTACAATGGTGGGCAAGAAATGTCATGTAAGAGTGTGATGTACGTGTTTTTTTGACATCACAGATATCCCCTTATATTCTTTTAAATGGATTAATGAGGTTCAAATGTTACAACTTAATACACCAAGCAATACAAATTTTCATTGTTCACTCCCTACTCAGTCCAAATAAAGTTGCTCTGTCGTACCCTTGATAAGAGAGAGACAGAAAGTTACAATTCTGCAATAACGACACTTCTCTCTCTCACACTTCCACTTAGTGCATCTCAACAAAAGGAGCATTACATTTTACTTTGATACCAGATTTGATTTCTTTGTCAACTTTGCATTCTACACATTTCAATTTTAGTGGAATTGAGCATAAGAATATTTCTGTCATTTCATTAATTATGATCTAGGTAAAACACAAAACATAATAGAAACATAGAAACATAGAAAATAGGTGCAGGAGTAGGCCATTCGGCCTTTCGAGCCTGCACCGCCATTCAATATGATCATGGCTGATCATCCAACTCAGTATCCTGTACCTGCTTTCTCTCCATACCCCCTGATCCCTTTAGCCACAAGGGCCACATCTAACTCCCTCTTAAATATAGCCAATGAACTACCCTCAACTACATTCTGTGGCAGAGAATTCCAGAGATTCACCACTCTCTGTGTAAAAAATGTTTTTCTCATCTCAGTCCTAAAAGATTTCACCTTTATCCTTAAACTGTGACCCCTTGTTCTGGACTTCCCCAACATCGGGAACAATCTTCCTGCATCTAGCCTGTCCAACCCCTTAAGAATTTTGTAAGTTTCTATATGATCCCCCCTCAATCTTCTAAATTCCAGCGAGTACAAGCCGAGTCTATCCAGTCTTTCCTCATATGAAAGTCCTGACATCCCAGGAATCAGTCTGGTGAACCTTCCCTGTACTCCCTCTATGGCAAGAATGTCCTTCCTCAGATTAGGAGACCAAAACTGTACGCAATAATCCAGGTGTGGTCTCACCAAGACCCTGTACAACTGCAGTAGAACCTCCCTGCTCCTATACTCAAATCCTTTCGCTATGAATGCTAACATACCATTAGCGTTCTTCACTGCCTGCTGCACCTGCATGCCCACTTTCAATGACTGGTGTACCATGACACCCAGGTCTCGTTGCATCTTCTAATAGTCTACTTTCCTGTTTTTGCCACCAAAGTGGATAACCTCACATTTATCCACATTATACTGCATCTGCCATGCATTTGCCCACTCACCCAGCCTATTCAAGTCATCTTGCAGCCTCCTAGCACCCTCCTCACAGCTAACACTGCCTCCCAGCTTCGTGTCATCCGCAAACTTGGAGATGTTGCATTCAATTCCCTCATCCAAATCATTAATATATATTGTAAATAGCTGGGGTCCCAGCACTGAGCCTTGCGGTACCCCACTAGTCACTGCCTGCCATTCTGAAAAGGACCCGTTTACTCCTACTCTTTGCTTACTGTCTGCCAGCCAGTTCTCAATCCACATCAATACTGAACCCCCCAATACCGTGTGCTTTAAGTTTGTATATTAATCTCTTATGTGGGACCTTGTCGAAAGCCTTCTGAAAGTCCAGATATAACACGTCCACTGGTTCTCCCTTATCCACTCTACCAGTTACATCCTCGAAAAATTCTATAAGATTCGTCAGACATGATTTACCTTTCATAAATCCATGCTGACTTTGTCCAATGATTTCACCATTTTCCAAATGTGCTGCTATCCCATCTTTAATAACTGACTCTAGCAGTTTCCCCACTACCGATGTTAGACTAACTGGTCTGTAATTCCCCGTTTTCTCTCTCCCTCCCTTTTTAAAAAGTGGGGTTACATTACCTACCCTCCAATCCTCAGGAACTACTCCAGAATCTAAAGAGTTTTGAAAAATTATCACTAATGCATCCACTATTTCTGGGGCTACTTCCTTAAGTATTTCTGGGGCTACTTCCTTAATAGACTTATTCAATGGTGTCAGAATATAGGAAAACAATGGCTATAAAGCTGCAACCTCATAGACTTTGGTTCAGCCAATTTGGAACATTGCATGAAGTTCTTCCATTACAGGAGGGATGTGAAGGCTTTGGAGATAGTGCAGAAGAGGTTTACTGGAATGCTGTCTGGATTAGAGGGCATTAACTATAAGATTTTGGACAAACTTGGACTGTTTTCTTTCAAATTTTGAAGGTTGAGGGGAGACCTGATATAAGTATATAACATTATGAGAGGCATAGATAGGGTAGACAATCAGAACCATATTCCCAGGGTGGAAATGTCAAAGAGCTTTAAAGTGAGAGGAGCAAGGATCAAAAGAGAAGTGCATCGTTTTTTGTACAGAGTGGTAAGTGCCTGAAATGCACTACCAGGGATGGTGGTAGAGGCAGAAACGATTGTGGCATTTAAGAGGCTTTTAGAAAGACACATGGATATGCAGGGAATGAAGGGATATGGATCATGTGCAGGCAGAGGAGATTAGTTTAACTTGGCATTGTGTTCAACATAGACATTATAGGCTGAAGGGTCTGTTCCTGTGATGTACTATGTTTTGTTCTATTGGTAGTTTGAACACAACAATGTAAAATATATGTGTTTAAGAAGGAACTGCAGATGCTGGAAAATCGAAGGTACACAAAAATGCTGGAGAAACTCAGCGGGAGAAGCAGCATCTATGGAGCGAAGGAAATAGGCAAAGTTTCGGGCAGAAACCCTTCTTCAGACTGATGGGGGTAGGGACAAGAAAGGAAAAAGGCGGAGGAGGAGCCCGAGGGCTGAGGGATGGGAGGAGACAGCCCTGAGGGCTGAGGAAGGGGAGGAGACAGCAAGGGCTAACAAAATTGGGAGAATTCAATGTTCATGCCCCCAGGATGCAGACTCCCCAAGTGGAATATGAGGTGCTGTTCCTCCAATTTCCGGTGTTGCTCGCTCTGGCCATGGAGGAGACCCAGGACAGAGAGGTCGGATACGGAATGGGAGGGGGAGTTGAAGTGCTGAGCCACCGGCAGGTCAGGTTGGTTATTGCGGACCGAGCGGAGGTGTTCGGCGAAACGATCGCCAAGCCTCCGCTTGGTCTCACCGATGTACATCAGCTGACATCTAGAGCAACGGATGCAATAGATGAGGTTGAAGGAGATGCAGGTGAACCTCTGTCGCACCTGGAACAACTTCTTGGGTCCTTGAATGGAGTCGAGGGGGGAGGTGAAGGGACAAGTGTTGCATCTCTTGCGGTTGCAAGGGAAAGTGCCCGGGGAGGGGGTGGTACGGGAGGGAAGGGAAGAATTGACAAGGGAGTTACGGAGGGAGCGGTCTTTGCGGAAGGCAGACATGGGGGGAGATGGGAAGATGTCTCAAGTGCTGGGGTCACGTTGGAGGTGGCGAAACTGACGGAGGATTACTTGTTGTATGTGACGGCTGGTGGGGTGAAAGGTGAGGACTAGGGGGACTCTGCCCTTGTTGCGAGTGGGGGGATGGGGAGAGAGAGCAGTGTTGCGGGGTATGGAAGAGACCCTGGTGCGAGCCTCATCTATGGTGGAGGAGGGGAACCCCCGTCCCCTGAAGAATGAGGACATTTCAGATGCCCTGGTGTGGAACGCCTCATCCTGGGAGCAGATGCGGCGTAGACGGAGGAATTGGGAGTAGGGGATGGAGTCCTTACAGGAAGCAGGGTGGGAAGAAGTGTAGTCCAGATAGCCATGGGAGTCAGTAGGTTTATAGTGGATGTCGGTGTATAAGGTGAATTGCAAAATAACTGGAGTTATTTGTTGATCAGCCTAATATTGGTGCTAGAAAACTATTGACAAGAACTCAGTAATCACTCATTTAAAAAGGCATGGGTTAATCAAAGTGACCCAGTAGGGACTTCAACAAGTCAAACTACGTCTAATTCATTCAAATTCTTTCATCAGTGAAGGCTCATCAAGGTAGTGAATTTCATACAGAAGTGGACTGTAGTGTGCAGAAATGAAGCATTGTGGGCATTTTAAGAAGATGGAAAGAAGGGTTTCTGGGTAGAAAACTGTCCCCAAAATCAAAAAGCAAAGTGTCATGCTCAAAGGAAGTTTATATAGGCAGGAGTGAGCCTTGTCATGGTGTATCCCAGTGCTATTTTTAGGCCCATTATTCCACGCAAGTTTTATAAATGACCCAGATTTGCGAATGGTGAGAGGTATTACAAATTTGCTGTTTTGCGAATAGTGAGAGATATTTTGTGATACAAAAGTGAATGGTGACGAGGGTCATTATGTTTCAGGATTATATCGATGAGATGGTTAAATGAAAAGAAGCATGGAATATGGATCTTGACACAAATAAATTTGATGTGATGCACTTGGGAGCACTAAAATATAAAGGAGATGCAAGTTATGAAAATGCAAGTTATGAAAAGTAAAAGGCACATGACCATATTATATTCTGGAAGGTAGCCAACATCTATAGTGGTTAAAGATATCACATAGATTGTATCTATTTATATATAGTCTATAGAGGATTGGAATACAAAACCATAGAGATCATGCTGGAATGCTTGTGAGCACTAGTTAGACATAAGCTGAGTACAGTGGATAATTTGAGGCAACATCACAAAATTTGGACAGAACTCGGAAATTGTGCTGAGCAGTTTTACCAAGAACGAGGAGAGGTTGTAACAGTTACTTCTGTTCTTCATCAAAAAGAAAAGGTTGAAATGTCACCTAATAAAAGCTATTGAAGAATTTTTGATAAAGAAGAACTGTTCCATCTAGGCGTGTTGATAACAAAAGATCATAGAGTCACAATCATTGAGGGGATTTTTTGATAAAGTTGGTGGAATAAGAAAGCTTCACCTGGAAAATTGGTGCCGATTCCATAATTACACCCAAGAGGAATTTGTTTGGGTATGAGATTGAAGAACCTTTACAGTATTGAACAAAAAAATGGGGATCCAGGACCAAGCACAATTTCAATGAGGAGGAACCAACATGTCTAATCTGATAGGTCACAGCAAGAGTCCAATCAAATAATATTATAGTGGACAAAACATAGAGACTTACAGATGTTGCATACATGAGGTCTTAAACTCACCTCAATGCAAAGCCTGGTTCAATTTCCGACATTTATCAGGCAGAGGAATGGAATTGTTGGCAAGGGAGTTCATGACATGATTGTGACACATTTTGTCTTATCCAGTTTAGGGTTTCAGGGAAATGGTTCAATAATGAAATAATGAAGTCAAATAAAGTTGTGGTGGGGAAGTTAAACTAGATATCATCAATGGCCATGTGGAAACAGATACCATATTTATGAATGATATTGCTAAGGGTTTGCAAGATAATCAGCATCAGGAGGACACAATGATTAGGTATGTTACAAAACGTACCTTCAGTCGCGCTGTAATTCTGCCACTGGCCGTGTGCGCGATTTTGGCGCCTTTAAGGGGGGGCGGGGTTAAAACGCGGTTTCTCCTACCTTGTCCTGAATTATATTTCGTTGGAGTACAAGCGTTGGCTGACAAATCGTTCCTAGGGGCGTTTTGTGAATTTTTAATTTTTATTAAATCATCAATGTCAGCGCTGGAGTAATTTTAAAAGCAGCTCCTGAAGCGTCAACGCCGATAACGGGGACGGATTTCACACACGGGACAGGTAAACGAAAGTGGTTTCTTTAAATGTATAAAAGTGCTTCTTAAGAAGCCTTTAATTCACAATTTTTCATGCGAAACGGTGATTTTATTCCCCGAACTAACGGCAGTATTTTTCATGCCAATACGGGGTTAAATTCACCGCAAATGAACGTTCCAAATGATCGCGTTCCAGAAATCCTCACTCGCAAGATGATTTAAATGCACATTAATTTACAGGTATTAAACATTCAATTCCTTCCATTTGGCCTGTAAATCCATGACAATGAGATTTAAAAATTATGTTATATTGTGAATTATTGTGTGAATGTTATTTGGACACTTAGGCTATTTAAAAATGTTAATCTATTCTTAAGAAATTGATAGATGTTTAGATCTAGTAATTGAATTTTGTAATTAACTACAATTAGGTTAACTAATTATATGCTTTACTTTCATGTCTTCTAAGTAAGATTGTTTCATATTTGTTTCAGAATGCTTCAATCTATAATAACTGAAATTTCTTTCAGTTATCTTAATTTTTAAGAAAGTTATGGGCTTTTAACTGTCCTCGATCACAGCTTTTGTGTTAAGTCAATGGAAAAGCAATAGGGAACAAGATGCTAATTTCCGAGTATGAAAATGGCCAAAACTTCTTTAATACTGAAGATATGAAAGTGAATTAGGTGTCAAATTAAACATCTTTTTATGCTTTATCTGATGGGATAAATTGCAGACTTTATTTTTAAAATCTCAAAATTTTGTAACATTGCTACAATGATAGATCCTTGATGAACATAGGATGTAACAATTTGGACATAGGGAAAGCCATTACTGTGATTGACTGGGTACATTAAAATGTAACAAGGGAAGTACAGACTTATCCGTAATGGAGAAACTTTGGAAGAGCTTGATGTGTCCAATGGTTTCAAAGAGAGTCGTTAATTCAAGAAGGATAAGAACTGATTTAATTTATCACAATTCCATAAAATGTAATTAGTGACTTTGATGAGAGCTGTTTCAGTATTGTGGCAGAGACAAAAAGTTAGACTGAATTTGGTAAAGTTTGCAAGTCTGTTCCATTTGGACAAGAATTTGCTATTAGACCCTTAAAGCCTGTTTTGCCATTCATTCAATCAATCAGGGCGATCTGTACCCTCACTCTATTTACTTGCTTTACAACATATCCTCTATGCCCTACCTTTTGATCTCAATCTTGAAAGTATTCATTGTCCTGGCATTTACACTACTGTTCTTGATTCCCACAACACTTTGTATAAAAAAATCATTCTTATTTGACAATTAAATTCCTGCTTTTGATTAAAAAGGCAGCATGACATTTTGCTGTTGAGCTCTTCAGCTCATACACTTTCTCACGTTGGTCAACATGTTGGTCAACAGTAAACAAGTTGTCCCAGAGGATTAGCACTCAAAAGTATATCAGCATTTACTGTTCATTTGCTACTGGATAATAGAAGATAAATTGTAATGCATTTTATCATACTGGGTCATTTTTTGATGTTAGAGCATCCTACTAATATCTAATTTGGGAATTCTCTGAGGGCTTCATCTACCAGCATTTATTCTATTGCACTGTCTTAATGGACACCTAAAAATAGTCTTCAGCAGACGTGGATTGCTTGGTCATTGCAAATTGCAGGGCATCCTCCTCGATTTACAGGAAGAGTGGGAGAAAGACATGACAAGATCAGCCAGAATAGCATTAGAAGGAAAGAAAGGATAAGAAGCCAAAGTGAAACTTTTTATCAGTGTTAGTACAAGGCACCCCTGCTGCTCCATCAAGTATTCAGAATCTGTTATCATTGCATCACTATGAACCTTGCCTCTGTACACCAGTCAGTCTACTAGACACTTTTCGTTGAAGTAATTGAATTACTTGAAAAGATGGATACCAAAGGCATATGTTCAAATTAACATTTCTTATAAACTTATTGATTCATTATCATTTACTTTTATCCTTTGGTCGAAATAATTTCAAAGCTCTTCTGCATCTGATTGATAATTTCATCTAAAATCATTATTGTGTGCTTTATTGATACTGCCTCTGCTCCTTATTACCTGTTATGTCCAAAGATCTCATGTTTTGAAATCTTTCATTCTTAACCATGTCTCGCATGGTTGGAATGAAAATATTTTCTGAGTTTGCAATGACCACTATATTGCATTCATTCAATAAACTGCTTGCCATTATTAAACTCAATGATTACATGATGAATAAATAACTAGAATCCTTGCAATTTACTATTGTCATTGTAAGATCCAACAGTTATTGAATACTGACAAACATCTCACATATACTCATCCTGGTGGGAAGGATGGTGAATACAGGGAACTGGTGACAAAATCATACAAAGGCAAATGGCAGTGCAATATACAATAAAAAGTCAAAGCTTACTCGTGGGTGTAAAATAATCACCTCTATTCATGAGTCTTGCCTTTAGGAATTTTCTGATACAAAAAGGACTATATATCATAAAGGATTCCAACTGCGAACAACGGGATGACTAAGCAATTGTTCATTACTAAACTTTTATCGATGATTTTTCAATAAAAATCATTCCTAATTAAGAGTGTTGTTAACCTTTGACAATCGTGCTAACTTCTCCAATTTTCCTGGTATTCTGGAACATGAGTGATAATAGTTATTAAATTAGTTCATACGTTCATAAGTCATAGGAGCAGAATTAGGCCATGAGACCCAACAAGTAGGCTCCACTATACAGTCATGGCTGATTTATCATTCAAGTAAACGTTATCCACTGACTCTCCTTTATCTATCTTGCTGCTTACTTCCTGGAAGAATTCCAACAGATTTGTTACGCAATATCTCCCCTTCACAAAACCATGCTGACTTTGGCCTATTGAATGGAATGGAATGGAATACTTTATTGTCACATGTGACTAGGCACAGTGAAATTCTTTGCTTGCATACCCAATGTATAAAAATAGCAGGCACTTAAGGTGCTGAATGTGTTTTAAGTACTCATTAACCTCCTCCTTAATAATGGTCTCTAAAATCTTATCAACCACTGAAGTCAAGCTAACCAGCCTATGTTATCTTCTCCCAGCTCACAATAATCTATTCAACATTTTCCTTGATCTCCATTCCCTTTGTCCTATGTTCATACCTTACCCTTCCTTATCTATGTATCTCCCTCTCCTCTGACATCAGTCTGAAGAAGAGTCTCGACCCGACATGTCACCCATTCCTTCTCTGCAGAGATGTTGCCTATCCCACTGAGTTACTCCAGCATTTTGTGTCTATCTATAGTTTTCCATTTTTCGTCTCACTCCTTTCTTGAACAGTGGAATAACACTTACAATTTTCCAGTATTCTGGGACCACTCCTGACTCCAGTGATTTTTGAAAGATCACTACTCATACCTCCGCAATCTCTAAAGCTACCTCATTCAGAACCCTGGGGTGTAGTCCATCTGGTGCAGGTGACAACTACCTTCAGATCTTTCAGCTTCTCAAGCACCTTCTCCTTAGTAATAGCAGGTAGACAAAAATGCTGGAGAAACTCAGCGGGTGAGGCAGCATCTATGGAGCGAAGGAAATAGGCAACGTTTCAGGCCGAAACCCTTTTTCAGACCTTCTCCTTAGTAATAGCAACTCCACCAACTTCTCCCCCCTGACTCCTTTGAATTTCATGGCTGGTGTCTTCCGCTGTCATTATTCCCCATTACTACTTCTTCAGCGTCATTTTCCACTGGTCCAATAATAATAATAATAATAATAATTCATTTTATTTGCTGCCGCCTTTCTAGACACCCAAGGACACCTTACAGGACATAAAAATCACATAATCGGAATAAAATAAATTATAAAGACACCACAATACACAAATCAAGGACAGAATTCACTCCAAAAGCACAAAAGAAAATCAGAAACACAATTTGAGGAGAGAGCAGCGGCAGCCAAACCGCGCCAGCGTTCACTCTCCCCTCCGACCGCCATCTTGAACACAGACCAACAAGACACAACACACAAAAATCATCCCCCCACAATGACCACCACTGTGGGGGAAGGCACAATGTCCAGTCCCCAACCCCAGTTCACCCAAAGTCAGGCCCAATGAGGCCTCCGCCATTGCCTCTACGGAGGCCCGATGTTCCTGGCCGTTCTCACCGGGTGATGCCGCCCTGGCGTCGGGAGAGTCCTCACAACGGCTGGGCCACCCGGAACGGCCGCTTCCATTACCGTAGACCGCAACTTCCGAAGCCGACAAGGCCACGCCGGTTTGGAGCTCCCAGGCTCCCGATATTAAAGTCGGCGCCGCCCGCTCCGCTCCGCAGACCCGCAGCCCGGAGGTGTTGAGCTCGGCGGTTACAGCTCACCGGAGCTCCAGCGCGTCAATCCAGCGCGGCGACCCAGGCAAGGCATCGCCCGCTCCGCTCCGCGATAGCGCTCCAGCGCTGTGCCGCCACCGAAGCTGAAGGTGCTGGGCGGTCCCCGCTAGGAAACGGCGCTCCACGCCCGCTGGTAGGCCACGAGGACGGGTTGACGGGGCAGCCCAGAGAAAAGCTGCCTCACCGACCAGGTAGGGACCTAGAAATAAGGTTACCCCCCTTGCCCCTACATTAAAGTCTAGTTCTCCTACAGACAGCACACAAGACTAACTAAAACTTTTAAAAAAAAGTGAAATAAACAGACAGCTGCTGCTTAGCAGCCGTTCACCAAGATGGCTCCCCAATGTCCACTCTTGCCTCTCTTTTACTCTTTATACTGTATATCTGAAGAAACTATTTGTATCCTCTTTTATATTAATGGCTAGATTACCGTTATATTTTATCTTTTGTTCGCTTATTGCCTTTTTAGTTACCTTCTGTTGGTTTTTAAAAGCTTCCCTATCTGCTAGCCTCCCGCTAATCTTTGCAATATTATACCGTCTCTTTTAGTTTTATGCTGTTTATCACTTCTTTTGTCAACTATGTTTGCCTCATTCTCTCCTTCGAATCTTTCTTCCTCTTTGGGATGAAGAGATCCTGAATCTTCCGACTTACTCCCAGAAACTCCTGCCTTTGCTGCTCCAATGTCATTCCTGCTAGGTCCCTTTCCAATCAACTTTAGTCAGCTCCTCCCTCGTGCCTCTATAGTTACCTTTACTCGATAGTAATGCTAACACATCTGTTTTCATCTTCTCTCTCTCAAACTGCAGATTTAATTTTATCATATTATGGTCACTATCTCTTAAAGGTTCCTTTACCTTAAGCCCCCTAATCTAATCCAGTTTGTTACACAACACCAAATCAGAATTGTACTTTCCTTTGTGGGTTTGACCACAAGCTGCTCTAAGAAGCCATCTCTTGGGCACTCTACAAATTTGGAACATCTGTCCAACCAGAGGATAATCCAAATAAGTGAACAAGTCTCCATTATGCACAATCAATGGCAAAGCTATCTAATAATGTAAAAAACAATAAGAGAGAAAAATAAGACTCTCAAAAAGCAAAGCTTTTTAATACATTTGTGCTCCATCACCATCCTGCATGCTCTCTCTAAAATTATCTGCTCTAAGGTAGACAAAAGTGCTGGAGAAAGTCAGCGGGTGCGGCAGCATCTATGGAGCGAAGGAAATAGGCAACGTTTCGGGCCGAAACCCGTCTAATGCACACTTCTTTCATTCAGCCAATCCTCTCGCAAACCACAGATTTTTAAAGTCTCAATGCGAGTCACCCTTACCATTTGTTTATTACAATTTGCCAGCATTACTGGTATCTTGCTTTATCAGTGGAAAAAAAATCTTTCTAGCGAAACTGTTTTCAAATGAAGATGGAAAATGAAGTATTCCCATTTTTGCATATTTCAAATTATTTAATGAGGGAAAAAAAAGAAATATATACATTCGAGTGGGAGTACTGCATCAGCGGAAAGCATTTTCATCATTGTTATTGCACATAAGAATATTTCAATTAATTCTGAGATCCCAACCAGGTGAAAACATCAGGAAATCTCAGAGATACATTCGCGACAAAACATATGATAAAAAATACAGAATTCTCCTGCTTTGCTACCTTCTGCATGGGGAATTTCTGTGTTGGTAACAGTAGGTGGAAAAGTTACCAGATTGTTTTGAGATTCCGCAAGAGTTTTACGTACAATAGATGCTCTTGCAAATATCTCTGCTGGTATTCACAACATACTAAATGAAATAAATTATTACATTAAGCAAAAACCCCCATAAGGGAGAAAGGAGTAGAGTAGAGAAAATTTATGTGGGTTGTAAACACTTCTACAAATATGTTGGACCAAATGCTTTGTTACTTTCTATCTAATTATATCCAATTAAAAGTTGATTCTCATGCAGACCTCAATGTCGTCAGACCTGACCTGTATGCCCCTCATGCTCTATTTGCCAATGCATGGGTCAACCTCAAGACAAAAGGGAGGTGGATGTGCTCAGTGCAAATAGACGTAATGCACTAAGTAACTGCACTCCTCAACCAGGAAAGTCGTTGCCCCACCCACCCCACATCAGCAAGAAAGATTTGTGGCATGGATGGACAGCAGATATTGTTAATATTCTGCTGGTTAGTTTATCAAAAATGAAACAGGACGTACTGGTCAAGAATGGAGTTGATGGTTGTGGGAACGAACATGGTTTACCCGATTAAATGACCCAGGAACATGACATGCTTAGGAGGATATTAGGTGTGAAATACAAAAGTTGTCAGAGTTAAATAATATATTGTAAAATTGATATCGTAGAATTTCCCAAGAATTATTTAGTGGAATTCTCTTAAAATGTTGACAAACTGAGGATAAACGAGTGGAGTTCTATGTATTGTTTCTTGGAAAGATAATCCAACCCATTAGGATGGAATTGGCTTGGGGAAATGTCTTGGAGAATCTTGGGGAAAATCTCAACCCTCCTAAACAAACTAATTGACTTGCCTGTTGGCTCCTACCTCTCTGACCTCTTTGGTTTACCGCCCTATCTAAAAGTAGCAACTTGCAGAGAATGATACACATATCATGTCCACCATGTATCCATGTCATTTTAATGTGCTGGAGAAATGAAACATACAAGGAACATCACGGTAAAAAGAACAACAAGGGGATAATATATCCTCTAAGTATAAATGCTCATTTTTCCATGCACACTCTATTGAAATATAGATTCTAACATATTCAGCCACTTAAAATTGCATTCCAAAAATCTCACATTGCTACTGTTCATTTGAGTTACTTTGAAAGGATTCTTCTGTTCCTAGGTTTTTGACGTGTGCTAGCAAACATGTGGTAAACAAATGTTCTCCTGTCAATTATAATGACGTCAAATATGACCTGGAATTCACTTCATTTCAAGTTTATTCAGCTGCTGCTTCAATAACATAGAATGTTTTAACTTAACAGAAATCAATATTAAAATGAAGATTATGAAAAAATTCCTAATGTATATTAAGCTATAATAACCTTTAAGAGATGGCACATCAGCATCAATGCACAGTTTTAAAATACGTCTAAAATTGGGAGTAATCATATTTTCTCTATATTTCCACTGACTATTACAATATTTTTTTTATTACACTTAGTGATTACGAACGATCACATGAACACACATGACCTGAGAAGGTCTCCAAGGCCCTGCTATATGACTGCTCAATTAACATCATTGGATATGGTCATTAATTCTTGGTGCTGCAGGAATGTTCTCACGGCAGGCTTATTCTCAGCTTTTGTCAAGCAGTAAATGTTCTTCCAACCTGTAACACTTTTCAAATTCAGCAATAATAAACTGGAAAGCACAAAGAATTTCAGTTCAGACTACATTTAATAGTCCGGGCTGCTTTATTCGAGGGCCATTAATGAACTACGTACTTCTTAAATAATACAGAGGTGTCCTGCTTTGCTTGCGTAGCCTTACTACGAAAGTGGAGAAAAACTATATATACAGGTGTATCAAACATGTTTCCGCCATACTGCAGGGCAGTGGAGTGGGAGTTCTCCTGGGATATACTCGCCAATTTTTCTGGGATATACTCGCCAAATGGAAAAATGCAGTATGTGGGAGGTCAAGGACACCGCTGGTGCCTCTGGCTGCTACAAATGCGAGAAGTGCATCCAGGTAGAGCTCCTGAAGGGCCGTGTTGGGGAACTGGAGAAGCAAGTGGATGACCTCCGGTTCGTCCGAGAAACGGAGTCGTTCCTCGACAAGTCCTACAGTACGATTGTTACACCTAAGGTACTGGAAGAGAGAAGGTGGGAGACGGTGAGAAAGGGAGGGAAGCATGGAATGCCAATGTCCCCGGGTGTTGTACCTCTTGTGAACAGGTTCACCCACTTAGAAGCTGTTGGGACAGAAGACGTGTTTACACTGAGCGGCGGACTGGCTTGCGATGCGAATAGGGCTGTTGAGCCAAAACCAAAAAGGCCTAAGGCAGGCAACGCCATTGTAGTGGGAGACTCCATTGTGAGAGGTACGGACAGGGGTTTCTGTGGCAACAGACGGGATGCGAGGATGGTGTGCTGCCTTCCTGGTGCCAGGATCCAGGATGTCACGGACAGAGTGCAGAAAATCCTCAAGGGCGAAGGTGAACATCCGGAAGTGGTAGTGCATGTCGGCACAAACGATGTCGGAAAGAAGGGGATGAATATTCTGCAGCGTGACTTTAGAGAGCTCGGAAAAATGCTGAAAAGCAGGACCTCCAGGGTTGTTATCTCCGGTTTGCTTCCAGTTCCTCGTGCTGGCGAGAGCAGGAACAGGGAGATACGGGACCTGAACGTGTGGCTCAGGAACTGGTGCACGGGGCAGGGATTTAGATTTTTAGATCACTGGGATCTGTTTTGGGGTAAGGGGGAACTGTACAAAAGGGACGGATTGCATCTTAACAGGTGTGGGACCAGCATTCTGGCAGGCAGGTTTGCCACTGCTACACGGATGGTTTTAAACTGAATAAGGGGGGTGGGGTTTCGAATGGGATAGTGGAGGATGGAGTTAAAGGGAAAGGGTTTCTTAAATGTGTGAGCGTAGAGACAGAGGAGTGTAAAATGAGGGTAGAAGCAATAGGTAGCAAGGTGAAAAGTAAAAGTGGAAGACAGACAAAACCAGGGCAAAAATCAAAAAGGGCCACTTTTCAACATAATTGTATAAGGGGTAAGAATGTTGTAAAAACAAGCCTGAAGGCTTTGTGTCTCAATGCAAGGAGCATTCGTAATAAGGTGGATGAGTTGAATGTGCAGATAGCTATTAATGACTATGATATAGTTGGGATCACGGAGACATGGCTCCAGGGTGACCAAGGCTGGGAGCTGAACATCCAGGGATATTCAATATTCAGGAGGGATAGAGAGAAAGGAAAAGGAGGTGGGGTAGCGTTGCTGGTTAGAGAGGAGATTAACGCAGTGGAAAGGAAAGACATTAGCTTGGAGGATGTGGAATCGGTATGGGTAGAGCTGCGAAACACTAAGGGGCAGAAAACGCTGGTGGGTGTTGTGTACAGGCCACCTAGCAGTAGTAGTGAAGTTGGGGATGGCATCAAACAGGAAATTAGAAATGCGTGCGACAAAGGCAAAACTGTTATAATGGGTGACTTCAATCTACATATAGATTGGGTGAATCAAATTGGCAGGGGTGCTGAGGAAGAGGATTTCTTGGAATGTATGCGGGATAGTTATCTAAATCAACATGTAGAGGAACCAACGAGAGAGCAGGCTATTTTAGACTGGGTATTGAGTAATGAGGAAGGGTTAGTTTGCAGTCTTGTTGTGCGTGCCCCCTTGGGCAAGAGTGACCATAATATGGTTGAGTTCTTCATTAGGATGGAGAGTGACATTGTTAATTCAGAAACAATGGTTCTGAACTTAAAGAAAGGTAACTTTGAGGGTATGAGACATGAATTGGCCATGATTGACTGGCAATTAATTCTAAAAGGGTTGACGGTGGACATGCAATGGAAGACATTTAAAGACTGCATGGATGAACTACAAAAATTGTTCTTCCCAGTTTGGCAAAAGAATAAATCAGGGAAGGTAGTGCATCCATGGATAACAAGGGAAATCAGGGATGGTATCAAAGCGAAAGATGATGCGTACAAATTAGCCAGAAAAAGCAGCATACCAGAGGACTGGGAGAAATTCAGAGACCAGCAGAGGAGGACAAAGGGCTTAATTAGGAAAGGAAAAATAGATTATGAAAGAAAACTGGCAGGGAACATAAAAACTGACTGCAAAAGTTTTTATAAATATGTAAAAAGAAAGAGATTAGTTAAAACAAATGTAGGTCCCTTGCAGTCAGAAACAGGTGAGTTGATCATGGGGAACAAGGATATGGCGGACCAATTGAATAACTACTTTGGTTCCGTCTTCACTAAGGAAGACATAAATAATCTGCCGGAAATAGCAGGGGACCGCGGGTCAAAGGAGTTGGAGGAATTGAGTGAAATCCAGGTTAGTCGGGAAGTGGTGTTGGGTAAATTGAATGGATTAAAGGCCGATAAATCCCCAGGGCCAGATAGGCTGCATCCCAGAGTACTTAAGGAAGTAGCTCCAGAAATAGTGGATGCATTAGTAATAATCTTTCAAAATTCTTTAGATTCTGGAGTAGTTCCTGAGGATTGGCGGGTAGCAAACGTAACCCCACTTTTTAAGAAGGGAGGGAGAGAGAAAACGGGGAATTACAGACCAGTTAGTCTAACATCGGTAGTGGGGAAACTGCTAGAGTCGGTTATTAAAGATGGGATAGCAGCACATTTGGAAAGTGGTGAAATCATTGGACAAAGTCAGCATGGATTTACGAAAGGTAAATCATGTCTGACGAATCTTATAGAATTTTTCGAGGATGTAACTAGTAGCGTGGATAGGGGAGAACCAGTGGATGTGGTGTATCTGGACTTCCAGAAGGCTTTCGACAAGGTCCCACATAAGAGATTAGTATACAAACTTAAAGCACATGGCATTGGGGGTTCAGTATTGATGTGGATAGAGAACTGGCTGGCAAACAGGAAGCAAAGAGTAGGAGTAAACGGGTCCTTTTCACAATGGCAGGCAGTGACTAGTGGGGTACCGCAAGGCTCAGTGCTGGGACCCCAGCTATTTACAATATATATTAATGACCTGGATGAGGGAATTGAAGGCAATATCTCCAAGTTTGCGGATGACACTAAGCTGGGGGGCAGTGTTAGCTGTGAGGAGGATGCTAGGAGACTGCAAGGTGACTTGGATAGGCTGGGTGAGTGGGCAAATGTTTGGCAGATGCAGTATAATGTGGATAAATGTGAGGTTATCCATTTTGGTGGCAAAAACAGGAAAGCAGACTATTTTCTAAATGGTGGCCGACTAGGAAAAGGGGAGATGCAGCGAGACCTGGGTGTCATGGTACACCAGTCATTGAAAGTAGGCATGCAGGTGCAGCAGGCAGTGAAGAAAGCAAATGGTATGTTAGCTTTCATAGCAAAAGGATTTGAGTATAGGAGCAGGGAGGTTCTACTGCAGTTGTACAGGGTCTTGGTGAGACCACACCTGGAGTATTGCGTACAGTTTTGGTCTCCAAATCTGAGGAAGGACATTATTGCCATAGAGGGAGTGCAGAGAAGGTTCACCAGACTGATTCCTGGGATGTCAGGACTGTCTTATGAAGAAAGACTGGATAGACTTGGTTTATACTCACTAGAATTTAGGAGATTGAGAGGGGATCTTATAGAAACTTACAAAATTCTTAAGGGGTTGGACAGGCTAGATGCAGGAAGATTGCTCCCGATGTTGGGGAAGTCCAGGACAAGGGGTCACAGCTTAAGGATAAGGGGGAAATCCTTTAAAACCGAGATGAGAAGAACTTTTTTCACACAGAGAGTGGTGAATCTCTGGAACTCTCTGCCACAGAGGGTAGTCGAGGCCAGTTCATTGGCTATATTTAAGAGGGAGCTAGATGTGGCCCTTGTGGCTAAAGGGATCAGAGGGTATGGAGAGAAGGCAGGTACGGGATACTGAGTTGGATGATCAGCCATGATCATATTGAATGGCGGTGCAGGCTCGAAGGGCCGAATGGCCTACTCCTGCACCTAATTTCTATGTTTCTATGTTTCTATAAAAAGGGATGAAAAGGTACAACCATTTTTATAAAAGATGTGGGTGGTAAAAGAACTGTCTAGTTTTATGGCCAGATAGATCTTATAGCATTGATTAAATGATGGTAATAACCACACTCAGCCTTCGTTTGACCAACTGCTTTCAGAGGCAGGGGTAACAGTGTGGTAGAATTGCTGCCTTACAGCGAATGCAGCGCCAGAGACCCAGGTTTGATCCCGATTACGGGTGCTGTCTGTACGGAGTTTGTACGTTCTCCTCGTGACCCGCGTGGGTTTTCTCCGAGATTTACGGTTTCCTCCCACACTCCAAAGACGTACAGGTATGTAGGTTAATTGGCTTGGTCAATGTAAAAATTGTCCCTAGTGGGTATAGGATAGTGTTAATGTGCAGGGATCGCTGGTCGGCGCGGACCCGGTGGGCCGACAGGACCTGTTTCTGCGTTGTATCTCTAAACTAAACTAAAGACATTAGGGCAAAACGAATGAATGAATGAATGTTTATTGGCCAAGTATTCATATACAAGGAGTTTGCCTTAGTGCTCCACCCACAAGTGACAACATGACATACAGTGACAGTTAAGAATGATACATAAAACATTAAACATTAATAATAAAATATTATTGATTAAACATGTGAATTAAATAAAATACCAGAGCAAAAGGAGGCTACAGATTTTTGGTTATTGAGTAGAGCGACTACTCTTGGAAAAAAGCTGTTTTTATGTCTTGCTGTGGCAGCTTTGACAGTCCGGAGTCGCCTTCCAGAGGGAAGTGATTCAAAGAGTTTGTGGCCAGGGTGAGAGGGGTCAGAGATGATCTTACCCACTCGCTTCCTGGCCCTTGCAGTGTTCAGTTCGTCAATGGAAGGAAGGTTGCAGCCAATAACCTTCTCAGCTGATCGGACGATTCGCTGCAGCCTCCAGGTGTCCTGCTTGGCGGCTGAGCCAAACCAGACCATGATGGAGAAGGTGAGGACAGACTCTACGATGGCCGTATAGAATTGGACCATCATTGCCTGTGGCAGATTGTGCTTCCTCAGCTGCTGCAGGAAGTACATCCTCTGTTGTGCCTTTTTGACTGCGGTGTCGATGGTAGCCCCCCCCCCCTTAAGGTCCTTGGAGATGATGGTTCCCAGGAACTTAAAAGACTCCACAGATGTGACTGTGGTGTTGTTGATGGTGAGTGGGGTGAGGGGAGGGGGAGCTCTCCTAAAGTCTACAATCAATTCCACTGTCTTAAGAGCATTGAGCTCCAGGTTGTTGCGATGGCACCAGGATGCCAGCTGTGACACTTCCTGTCTGTAGGCAGATTCCTCCCCATTCTGGATCAGTCCAATCAGGGTTGTGTCATCCGCAAACTTGAGAAGCTTGACAGAGGAGTCACTGGAGGTGCAGTCATTGGTGTAGAGAGAGTAGAGGAGAGGGGAGAGTTTGTGGCCAGGGTGACTCCTATGCTGAATCTGCGGGTTTGCGGGTCTGAGATGTGCTTTCCCAGCCTCACATGCTGCTTCCTGTCTGTCAGGAAGCTGGTGATCCACCGACAGAGGGGTTCAGGCACAGTCAACTCGTAAAGTTTGGAGTGTAGTAGCTCTGGCACAATGGTGTTGAATGCAGAGCTAAAATGCAGAGCTAAAATCAACAAACAAAATCCTCGCATAGGTCCCCTGGCGGTCTAGGTGCTGGAGGATGAAGGTGCTGGAGGATGAAGTGCAGGTCCAGGTTGACTGCGTCATCCACAGATCTATTGGCCCGATATGCAAACTGCAGAGGGTTCGTGATATTTTTCAGCTTCACAATTTGCAACTGTTCAAATGTCTGTCTCACACCTTTTATCTCTGGCCCCCCACCCACCTGTGCTTTGTCCTTTCTTCAGTTTGCCTATGACCTCACTCTGGCAATGGAGGAGGCCCAGAACATAAAGGTCAGTAATGGAATGGGAGGGGGAATTAAAATGGTTAGATCCAGCAGGCATTGTTCGGCGAAGTTTTGAGGAGTTGTTTGCACTCACCATCTTTAAGAATTTCACCACTGCAAGAGAATTTCTGACTGAACAAGAGGTAATTTAAGATGAGACATTGTACAGGTCTGACCTTTCATTTTGATGCACACTACAGAGAAGTGAGTAAATTAAAATACCACTTCACTATTTTTAATGAAAATATGTGATAAATAAGAAAGAACTTTATTCAATTAACAGCTTTCACAGCCTTGGGGTTGCGATGCCGTTTGTGTCATCACATCACCATTGTGTAGGAAAATAGGAATTGATGTATCATTGATTTTTTTTCTGTATTGCAATGAGATGATCTTTTCAAAATTATTGATGCACGAACATGGTTATTAAATTAGTTAGGTGCATTTGTCAAACAGAGGATGACCCAAATAACTGAAGAAGTCTGTATTGCACACAGTCAATGGCAACATTAACTAGTAATGTACAAAGCAAGGAAAGAGACAAAAAAAATAAAACACTGAAAAAGCAAAGCTGGCTAAATTCACAGTTAGTTCAGATCTTTGATCAATTTGATGCCATATTATATTCCCTGGGATTGTAATAATTGTATGTTGATCAGTCACTATTTTGCTTTAATTGTTTCCTAAATCAACATTGCAGGACTTCGACTTAAAATGTTTCTTATTTTGAGTGAGGCTGGAAGGTAATGCTTGTTTGAATTGCTGATTCTCCTTTTCAGCGGTTAACTCAGCTGCTTACACTCCTCTGTCATGCTGTTTAGAAAGCAGTAGGGTGTACGAACGATAAAACTAGCCTGGTGAAATCAGTCAGCTGACGGGCCATACAAGCTAATGGAACTGTCTATGTTTTGGCTGCAAGCTATGGCTAACTGGTTGGTTGCTATGCAGCTGACTGTTGTAAAATTTGAGCAATGGGTTATTGAGCTGCTACTAGATATTATCATGTGAAATGCATTAGGCATCATCACTACAACAGTGGTAGTATTATTCCAGAAATAATCTGTAACTTAATAAGTACACCAACTAGATTTTTTCAGATATGTGCATTTTTTTAAACTTCGTATGCCTATACCAGAGACAGACCCTCCCTGCAGCAGACCTTGATTGTGAGGTTGTTGCTGCGATATTGTATGCCAATTGTTTTTTTTCATTATTGATGTTTGCCTTGTCTGGCTGTTAAGGCACTGAAACTCTGCCATGTTTCATGACAGAAAGAACAAAGATTATTGTATCAATTGAGCAGCAGGCAGTGATTACGAAATGACTTAAAGCACGTTAGAAATGTAAACTGAAAGAAAAATGCATTTGCTGAGAAATTAAATCAACCAATCATTAAGATCTATATTGTGAATAATAGCACCTGACAATCTGAGAATTTCAACGCTTCCCCCTCAGTGGAAAAATCAGTTAGCTCTTCGTTAACACAATACTTCCCTGCAACTGCTACATTAACCAGCAAGGCTCTGCAGGCATAAAAGACGGCCACCTAATGCCGTAACATTTTAGGAAAACAGGGATTCTATTTAGTCAATTTTAACGAAGGCCTGAGTGGTAAACCACTGAAGATTTCCTGCCTAGGTGCATCAGATCAGTAAGTGAGAACATTTGCCTGTGTTGTATCAAATTAAAGGAACGGTTCACTGGGACTTACAAGGAACATTGTGACTTTCCCCACTTGATTGCCTCTTCCATTCCAAAATCACCTCCCTAAGCTAGCCACAGTGCCATTCTAAGTCTTCCAACTGCCCAAACATTCTCTGCCTCATGCTTACATAGTGCCACAATGCCTGTTTTAAGTGTCTGCAATAATGGCAGACCCCGCAGTTGGAAAAAAATCAGTCTGATGGTTGCATTTCACACTTATCCTGGTCACCAGAAAACGGGTTAGAGTTACAAATACTTTTCTCGATCTTAAGTGTATTTGACAAACCTTTCTTAGAATTTATTAATACTATGTAGACGTATCAAATTAAATTGGTAGGTACTTTACTATACATTTAATTCAGCTATTAAGCTGGCAAATAACAATGTGAATCGACACCTATACCAATCCAAGGCTGAATTGACAGTCCAGATTTATTGCCTTAAATACGATTTTTGCAGTAACCATAGCAAGTGTCTATTCAGAAGCATTAGTGGAAGCAGCCATAGTTCCACAAAAAAAACATATTTCTTTAGCTTTCAGGACGAGATAACATGGGTTTTTTTAAAAAGAATCATCAACTTTTTACTGTAGGATTTGTAAATTTACAGCCTTTTTTCTCATGCAATTAGTCATCGTCAGTTTAGAATTCTGAAGAGAAATATCCTAATGATTAATTTGCTTTGTTTGGCAGATAAACTGCACACTGTTCAGGTTTGAAGTAATAGAATCAGAAAACTGCAATTCCTCTGTGTGCTTGCTACATTCCCAAGACTGTGACAGATATAAGTGAGAGGGAGCTGAGGCTTCACGAACATGCGTGTCATCTCTAGAAGGAATGGATACTGAATAATGATGTCCAGGTTGGACAGGGATTTAAGGACACAAACTACATTGCAGAAAGGGAAAAGGCATTCCATCAACTGGAATAAGCCATCTTTCTTGCATATCGGAGGGGATTGCCATGAAATCTACTGAGTTGAGGACCTACCAGTGGTTGCTGCACTCCTTTGCTCACCCCTGCTGGGACTGACTGAATTGGTACTTGCCTGTTTGATCATCAGCCTCTGCTTTTACTTTTGTGTGAGGTGCACAGTATACCTGGCAGCCTACTGCAGCATCCAGCGCAGCTTTCAAGAAGTACAGTGTCCTCCCAGCCAACCACATCTCAAGGAACATGGGATGTCGTCAAAGCTCTGAGGAGAAGGAGGCAGCAAGGCGTTCCAGGAGGATCGATCGGCATCTCCGCTCAGAGAGTCAACGCCAGCGCCGCGAGATCAAACTCCTGCTGCTGGGAACCAGCAACTCGGGCAAAAGCACCATTGTCAAGCAGATGAAAATTATCCACAGCGGTGGGTTCAACTTGGAGGCATGCAAGGAATACAAGCCCCTCATTATCTATAATGCTATAGACTCTCTCACACGCATTATCCGCGCACTTGCCACCCTCAAAATAGAATTCCACAACCCAGACAGAGCCTATGATGCTGTTCAACTCTTTGCCCTGACTGGACCTGCTGAGAGCAAAGGAGAGATCACACCCGAACTTCTTGGGGTAATGAAACGCTTGTGGGGTGACCCTGGTGTCCATGAATGCTTCTGCCGGTCCAATGAGTATCATTTGGAAGACAATGCAGCCTACTACCTGAATGATCTTGACAGAATTGCAGCAGCTGACTACATCCCAACAGTAGAAGATATTTTACGTTCAAGAGACATGACCACAGGCATAGTGGAAAACAAGTTTACTTTCAAAGAGCTGACATTTAAAATGGTGGATGTGGGAGGGCAGCGGTCTGAACGGAAGAAATGGATTCACTGTTTTGAAGGGGTTACAGCAATAATTTTCTGTGTGGAGTTGAGTGGATATGACCTGAAGCTGTATGAAGATAACCAAACAGTAAGTCAATGCCTTGTCTTTTTTCTTCTTTTTTTTAAAGATCTTTTATATCCTTCATAGGCCTCTCATTGTTACTCTGCTTCATCGTGTTGTTTTTGGAAATAATTACAACTTTCATGTTAGTTTAATGAATAAACTAGGTACATAATAGATAGGCCCAATCAAATTGGTAGAATTGAATTAAAATTACTTAAACTTGTTTTTCCTATATTTTCAATTGAAGTATTGTTGATTTGTTAGTAAATCATAATTTTACCTATGATCTGATCATTTACAGTTTAACCTGAAATTACTTACGTTTAAGTTGCTGCCCTTAATCAATAGATGCGATGTGTGTTCACCTCTCTTGATACTGAAGCATGAAGTGTTTCTTGTGAAGGTCTCTTCAATTGTCCTCTGTTTAGGTGAATGTACAGTTTTCAGCCAATTACATCACTGGAGCTGGACGGTCGACTTTTATTTCTTCCTCATGCAAGGTCATCAAGGGTCAAAAAGTTATATGGATGGGATTCCGTGTAAAGAAGGCATTGAATCACAGAAATGCCAGATAAAAGTTAGGCCAGTTAAATAGTCGAAACAAATTGTTGTTTTCTGAACTTCATATTAACGATCATTATCAGGTATTCTCGTTCCATTTGCCAACATTCCATTAATAAATTTCTAAAATAACTAATTTCTGAAATAGTGGTAATCAAATTGATTTATTTTCATTTGAATAAGCCATTTATTCTTTTCATTTTCTAAATATTTAATTTGCAATGCATTACCCCCAGGTGAGCTCCATTGTTATAAGAGCTGAAATATTGATAATGCAAAGAAACACTCAGTAAATGTGATTAATTTGGATTCATATTTTACCTCGAAAGGTTGGATCAAAGTCAAATGTGAAAACTCTGGCTTTCTACTGGTGAAAGGGTTAAGCAGCACAGTTCGTTTCTTATCAAATGTTTCATGCACCATTTGGCAGATGAACAGATTACTGCTAGTCTACTGAGTTTTACTGTTACGCATTACCATGGTTACTGAAATGGATACGTTTTCCTGAAAGTATTAAGCCAAATCTGATCAATTTGCTACTTTCTATTCTGGAGATCGTAATTCATTTTATGAACAAATATCTTACCCTACCCACGCACCTTGCCATTTTCCCCTCTCCTTCCTCACCCCACCAGCAACCCTGAACATTTGCTTACCTTTGACTTGTTCCAATCCAGCTGGTTGCTATAGCACCTGTTTCTCAGAACAGCATGGTGACAATTTCCCATTTCCCAGCAACCAGCTAATCAGCTCATAAACCCTAGTTACCAAAAACCACTGTTAATGGTTGCACTATCTTACATAAATTCAAGAATTATTTGATGAATGTTGAATACTCTACCATGCTTACATAATCTACAAAACGAATGACAAATTATCCTCTAACATAGAAACTGTCAGTTCAATCAATAAAATAATTGTGGTTTCAAATGCTCGCATATATCTGTTCAACTTTATTCTTTGGTTTATGCCATATCCCACATAAACCAATATATAGTGATGTACACTGTCAATGATTATTCACAGCTCTCTGTATTAACTACGTTCCTCTAACTAACTTCATTGATTTAATGAGTTTGCAGAGAGAGTGATAGTTATATGGTACAGACGTGCATAGTTAAAAAAATAGTATGTTATATTCTGGAGACATAGGGAAATATCTCATAGGAGAAGACATTGAGGATATAGTTGATAGAGCAGAGGGTTGTAGTTTTAACCTTTAACATCCTATTAAACTAGTGTGATGTGCTGTTTTCTGTGCATTACCGTCTTTCTGCTATTCACGATGGAATAGTGGAAATTACAACACAAAGATTTATCCAGTTCACTGCATCAGACCTGAGTTCCTAAAGCAAGAATCTGAGATTGAAAGCTGATGTATTGAGTAACGATGCAAACTATTCAGGATTGACCCATAGAAAGTAAGGATTAATCGTCTGGCCACTCCTGTATTGCTTTATCAATATTTTCTTTGAATACATTTGATTTTTGACAAAAAAATTGAAAACAAGAGGAAAAACTGTTTGACTGGGGCAGTAGAAAGATGCATAAACAATCTTAATAACTGATACAAAAAATTGTATTTGGAAATTGTGTTAGTTCAAAGTTTGCACTAAAATAATTTTCAAAATTTTAAATATAAAACCCGTTGGCATGCCAGACTAAAAAAATTTGATTCATTTTAATTAATTAATACTGTAAATGGGCTTACCACAGTAAGTAAGCATTCTTAATAAGAGTGTTTCATCCTCCACCAGTGGATGCAGGGCAATTTAAAAGATGTTACCGATATTATTATTTTCATCAATTTGCACTAATAAGTTTCTTTATAAATTAAGTATATTTAATATGTTAAATGTGAAAGACAGTATCTGTGTACCTAAGAAAATAAATGTAATTAAATTTTTTTTTGAAACAACAGCAAAATGTACAAATGGCAGGAACAAGCCAAGGTCATTATTGCAGTGTAGAATTGTGGCTAGTTTCTGAGTGACTATTGGTAACACTGCATTTAAACCAGTGTTAAAGGTTACAAATTCAGTTAATTCTTATAAGAACTTAAAATTCCCTGATTATTTTTCTTGCAGTCTAGTTTCGGATTGGACGAATAAAACTCGCACGCTAATTAAACTCTATCCATATATCAATATTTGTTTATATGACACATGTGACAAATAAATGTATCTTGTATCTTGATAAAATGAATAATGGGACTTTCTGAAATATTTCTTGTGTACATAAATCGCCAAATACTTTTCATTCAATAGAGGAAAATCACTGAACATGCTAGAATAGAAAAAGCAACAACTACAAAAATTAAAGGGCTTTGAAATTGAAAGGCACTTATTTAAGCATATTAATAAGGCTTGATGTTGTGGGCTTATGAAAAATTGCCTTGAAATATGCTTCAGCAAAATCTGAGGATGAGGCTTGAAGCACCAATGTTTCACAGATGTAGAGTGTAAAAGAAAATCTGGTAAGTCTGGATGTGGGTCAAGATAGTTGGAGTGGGGGGAAGAAATCACAAGGGAAGCAACCTTGGCTGCTGAAGCAAGAGTTGGCTGTAGGTGACCAGTAAGGTGTCAATTGAAAGATGTATTCATTAAAAGGGACCTTTCTTCGTTTACCAGTGGCTAATTGCCCAGTCACATAGTTTTTACATAACACCATTGGAGTTCTCACAATATTGTGGTCAACTTCTCTACAAGTGGGCCGTACTCTCCATGGGGCCTAACTCTGGCAGCATGCAACACACATTATTGGACATCACTGTTGATGTTTGGTCTTCTCTACATGCATGTGTCAGGCACAGGAAGGACTGAGAAGGACAAATTATGCACTTCAGGAGCTTACAGCGATGCTTCATTTGAATTGAAATAATTATGGCACGAGAATTTAGCACTATTTCATGCAATTTCTAGCCAAAATTTCCTGAAAACTGCAAAGATGGATTCAAGGAGGATGTGGATGCAGGGCAAAAGGAAGGCATCAAAGGGCAAAAACAACAGCAAACTATGTGCACTCTGACTGAAGGTTATCCCAGCATCTTTGGTAATATATAATAAATTGGGTAATATATTTCAATTTTACTGCTCTGACACAAATGAGTAAGAATAGAATTCCATACAATTATCACCAACAATATATCAATATGAGAATTGTTTTTTTGTTTTTTTAAATTTAAATAATTATATTTCGAACAGAATAAAAGAATAAAAAGCAAGTGTGAAACAGCATACAAAAAACAAAAACAAAAAAACAAGAATATTTATAAAGTGTCATAAACAATATCTATAAATAAATAAAATCGTATGTGTCCGAAAAGGAGCAGGAAGAAGCCAAAGCTTATTAATTCCCACCCCTTATTCAACTGCTTATAATTATCTTATACAAATTTAGCAGCTATATGTACACCATATGTACACCAGCAGCTATATGTACACCAAATTATTTACATTTATACACTAATCAAATATTTACAGCCATACAAAAAAAGAGAGAGAAAAAGAAAAAAACAAAGCAAGAAATAATGTACTTCCAGGAAATATACAAAAACTGTTTATGGAAAGACAGGGTGGGTATAATTTGAGAGAGGAACACAGTTTTGCATTTAGGCCAAAAATTTCAATTTTGGTCTCATCTGACCAGAGCACCTTCCTCCACATGTTTGCTGTGTCCCCCACATGGCTTGTGGCAAACTGCAAACGGGACTTCTTATGGCTTTTTTTCAACAATGGCTTTCTTCTTGCCACTCTTCCATAAAGGCCCGATTTGTGGAGTGCACGACTAATAGTTGTCCTGTGGACAAATTCTCCCACCTGAGCTGTGGATCTCTGCAGCTCCTCCAGAGTTACCATGGGCCTCTTGGCTGCTTCTCTGATCATTGCTCTCCTTGCCCGGCCTGTCAGTTTAGGTGGGCGGCCATGTCTTGGTAGGTTTGCAGTTGTGCCATACTCTTTCCATTTTCGGATGATGGATTGAACAGTGCTCCGTGAGATGTTCAAAGCTTGGGATATTTTTTTTATAACCTAACCCTGCTTTAAACTTCTCCACAACTTTATCCCTGACCTGTCTGGTGTGTTCCTTGGGCTTCATGATGCTGTTTGTTCACTAATGTTCTCTAATAAACCTCTGAGGCCTTCACAGAACAGCTGTATTTATACTGAGATTAGATTACACACAAGTGGACTATTTACTAATTAGGTGACTTCTGAAGGCAATTGGTTGCACTGGATTTTATTTAGGGGTATCAGAGTAAAGGGGCTGAATACTTTTGCACGCGACACTTTTCATTTTTTTTTGTAAAAAAATTTGAAAACCATGTATCATTTTCCTTCCACTTCACAATTATGCGCCACTTTGTGTTGGTCTATTACATAAAATCCCAGTAAAATACATTTACGTTTGTGGTTGTAACGTGACAAAATGTGGAAAAGTTCAAGGGGTATGAATACTTTTGCAAGCCACTGTATATATTTGTAAAAAAAAAAGGGACCTGTTTGATACCTGGAAATGGCATGTAATACATAACTATCGGTATTTGAGACCGACCGTACTCCACGCATTAAAGGCTTCAAGTCAAGTCAAGTCAAGTTTATTCGTCACATACACATACAACATGTGCAGTGAAATGAAAAGTGGCAATGCTCGCAAATTGTGCAAAAAAACAAACAAACTACAAACAGAATGGAACGGAATCACATATTCACATATTACATATTTGTGGGAGGGAAGAAAAAGGAAAAAAGACAGCAATTTTAAAAAGACACCACACAACAGTAAAATGGTACAGTAAAGGTAGTCCCTGGAGAGATAGGGGTTTACAGTCCTAATGGCCTCTGGGAAGAAACTCCTTCTCCTCCTCTCCGTTCTCACAGCATGGCAACGAAGGCGTTTGCCTGACCGTAGCAGCTGGAACAGTCCGTTGCAGGGGTGGAAGGGGTCTTCCATGATCTTGTTGGCTTTGGAGTTGCACCTTCTGATCTATAGTTCCTGCAGAGGGGCGAGTGTAGTTCCCATAGTGCGTTCGGCCAAACACACTGCTCTCTGCAGAGCCTTCTTGTCCTGGGCAGAGCAGTTCCCAAACCAAATCGTGATATTTCCGGACAAGATGCTTTCCACAGCCGCTGAGTAGAAGCACTGGAGGATCCTCAGAGACACACTGAATTTCCTCAGTTGCCTGAGGTGGTAAAGGCGCTGCTTTGCCTTACTCACGAATGCTGCAGCGTATGATGTCCATGTCATATCCTCAGAGATGTGGATTCCCAGGTATTTAAAACAGCTCACCCTATCCACAGTATCCCCATTTATCTTCAATTGTGTGTACGTCCTCAGATGATGTGCCCTCCTAAAGTCCACTATCAGCTCCTTAGTTTTTTTGATATTCAAGAGGAGGCTGTTGTCCTGACACCAGAGTGCCAGATCAGCCACCTCCTCCCGGTAGGCCTTCTCATCATTATCTGAGATCAGGCCCACCACCCCAGTGTCATCAGCAAACTTGATTATCGAGTTGGAGCTGAACCTGGCCACACAGTCATGTGTGTACAGGGAGTACAGTAGGGGGCTGAGGACGCAACCCTGGGTTCAGCTGGATCTAAATTTTGTTAATTTAATTTTAGGTTTTTCAATTAGCTACAGTATATGTCCCATTAACACAGCATCTAGTGCTGTGAAGTGTTTATGTGATTGGCTTGACTCAGTTTGGTGACATTCCCATTTCATGGTTGGAAGATTCAAGTCCCATTATAGATTTAGTATATTATCCAAGCCGACTGTTCAATGGCACTTTGGAAAGGCTGTCTTTTCACTGATATCTAAGATTGAGAACTTAAGCAATAGAAGTAGAAATACTTGCATATGAAAACGAAGTGACTAATTAGGGACAATCAGCATGGCTTTGTCTAGGGCAGGTTACATCTTACTAAAATCCATGTTGAAAACATCCAATGTCCTACACACATCAAGGAGATGACGAGGGAAAGATAATAGATGTTGGCTACATGGATTTCAGTAAGGCATTTGATAAAGCCCCTCTTGTAGGCTGGTCCAGAAGGTTAAGATGCAACGGATCTCTGGTGACTGGATAATTTAGATTCAGAACTGGCTTGTACATAGAAGGCTGTGGGAAATGGTGAAAGGGTTTATTATGGCTGGCTGGTGGTCAGTGGGGTTCCACAGGGAAAAGTGGTGGGTCCTCTGTTGTCTGTGATGTATATAAAGTACTTGGACAAAAATGTAGATGGGTTAGTAGGTTTGCAGATGACAATAAAATTGCTGGAGTTGTGAACAGAAAAGAAGGCAGCCAAGGAATACATCAGGATAAATATCAGTTACAGACATGGGTAGAGAAATGGCAGATAGAATTTAATTCAAGTAAGTGATAGGTGTTGCACTTTGGGAAGTCGAATATAAGGGAAAACTATACGGTTAATGGCAGGACCCTTCACGTCATTGATGTGCAGAGGGATCTTGGGAGCCAAGTCCATAGCTCCTGAAAGTGGCAACACAAGTATAAGGAGTAGTAGAGAAAGCCTATGGTATGCTTGCCTTGATCAGATAGTGCTTTGAGTATAAGAGTCAGGAAGTCATGTTGCATCTTTTAGGCTTTGGTTAGGCCACATTTGAAATCTTGTGTGCACTTTTGGTCGCCCCATTACAGAAAAGATGTGGAGGCTTTAGAGGTTGGGGGGAGACCTGATGGAAGTTTATAAACTGCATAGGTAAGATAGATGTGTAGGAAGGAACTGCAGATGTTGATTTACACCAAAAATAGACACAAAATGCTGGAATAACTCATGCAGCACCTCTGGAGAGAAGGAATGGATAGATAGTCAGGATGAAAATGTTTTTCCCAGGATGGAAATGTCAAAGACTGGAGGGCACAGCTTTAAAGTGAGAAGGGATAAATTTAAAGGAGAAATGTGCAGCAATTATTTTTTACACAGAGAGTGGTTGGTGCCTGGAACATGCTGCCATGGATGTCGTGTGGAAGCAGATAGGATAATGCCAGTCAACAGGCTTTTAGACAGGCATATGAACAGGGGTGGTGGAAGCAGATACAATAGTGGCGTCTAAGAGGTATTTAGGTAGGCCAATGTATATCCAGGGAATGGAAGGATAGAGAGATTAGAGATTAGAGATTCCTTTATTTGTCATTCAGACCTTTCGGTCTGAACGAAATTTCGTTGCCTGCAGTCATACATATAATAATAAATAACAAAACACACAATAAACACAAATTAACATCCACCACAGTGAGTTCACCAGGCACCTCCTCACTGTGATGGAGGCAAAAGTCTTAAAGTCTCTGTCTCTTCCCGCTTTGTTCTTCCTCTGCGCCGAGGCGATCCAGGCTTCTGAAGTTGTGACCCCGCCAGGTGATGGTAAGTTAATCCCGCGGCTGAATCCGTGCTCCGCGACAGGCCAGTTCAAACTCCGCGGCCCGGGGTGGCCGAAGCTGCCGAAGCTGCCGCCCTCCAGTCCAGCGGATGCAGCTGTAGTTGCGGGAGCCCCAGAAAAACAGGTCACCCACCTGTGACCTGCAAGCTCCCGACGATGTCGTCCACCGGGCCCGCGGCCGAGCCTCCGGATTCAGGTCGCCACCAGTGTCCTCGGTCGCCACCGCCGGAACGCCACCGCAGCCCCGAAGCAGGCCAGCCCCGCGCTGGTAAGTCCTGGCTCTGCCTCCGGAGCCTCGAGGTCGGTCGCTCGCAGTTGGAGTTGGAGGCCGGCAGCTCCGCCATTAGGCTCTGCGCAGATGGAGGCAGTGAAGGGGGATACGACAAGAAAAAGTCGCATTCCCCCGAAGGAAGAGACAAAAATCATGTTTCACCCCCCCACCCCACACAACCCAATAAACTAAAATTTAACTAAAACAGGACAAAAGAAAACAACAAAAAAAGTAAAGGGTCATATGTAGGCTGATGAGGTGATTTTAATTTAGCATCATGTTTGGCACAGACATTGTGAGCTGAAGGGCCTGTTCTTGCTGTACTGTTCATGTACCATGTTCTAAGCAGGAGTAGGCTATACAGCTCCTTGTGCCTGGTCTGCCATCTAATGAGATCATGATGCATCTTTTACCTCAAACTCACTTTCTTGCACTTTGAGATCTATGGTTCTGGATCCCCAGCCAGGGGAAACATCATCTCCAAAACAACCCTGCCAAGCCCCATGAGGAACCTTTACAATTCAACCTTTTCAGATGGATGTAAATGATCGCGCAGCATACTTTAAAGGAGAAGAAAAAATTCTCCTAGTCACTTAGCCATTATTGTGTTTTCTTCCTGGTCAATAATTGGTCAATATTGCTCTATAAACCAACATTAATAGAAGCAGAAGATAGACACAAAATGCTGGAGTAACTCAGCGGGTCAGGTAGCATCTGTTTCGGGTTGAGACTCTACATCAGACTGATTAATAAAGGCAGATTTATTTGCAGGGCCTTGCAATGTGCAAAATAGAGTCATAGAGCCATGCAACACGAAAACAGACACTTCGGCCCAACATGTCCATGCCGATCAAATGACCCCTCTAAGCTTACTCCATTTGTCCATGTTTCACCCATGTCCCTCTGCACCTTTTATATCCACGCATTTGTCTTAATGTTTTTTAAATGTTGTTACTATATCTGCCTGAGCTATGTCTGGCAGCTGGTCTTGACCCTCAGATTCACATCAAATCTTTCCTATCTTACATTAAACCTATGTCCTCCATCATCTTGTACAACTATAACACCCAACTTATATGCTCAATTCCCTGACTGATGAAGGCTAGCATACCAAAAGTCTTCTTAACCACCCCATCTACCTGTGCTGTCACTTTCAAGGAACTATGCACTTGTACCCCTACAGCATTCTGCTTATAACTCTCCACTCCCCCATCGTTCTCTGTGAAGGTCCTGCACTTGAAGCCGGCAACAGACTGACTCCAGTCACCAAAGAAGATGGTCGTTACTCTCTCTGACTTCTCAAAATATAACATCTAGCACTTATCTCAATTAAATTCCATTTGCCATTCCTCAGGCACCTGCCCAGCAATCAAGATTTGCTGTAATATTTGATAACCATCTTCACTGTCTATGATACCACCTATTTTAGTGCATGTACAGACTTACCAAACTGGCATTGTTCAATCTCATGGACATTATTGATATGGATGACAAAGAGCAAAGGGAATAGCACCGATCCCTGTGGCACACCATTGGCCACAGGGCTCCAGTCCGAAAAACAGCCTTCGACCGCCATTCTGCTTCCCATTGTTCACCCAATTCTGTATCTTTGTAGCAAGATCTCCCCGGATCTCATTCAAGCAGCCTACCATGCACAACCTAATCAATGGCTTTGCGGAAGTCCCTATACATTACAGCCCTCATCAACCTTCTTGATTACTTGTTCAAAAATCACAATCAAACCCTGTGAGGTATGATATCTCATGCACAAAGCCACGCTACCTAACCCCATTCAACACCTGTCTTTTGTTAGGCTTATTAGTCTTTAGTTACCAGGTAACTAAAGTGTCAATATTAGCCACCTTCCAGTCTTCCGGTACCTCATCCGTAACTAACGATGATTCATAAATCTCAGCCAGAACTCCTGCAAATTCTTCTCTACCTTTACACAGTGTCCTTGGGTAGGTCGCAGAGATTTATTACCTTCATACATTTTAGGACATCCAACATCAGCATATTGCCATTAACTTTTCATTGTTTCCTAGTTTTCGTGTCTTCCTCCACTGTAAAGCAGAGGAGAAATATTCATTGAGGACCTTTCCCAACACCTGCAATTCCACTTATAGATGACCACTTTGGTTCCTGAATGGCTCTATTCTCTCTTGTTACCATTTTCCCCTTAACATACTTATAAAATCTCGTTATATACTCCTTAATATTATCTGGCAGAACTACCTCACTCTTCTTTAATGTCTTCCTGATTTATATTTCTCAATCCTGTGCTCCTCAAGGGATGCACTTGTTCCCAGCTGCCTATACCTGACCTATGCTTCCTTCTTCTTTCCTGACCAGAACCTCAATTTTCTCATCATCCAGGGTTCCTTACTCCTGCCTTCCTAGCCTTTCACTCTAAAAAGAAACATGCATGTCTTGAATTCTCACTGTCATACATTTAAAACCCTCCTACTCCAATTAACAAGTTCCAGGTAACACTATCAAAGTTGGCCATGCCCCAATTTAGAACTTTAACTTTTGAATCAGCCCTGTCATTTTCTATAATAATTTAAAAAGGAATAGAACTATGGGTAGGGAGTAGTTAAACAGCGCGGGGCTTTGCTTTCCAGACGCCTAGGGACCGTTGCAGAAGGACCAAAACTGCAACGTTCCATTCAAGTTTCCTATAAGTGAGGAAGCAGCTGATTGGTGGAAGAGGACCAAGAGAAAGCAGCTGATTGGGAGTCAGATCCCTGCTGATTTCCTCCACCAGTTTTGTATTGTATTCAGGGTAAGGGGGGAGAATGAGGGCCAGGGCAGTTTACTGCTCTGGATGTCAGATATGGGAGGTCATGGAGTCTGATACCCCTACAGACGTTCACATCTGTGTCAGGTGCGTAGAGATGGGGTTCCTAAGGGACCGTGTTAGGAACCTGGAGCAGCAGCTCGATGACCTCTGTATGATTAGGGAGAGTGAGGAGGTCATAGAAAAGAGTTATAGGGAGGTGGCCACTCCAAGACCACGGGAGGCAGACAAGTGGGTCACGGTTAGGAAGGTCAAGGGGCAGAGGCAGGGACTAGTGAGTACCCCGGTGGCTGTACACCTTGAAAATAAGTACTCCTGTTTGAGGACTGTTGAGGGGGACAGCCTTCCTGCGGGTAGCAACAGCGGCCGGGCCTCCGGCACAGAGACCAGCCCTATTGCTCAGAAGGGTAGGGAAAAGAAGAGGAGGGCAATAGTAATAGGGGACTCTATGGTTAGGGGGTCGGATAGGCGATTCTGTGGACGCAGTCAGGAGACCCGAATGGTAGTTTGCCTCCCTGGTGCCAGGGTCAGGGATGTGTCTGAACGCGTCCAAGATATCCTGAAATCGGAGGGAGAGGAGCCTGAGGTTGTGGTACATATAGGTACCAATGACATAGGTAGAAAAAGAGAAGAGATCTTGAAAGGAGAATTTAAGGAGTTGGGAGGAGAGTTAAGGAGAAGGTCTACAAAGGTAACAATCTCAGGATTACTACCTGTGCCACGTGACGGTGAGAGTAGGAATGGAGTGAGGTGGAGGATAAATGCGTGGCTGAGGAACTGGTGCAGCGGGCAGGGATTCAAATTTATGGATCATTGGGACTTCTTTTCGGGAAGGAGTGACCTGTACAGAAAGGACGGGTTGCACTTGAACCCGAGGGGGACCAATATCCTGGCGGGGAGATTTGCAAAGGCTACTGGGGAGACTTTAAACTAGAACGGTTGGGGGGAGGGACTCAAATAGAGAAAGCTAGTGGAAAATGTGGGAGGCAGGAGGCAGAGAAGGGAAGCACTCGGACCCAAAATGTAGGGGAGAAAGAAGAAAAAGATAATAAACAGAGAATAAGTGGTGGTGGGTTTCTTAAATGTGTATATTTTAATGCTAGGAGCATTGTAAGAAAGGTGGATGAGCTTAGAGCCTGGATTGACACCTGGAAGTATGATGTTGTGGCGATCAGTGAAACATGGTTGCAGGAGGGCTGTGATTGGCAAATAAATATTCCAGGATTTCGTTGCTTCAGGGGTGATAGAATTGGAGGGGCAAGAGGTGGGGGTGTTGCATTGCTTGTCAAGGAAGATATTACAGCAGTGCTTTGGCAGGATAGATTAGAGGGCTCGTCTAGGGAGGCTATTTGGGTGGAACTGAGAAATGGGAAAGGTGTAGCAACACTTATAGGGGTGTATTATAGACCGCCAAATGGGGAGCGAGAATTGGAAGAGCAAATATGTAAGGAGATAGCAGATATTAGTAGTAAGCACAAGGTAGTGATTGTTGGAGATTTCAATTTTCCACACATAGACTGGGAAACACATTCTGTAAAAGGGCTGGATGGTTTGGAGTTTGTAAATTGTGTGCAAGATAGTTTTTTGCAGCAATACATAGAGGTACCTACTAGAGAAGGGGCAGTGCTGGACCTCCTGTTAGGAAATGAGACAGGGCAGGTGGCGGAGGTATGCGTCGGGGAGCACTTCGGGTCCAGTGATCACAATACCATTAGTTTCAATATAATTATGGAGAGGGTCAGAACTGGACCTAGGGTTGAGATTTTTGTTTGGAGAAAGGCTAACTTTGAGGAGATGCGAAAGGATTTAAAAGGAGTGAATTGGGACATGTTGTTTTATGGGAAGGATGTAGAAGAAAAATGGAGGACATTTAAGGGTGAAATTTTAAGAGTACAGAATCTTTATGTCCCTGTTCGGTTGAAAGGAAATAGTAAAAAATGGAAAGAGCCATGGTTTTCAAGGGAAATTGGACACTTGGTTCGGAAAAAGAGAGAGATCTACAATAATTATAGGCAGCATGGAGTAAATGAGGTGCTTGAGGAGTATAAAGAATGTAAAAAGAATATTAAGAAAGAAATTAGAAAAGCTAAAAGAAGATATGAGGTTGCTTTGGCAAGTAAGGTGAAAGTAAATCCAAAGGGTTTCTACAGCTATATTAATAGCAAAAGGATAACAAGGAATAAAATCGGTCCATTAGAGAGTCAGAGTGGACAGCTATCTGCAGAGCCAAAAGAGATGGGGGAGATATTGAACAATTTCTTTTCTTCGGTATTCACGAAGGAGAAGGATATGGAATTATGTGAGGTAAGGGAAACGAGCAGAGTAGCAATGGAAACTGTGAGATTCAAAGAAGAGGAGGTGCGGACACTTTTGAAAAATATGAAAACGGATAAGTCTCCAGGTCCTGACAGGATATTCCCTAGGACATTGAGGGAAGTTAGTGTAGAAATAGCAGGGGCTATGACAGAAATATTTCAAATGTCATTAGAAACGGGAATAGTGCCGGAGGATTGGCGTACTGCGCATGTTGTTCCGTTGTTTAAAAAGGGTTCAAAGAGTAAACCTAGCAATTATAGACCTGTTAGTTTGACGTCAGTGGTGGGCAAATTAATGGAAAGGATACTTAAAGATAATATATATAAGCATCTGGATAAGCAGGGTCTGATTAGGAACAGTCAACATGGATTTGTGCCTGGAAGGTCATGCTTGACTAATCTCCTTGAATTTTTCGAAGAGGTTACTAGGGAAATTGATGAGGGTGAAGCAGTGGATGTTGTCTATATGGACTTCAGTAAGGCCTTTGACAAGGTTCCTCATGGAAGGTTGGTTAAGAAGATTCAATTGATGGGTATTAATGGTGGAGTAGCAAGATGGATTCAACAGTGGCTGAATGGGAGATGCCAGAGAGTAATGGTGGATGGCTGTTTGTCAGGTTGGAGGCCGGTGACTAGTGGGGTGCCTCAGGGGTCTGTGTTGGGTCCACTGTTGTTTGTCATGTACGTCAATGATCTGGATGAAGGTGTGGAAAATTGGATTAGTAAGTATGCAGATGATACTAAGATAGGTGGTGTTGTGGATAATGAAGTAGATTTTCAAAGTCTACAGAGAGATTTAGGCCATTTGGAAGAGTGGGCTGAAAGATGGCAGATGGAGTTTAATGCTGACAAATGTGAGGTGCTACATCTCGGCAGGACAAATCAAAATAGGACGTACACGGTAAATGGTAGCGAATTGAGGAATGCAGTTGAACAGAGGGATCTAGGAATAACTGTGCATAGTTCCCTGAAGGTGGAATCTCATGTAGATAGGGTGGTAAAGAAAGCTTTTGGTGTGCTGGCCTTTATAAATCAGAGCATTGAATATAGAAGTTGGGATGTAATGTTAAAATTGTACAAGGCATTGGTGAGGCCAATTCTGGAGTATGGAGTACAATTTTGGTCGCCTAATTATAGGAAGGATGTCAACAAAATAGAGAGAGTACAGAGGAGATTTACTAGAATGTTGCCTGGGTTTCAGCAACTAAGTTACAGAGAAAGGTTGAACAAGTTAGGTCTTTATTCTTTGGAGCGCAGAAGGTTAAGAGGGGACTTGATAGAGGTCTTTAAAATTATGAGCGGGTTAGACAGAGTGGACGTGGATAAGCTTTTCCCATTGAGAGTAGGGAAGATTCAAACAAGGGGACATGACTTGAGAATTAAGGGACAGAAGTTTAGGGGGAACATTAGGGGGAACTTCTTTACTCAGAGAGTGGTAGCTGTGTGGAATGAGCTTCCAGTGGAAGTGGTGGAGGCAGGTTCGATGTTATCCTTTAAAAATAGATTGGATGGGTATATGGACGGGAAAGGAATGGAGGGTTATGGTCTGAGTGCAGGTAGATGGGACTAGGGGGGAGTATTTATTTTTAATTAAAAAAAAAAATAAAAAAAAAAATTAAATGTTCGGCACGGACTTGAAGGGCCGAGATGGCCTGTTTCCGTGCTGTTATGGTTATATGTTATGGTTATATGATCGCTGGTCCCAAAGTGTTCACCCACTGACACATCAACCACATGTTCATCCCTATTTCCTAAGAGTAGTTCAAGGTTTACCCTCTCCTTTGTGGGCCTTTCTATATAATAACATGCTTTCATTGACCTGTGCCATATTTCAACCTCCTCACAAAAGCTTTGGATCCTGTCTCCCTTTCAATCTAGTTTAAAACCTCCCTCACAACATGTCCGCCAGGATATTAGACAACTCCATTTCAGATTCAACACTTTCCTCTTTTAAAGGTCACATTTGCCCCAGAAGAGATTCCAATGATTCTAAAACCAGAATCCCTGACCCCTGCACCAACTCTCCAGCCATACAACCAACTTCTTTCCTTATCTGACACCCTTTTGTCTCTTTTTCATCATTAGCCTTTGTCATTACCTCCACCCATTTGCCAATCAATACCCCCCTCTCTCCTCACCTGTATCCATCTATCACTTGGCAGGCTTTGCCCAACCCTTTTTCCAGCTTTCTCTTCCCTACTCCATCAGTCTGAAGAAGGGTTCCGACTCGAAACGTCGTCTGTCCATTCCCTCCGCAGAGCCTGCCTGACCCACTAAGTTCATTCCGCACTTTTTTTTATGTTCAAGATTTTTTGCTTGCCTTTTTGGACAATATAGGTTATATACTCCAAACAATTGTTGACCAGGAGCACTCGCTTATGCATGGGTTTGGTTGGTCCTGAGTACAATGCGTGTTTCTTCATCACTTTACCCTATTGCAAATATGCTTGCAGTTGTTGACCATCTATAGAATGGTGTGTGTCTTCTGGATTGCTCTGCTCTACCAATTGAATATAGCAACATGAATGTCACAAACTGGATTTAATGTAAAGAAAAATGGTGTTGGAAAATTATATAATTCTTAAATAATACCTTCTAGATGAATGAGAAAAATTGGCACTATTGCCTTGAAATGCACTGCCTAAATAAATGCACACAGCTTATTCAGTAGATTTGTTTTAAATTCAATTTGTGGCAGAATTAATCTCTATTAAAATACAAAAGAAATTCATACACATGAATTAGACATTCTGGGCTAATTCAACAGAATAATTACAAAAGGCATGTGGCAAAATGTTATTACCTTGTAAGTACATTATTCAATAAGTATGCCACATATGGTAAAGAGTTATTCTGCAAGTTAAAAAATATATATATACTGTTTTCATTTACAATGCTTATATATACTAAACATCATAAATGTATTCCTGCTAGAAATAATGGATAGAAGGAAGTAAGATCTTACTTCCATAACACCTTTTACGAACTTGAAGTGCACTATAGTCTAAAAGATACTTTTCTAATGTCGTCACTGATGTAATAAAGTAATCAGAGCAGCCAACTTATACAAATATATTTACCAAGTCACGCAAGGTAATAGTAACAAAATAATCTGCTTTTTGGTATTGGGATGAGCGATAGAAATTGGCCTGAAAACTAGAGCTCCCCTACAAAATTTAATGCATTGACTATTACAACAATATATCGTGTTAGTTCCATGCTCCCGTTATAACATTTTGAAACTAATACTTTAATTTTATTTTAAGTTATTTTATAATTATTTGAAATTAATATTATCTACAAAGAAAATTTGCTTGAATTCATACAATCCTACGTTAAAAGAGTAAGAAAGTTAAAAGTTAAGAAAAAGAGTTAAGAAAAATGTTACACATTTTGTTGTAAGTGTCCATAAAGGCATATTGTGAATAACCATTAGACCCAGTCTGAAGAAAGGTCTCGACCCAAAATGTCACCAATTCCCTCTCTCCAGAGATGCTGACTGTCCTGCTGAGTTACTTCAGAATTTTGTGTCTATCTTTTATGAATAACCAACACTGCAGACATGAAGACACTTTTACAATTTTTTACAGCAACAAACATAATAAACAAGCTAAGAATAGATCGACTGAGCTTATTATCACTGGAATTTAAGAATAGAGGGGATCTTATAGAAACATATAACATTTTTAAGGGATTGGACAGGCTAGATGCATGAAAAATGTTCCCGATGTTGGGGGAGTCCAGAACCAGGGGTCAAAGTTTAAGAATAAGGGGTAGGCCATTTAGGACTGATCTTTGTGGATGGCAGACCAGAAATGGAGGGCTTGCCTAACTATCTATTTCTATTTTGCATGTAATGTAAAACAAGTCAAACATTCCTAGAGGCTTAATTAACACTCTTACGTTAACTATTTTCAAATTCTTTTATAATCTCATCAGCATTTAAGCGATTCGGTGAGATGCCAGCTGCTTAAAATCCAGATTGTAAAACAAACCCTGTCCAATTTCAGCTGCAGAATTTGGAGAGAAAATGTTGTCCTGGACACCAGAAATGATCACAGTGGATTGTCTCCTGCAAACCGCAATGCACTCACAATCAACATGTGACGATCCAAGCAAACACTTACAATTAATTGAGAGAAAAACAGATTGCTGGAGGAACTCAGCAGGTCAGGCAGCATCTGTGGAGCATCTGTGGAGAAAAATTAACAAACGGTGATTTGGGTCTGGATCCCTCTTTGGAAGATGTCTGATGCACTGAGTTCCTCCAGCAGTCATTTCTTCTGCTCAAGGTTCCAGCATCCGCAGTTTCTTGTATCTCCACTTTCAATTTACTAAATTGTTCTTTAGGTTTCTTTGATCATTGCGGGGAAAAATGTAAATGCATAACTACTCTGTGAGTTTATGTCTGAAATCGTTATAAAGTTTATTTTCCTTCTAGTCTTCTTTCCTCATCTCATCTGCCCCCACAGGACATGGCTCACGGAGCTGATTTCATGCCTATTAATAGCCTTCTGTGCCTCTTTCAAACCATTTTTTCAAAAGCCTGGTGTGCGAGTCTCAGGCCCATCAATGATCCATGCATACAATTCAAACCAACCTTCACAACTATATTTCATTGGTTTTCTATAAACAAAAAAGATCAGAGAACCTGGGCCTCCTCCATTGTCAGAGTGAGGCCCAGCACAAATTGGAGGAACAGCACCTCATATTTCGCTTAGGTAGCTTACAACCCAATAGTATGAACATTGACTTCCACAACTTCAAATAGCCCTTGCTTTCCCTCTCTCTCCATCCCCTCCACCTTCCCAGTTCTCCCACCAGTCTTACTGTCTCAGACTACATTCTATCTCTGTCCCATCCACTCCCCTGACATGTCGGAAGAAAGGTCTCGACCCGAACCGTCACCCATTCCTTCTCTCCAGAGATGCTGCCTATCCCGTTGAGTTACTCCAGCATTTTGTGTCTACCTAAAGATCAGATAACGTTGTTGCTTAAAGATGGACACAAAATCTGGAGTAACTCAGTGGGACAGGCAGCATCTCTTGATAAAAGGAATGGGTAATGTTTTGGGTGGAGACCCTTCACCTTCCTGTTGCAAAAATATTGATAATAGGAAATATTCATTTTATCACAGATTGCAAGAATCAGAATAACTCAATTTATGGCTTATTACTTATATAAAATAACAAGAGTGCAGGCTACATACCATCTACAGTTATGGACAGGCACAGTTAGTCAACAATGTAACGACTAGCCAACAATGATCATAACATGAATAAAATTCATTTTAGACCTGAGGGAAATGAATGAGTACCAAACTAAGATTTTGAGGTAAAGCTTACTTTGAAAGGATAAAGCAGGAATTCGCCAGCATTCAGTAACAGATAAAATGATGGATGTGCAGTGGGAAATTACTTCAAAGACATATTTTGTAAATTAACTGTAAACCTGCTCAATGGGCAAAAATCCTGCTTGTGAAAATTTTAAATGTTAAAGAGGTGAGAAATTGTACAAAACTAAAAGACTAGAGTGACAGAGATGCAAAGAATAATGCCCCCCCCTTCCCCACCGGACAGAAAAAGACAAAACTGTCCGCCCCCGTCACTTCTATTACCGTCGAAATTGTCGCACATGAAATGTATAGTAAAATAGCAAACTGATGGAGGAACTCAGTGGGTCAACAGCCTTTGGTGGAGGCAGTCTACATTTTGTGTCACGACCATGCATTAGGACCCTTTGACTCCTCCATTGCTGCTTGATCTATTGAGTAGCTCCAGCGGTTTGTTTTTTTGCTCCAGATTCCAGCATTTCCAGTTCTTTATTGCGTCTCCAATAAACCTGCTGCATTAACAGAGAACTAGTTTTATATCCTGCCCAATACTACTTTTCAGTAATATCAATATGAAGAGTTAAATCAAACTGCGTGTACCCAATCTTGCTGGTTTTCTAGCAGGTAGATTGTTTTTTAAATAGTTAAAATGGCAAATGACATTTTAAAGTTTGCAGTCCATAAAGCAATGTGCTCATTTCTGGTGATGAAAAATACATCATTTACTGACACTGAGTAAAATTGAACATACCTATAAATTAATAACCTACTTAGAAGTACAATGCAATTCCATGGGAAGATGGAAAATGTTTAAGATTGTGAGAGCAGTTTGTTTGTAGTTTTAATTCCCATTATAAGGGTTTTCCCATTAATGGGCAATATCTTCAGGAAAGATAAATGTTGCTTTATACCCATTTCGAAAGAATGTTTCTCTTGTCTCAACATACCTGTGGTGTAAAAGGATCATTTGGTAATTACATACTAATGATCTCTCTTGCTCGCAGGAACTCATTAATGCTGGGCTCTAGTTCTCTTAAGTGCATAATAAACTCCATATTAATAGCTTTTTATGAAGTGTCCATTTCTTAATGAAGAACATATGGGAGTTTTTTGCAAAATAAATCTAAAGATCCATTAAATGGGTTAATTTTTGAGTAACGTCAAAGAGACACCTTTCTCTTAAATGGTCAGAAGTGGTTTCAGAAACCAGTAAAAGTCAGCAGATATTATACACTCCTACATTTGAAGTTTTACAGCTGGAGAACAAGTTTTGCAATTCTATGTACAAAAGCTTTAATTGATTACTTTAACCTGCTTCTTTATAAAGAAATCCAAGATTATATCTGCGCTCTTTGAAATAAGCACATTAAAATTATTTTTGAATGAGAAATAAAGTGTGCTGAAAGAGTCAAAGAATAAAGGATCTGAAGAAGGGTGCTGACCCAAAATGCCAGCTTGTCCATTCCTTCCCCCGGTGCTGCATGATCTGCTGAGTTCCTCCAGCAGTTTGTATTTTACTCAAGATTCTAGTATCTGCAGTTTCTTGTGTCGTTATAGAATATGTGATGTGATCAGATATGTGTAGTTTGACTGGTTGACACTTTGGGGAAAAATTCTTGGTACAGATCTCATGAGCTAAATATGTGATGTTCCATGTTTCTGTAAAATCTTTCAGATATTTCATTCATAATTTGCATTTACTTCTACTGCTCACTGACTGGCTTCTCTGTGTCTGTGAGTACATACACCAAGCAGAACTAAAGTAGAAATAATGAAACCACACATTTCCCACCCCCATTGTCTTTTATCTATTCTGCCCTGCGCCAGATCACAGACATTCCTTTTTTTATCTTCTTTTTGCTCCAATTTACACAGTTGTTTTCCTGGCTTTCCCTGTTTCCAATTCTGATGAATGAGCATTGGACTAAAATCCATGTTATTTCTCTCTCCATTATTGCTGTCTGTTAAAAATTCCCCAAATTATCTTTTTTAATTTCAGATTGGTATTTCAGTTTTGTATTAGTATTTAATTTACATACTGATTATTCACATGACAAAAATGGTTGCAATCGAGCTGTCCACAGTGTACAGATACATGATAAAAGTAATAATGCAAGATGAAGTCCAGTCAAGTCTGATTAAAGATAGTCCAAGAGTCTCCAATGAGGTAGATAGTAGCTCAGGGCCACTCTAGCTGTTGATAGGATGGTTCAGTTGTCTGATAACAGCTGGCAAGAAGCTATCCCTGAATCTGGAGGTATGTGTTTTCACACTTCTGTACCTCTTGCCTGATGGGAGAGGGGAGAAGAGGGAGTGACAGGAGTGGTTACTCGTCCTTAATTATCTTGGTGGCCTTGCCAAGGCACTGTCAAATGTAGGTGGAGTCAACAGAAGGGAGGTTGGTTTGTGTGATGGTCTGGGCTGTGTCCACAATTTTCTGCAATTTCTAGCAGTCTTGAAGGTAGCAGTTCCCATCTTGTGTTGCATCCTGATAAAATGCTTTCTACAGCTTGCTACAGTTGGTGAGAGTTGTAGAGGACATGCCAAACTTCGTATGCCTTCTAAGGAAGTAGAGGCTTGGTGTGCTTTCATGGCCATTGTTTCAATATGGCTAGTCCAGCACAAGTTGCTGGATATATTTACTCCGAGGAACTTGAATGTTTCAACCATCTCTACTTTGGCGCCATCAATGTATACTGTACCGCTTCGCTTCCTGAAATTGCTCACTATCTCCTTTGTCTTGCTGATATTGAGAGAAAGATTGTTGTCTTGACGCCAGGTCACGAGGTTCTCAATATCCTTCCTGTACTCCGTCTCTTCATTATTTGATATCCAGACCACTACAGTGGTGTCGTCCGTGAATTTGTAAATTGAATTGGATTTGCACTTGGCTGCACAGTTGTGGGTGTAAAGGAATAAAAAAGGGTGCTATGAACACATCCTGTGGAGTGCCAGAATTGAGGATTATCGTGGAGGATGATTTGTCCCCTATCCTCACTGAACGTGGTCTGCTGGTCAGGAAGTCGAGGATCCAGTTGCAGAAATAATGCTGACTCCAAGTTCTATGTGTTTGGTACTGAGCTTGGATAGGATAATGGTATTAAAAGCAGAGCAAGAGTCTATGAATAGAAATCTGACATAGGTCTCCCTTATCCAGGTGTTCCAGGGATGAGTGTAGGACCAGGGATGTGGCATCTATCTTGGACTTGTTGTGGCAGTAGCCAAACTGCATTGGGTCATGGCTGCTTGGTAGACTGGATTTAATGCATTCCATAATCAGACTCTCAAAGCAGTTCATGATGGTGAATGACAAGGCCACTAGACAGTAGACATTGAGGCATGAAGGCATTCTTCCCGTCAGTAGGAGTGCAATGAGAGCGTGTCCAGGGTGGTGTGGGTCTTTGATGATATTGGCTGTCTTTTTGAGGCAGTGCCTCCTACAGATTCATTCAATGGTAGGCACATCAGTACCAGTAATGATCTGGGCAGTTTTTACCAATGTTTCTTATCTCCTTCATTCCTGGGCGCTCTAGTTGCTGAACCAGGCCCTGATGCAATAGTGTATTCGCCAACATATCGAATCTTCTTAACCTTCTAAGGAAATTGGGGTGTTGATGGGTATTGAGATTGCATCAATGTGCTGGACCCAGGACAGATCTTCAGAGAGAGCATGACCAAGAACTTGAAGCGGGTGATTCTCTCCACTGTCAAGGAAGACAGGTTTGTGGACCTTTGGCTTTTCCCTCCTGTAGTCAATGGCTCCTAGGTGTTGCTGACATTGAGAGCAAGATTGTTGTTCTAATACCACTTAATCTCTCCCCTGTACTCATTATCCATGCTTCACAACCAATCTCTCAAAGCTCTTCATCATACCTTATACTAGAAGAATTGCAACAGTTCAAGCAGGAGAATCACCATCAAATTCTCTGGGCAATTAAGAATGGGCAATACACGCTGGCCTTCCATATCCTCAGAAATTAATATACGAGTGGTCCCCAAACTGAAATTATATTTGTCGGTTCTGCCAAAGCACATATTTACCTCATTTATACTTCTCTCTTTTTTTTCCCCTTGTGGATGTCAATCAGCTGATACAGTCTTATATTAAGAGAGGCAAGATGGAGCATGCAAAAAAACTCTGCTAAAATGTTGAGTGAACACTGCTGAAAAGTTCTTGATCCTGCTGCCACAAATGTTTGTGGGTCAAAATCTTTTATCTATTCCATACAATTACTAAAATAATATTTTAGCGGGCAGCACAATGGCACAGCGGTAGAGGTGTTGCCTTACAGATCCTGTCAGATCCAGGGTTAGATCCTGTCTATGGGTGCTGTCTGTACGGAGTTTGTACGTTCTCCCCGTGACCTCGGGGGTTTTCCCCGGGTGCTCCGGTTTCCTCCCACACTCCAACGACATAAAGGTTTGTAGGATAATTGGCTTTGGTAAAAATAGTGTGTGCCAGTGTAACGCGGATCGCTAGTTGGCATGGACTTGGAGGCTGAAGGGCCTGTTTCTACGCTGTATCTCTAAAAACTAAAACTAAAAAAAACAAAAATAATGTTAGACATAAGTAAACATTTGCTAGTGGGAGAACGAAGAATACGGAGAAACTATTTTTTCTGATTTGGGATGAAGTGATTTCTTTTTAAGTTTAGGCTCAAAAAGCAATTAAATTCAAGGCACAGCTATCCATATAAGAATATGGTTTACTGCTGTACAAGCCTCGTCAGTCAGCTGCAACATCTACATCAAAGTGATTGACCAGTTTGCTTAAAAAATATTCTCATTAGTCAGAGGAGTTTGATTCTGATCATTTAAAGGTCAAATACTAGTTTGTGACAGATGGGCACTAACTACACTTGTGCAAGTTGACTTTTTCTGCTATTTACTGAAATGCTGAATCATCAAGGGATATAAATCTGTTGCAGCAGATAGTTTCAGCACACGGTAAATCTGGACATAGCAATGATGGAAAATAAATTTATCGACAATCTACTGCCTGATTTATATCTTTACAAATTTCGATGTCCATTGACTTGGGTGCAGTAGCTTAAATTATCTTTTCACCATGAATAATCTAGGAGCCTGAACTATTAACCTGGAGAAATTGTGTTTAGATCTCACCATACCAGTCTTAAGAATTTGATTATTTTTCCAAAAATACCCTATCTGTGAAAGTGAAGCTAATTGGAAAAACCATCACAAATATCCTTTTTGTGTGGGAAATCTGCCATCCTTCCCTGATCTTGTGGCTATTTGACAACAGCCTCCCACTCCTAATTGACCTTACAGTGGCATAGTAACCCATTCATTTGAAAAAATACAAGTAGGGAATAACATCCTACAAACAACATTGTGAGAACATTCTAACCTCATGGACTGCAGTTAGTCAAGAAGATATCCCACCTCCACCTCCTTAGCTGAAGGCAGAATAGCATGTTTGTTTCTGATATTGTTGTTTTGAGGGGATATTATTTTACCATTCCTATTAATGGAATAGGTAATAAAATCCACATATGCCCATGATGTCGATAATTTAGTATATAGTATATACATAAATAATATAATATCACAAACATTCTTTGCTCAATAAGCAAAGTAAGATTTCTCAGAATTTATCATTGTATTGGTATTGGTGTATTGTCTGAGATACAGAAAAGTGAAAAACTTAGTTGTGCATGCTATCCAAGTAAAAACATCCATACATTCAAAATTATATTCAAAACCATATACAAATATAGCAGTGAAAGTGCAGATAAAATAAAGTGCAAAGATCGCAACAAGGTAGATTGGTGGTCAGGAGTACAAACCATGCATCTCAATAAAATGCTTTCTACGGCACTCTGTAGAAGTTGGTGAGGATTGTTGGGGACATGCCGAACTTCCTAAGCCTTCTCAAGAAAAGTAATCTTAATATAGCCTAGATCCATGGTCAGATTAAACCTTTCTGATCATACTACAGAATTATGCTGTTGAAGCAGGAATGTGAACTCAGAATAAATTTCTATGCATCACCTGCAAATACTCAACCAATGAATGAAAATGATGGCATCAGTTTGTATCATCAATCTATGCATAGTTATAAATGTTAACAGCTACTGTATCTCTTGGCTCATGATTTCGTAGGGTAACTGTCATGCCATTATTCTGGAGAATAAAATGCTTTAGCTTCATATCAAGTTCATATGTTGCATTGTGGTGTGTGGAACTACTATTTTGCTAAAGGGTTAAATATCAAGTAAATATTGCGCATTTATTAATGTTATGATCTAATACACCATATACTACCTGTAGCTCTGAGTTATGCACGAGTGAATGTTTTACATGGTCGCTAATGGGATACAGCGTACAAATGTGCTCATTAGTTCCTCTTTCGGAACCACTTTTTATCTATGGCTACTGTCTCACAATCTGCGGCCCAATTTTATGCTCATTTACAGGATGTGAGCTTTGCTAGCAAGCACTACAATTACTGCCTATGCATAATCACGCTTGAGGAGGTGTGGTCATCTCCCGTCTTTAATGCTGCTGTCCTTCTGGTGACTAATTCCATAATGTTGTTTCCAGGATTTGCAACCATTAAGGAAAAATGAACTATGTGATGTGGTTTGGAGGGTTTCAGTGGATGGTGAGATTTGCATGCACTGCTTGCCCTACTCATAATGGCAGAGGTTGGAGCCTCAAGTGATAATCATTAATGCAAGGTAGACAAAAATGCTGGAGAAACTCAGCGGGTGAGGCAGCATCTATGGAGGGAAGGAATAGGCGACGTTTCGGGTTGCGACCCTTTAGACTGAATGCAAGTAACGTAAGTGCATTTTGTTAAGCATACACACACAGTGGTGGTGGGAATGAATGTTTAAGGTGGTGAATATGGTTCAAGAGTCAAGAGTGTTTTATTGTCATATGTCCCGGATTGAAATTCTTACTTGCTGCAGCACAACAGAATATGTGAATATGTAAACATAGTACATAACGGGGGAAGAGAAAACAAAAAAGAAAAAGTTCAATAAATAACAAATATAGTGCAATAATAATATAGTCTTTTGCAGTTTTGCTCAGAGCTTATTCGTTGTTGTGTTTAATTGCCTGATGGCTGTAGGGAAGAAGCTGTTCCTGAACCTGGATGTTACCGTTTTCAGGCTCCTGTACCTTCTTCCTGATAGCAATGATGAAATGAGTGTGCGGCCAGGATGGTGTGGGTCTTTGATGATTTTGGCTGCCTTTTTGAGGCAGCGACTACGATAGATCCTTTCGATGGTAGGGAGGCCAAAGCCGGTGATGGACTGGGCAGTGGTCACAACCTTTTGTAGTCTTTTTCGCTCCTGGACGTTTAAGTTGCCGAACCAGGCCACAATGCAACCAGTCAGAATGCTCTCTATCATGCACCTGTAGAAATTTAGGAGAATCCTCTTCGACATGCCGAATCTCTGTAATCTTCTCAGGAAGTAGAGTCGCTGATGTGCCTTCTTTATAATTGCATCGGTGTGCTGGATCCAGGAAAGATCTTCGGAAATATGCACGCCCAGGAATTTGAAGTTGTTGACCCTCTCCACCATCGTCCCATTGATGTGAACAGGATTGTGGGTCCTCATCCTTCCCCTACCAAAGTCCACAATCAGTTCCTTGGTCTTACTGATGTTGAGAGCCAGGTTGTTGTGCTGGCACCATTTGGTCAGTCGGCCAATTTCACTTCTATACTCTGACTCATCCCCACCTGTGATTTGCCCAACAACAGTGGTGTCATCCGCGAACTTGATGATGGAGTTCGCACTATGTCTGGCTACGCAGTCATGGGTATAGAGTGAGTAAAGCAGGGGGCTGAGCATGCAGCCTTGAGGTGCTTCCGTACTAATTGTTACTGAGGATTAAGTGTTTCTGCCAATTCGAACAGATTGTGGTCTGTGGATGAGGAGTTTGAGGATCCAATTGCAGAGGGATGCGCAGAGACCCAGCAGAGATCCTATCAAGTAAGCTGATTTATGCTGGATGGTGCTGATCCCCTTGAATATTCTGGAGTTACACTTATCTAAATTAGTGAAAAGTATTCAGTCATCCTGCTGATTTGTGCCTTGTAAATTGTATAAAATAGCTTAGGTATCAGGAATTTGGTCTCTTGGGTGGCTTCAAAGTGCCTAAATACAAATGAAGTCAATGGTTATATAGAGGAAGACCCTCCAATGGCAACATCAAACCTTGAAGTCAATCACCCCAGCTCGACAACATCACTACATGAGTTTATCTGGATAGTCTTCAATTCCACTCACAGCAAATGAATGCTGTAAGATCCAAGCAACCCTTGAGGTACAAGATCAGAGAGGAACTGAGTATCATGCGACTTAATAAAACATTTAACATAGACAATTTTTTGTAGCCAAGTGTATAAAACGCATCTGGATGGAGAATGTATAAACCACTCATGACTTCATTGAAAGACACAATTTCAGTTTTACTGTGATTAATTCTGGGCAAGGTTACATTATGATGCACAAAATATCAATTTTATGAGGAATAGACTGGTTAGACCAGCAGCTCTTTTCATGTCCATCATTATACATGACTGTTAAATTGATAGTGGCAGATTATGTATTTAACATGAGTCTTCTGACCTACAGTCATAAGATTGCGGTTAACTCTGACGTTAAGTCTTGTAGTTTTAGTGAAATTCTGATATTTTTTGCTTTTAAATAGATGGAGCATATGCTAAATGTGTTTCTGTGCTTTCCAGTGCTTGATTTATACCATTACTGACAACGCATTTTGGAATCATATTTCATTACTAGTACAGTGTGTCACCAAATTTGCCTTTTCAGTTTGTTTGAATGAATTCCGACAGAGGACTGGGGAATTTTGATGATCTCTGGTGATGGGAAAGTGGTGCAACTTAATGTTTTGATTACTATCCCTATGATTCATAAATCTATATTCTCAGTTCGTACCATGGTATTAACAGGTTTAGTATTGCTATAAACATGTCAAAGGGAATGAGGAAATATAACAATCTGATACAGATGTCTCTTTTCTGCTAATAATTAGCTTTCAGGTTGAGTCTGGGCTGAATGCAGGCATTCATGATTGGCATTCCTCTCCCTAGGGAATCTTCATCTACTGTACATCCTATCGAGCAAAATAGTATTGAAAATTCAAGATTGTACATTCTTTCAGTAACAGCATAATTCACCCCATCATTTTCATTTACACCTGTGCAAATTAAAGGTTCAGCACACAGACATGATTTACTTTCCAACTCTTATTTAGAACATTGGCATCTGAAATTAGGTCACAAATTCTGCTTTAGAAAAGTAACTAGTCTTTCAGAGAACTATGCTTTCATTGCATTCCATTCACAGCAGCTGTGGTATTGAAAGGCCTATAATAAAAACAGAAAACTCTGGAAATACTCAGCATGTCGGGTTGCATCTGTGGGAAGAGAAAGAGTCGATGTTTTTAAAGTTGGGATGCAAATCAAAGATACTATAGGAGCATATAGTATCTTTGATGCAAATGGAAGTCGGTTGGCTTGTAATGAATCCAGGTAGCTAGCCTCTCTCCTGAGATGGTGATAGAGGTATTTACAGGCAGTTGATAGAGTGTCCTCTGTACTGTAAGAAGGAGGGTATTTGGTGGGAATAACAGACGACCAAGGAGTTGTGAGGGAAGGATGTATCCGTTGGTTCAATCTCTTTGATGCAGCTAAAATTGCAGAGAATGATCTGTTGAATGTTTTAGGCTGGTCGGTTGGGAGCCTATACTTATTCTGTCCTGGAGGAGAGAGAGTTAAAGCAAAGGAACAGAAAATAGATGAGATGTGATCAGGTCTTTGTTAATAATGATAGAGACGTACTTCAAGAAGAAGGTAGACATTTTGGAGGCACCAGAATGGAAGGTGTCATCACTGGAACAAAAGCGAAGGAGACAGAGGACCAGGGAGAATGGAATAGCACCCTTAGAGGAAACAAGGTGGGATGAGTAGTCAAGATAGATGTGGGAGTCAGCAAACTTGTTATGGGCGTCAGTAGCTAACTTATCTTTGGAGTTGAAGACTGATCCAGAAAAGGAAAAGAGTTAGACCAAGTGAAGACAATGGTGAAAATTGGTAGCACAAGTAATTACATTGTTAAACACAGATCAAAAAATATTAGCGAAAACATTAGCCAGAAGATTAAGTAAATACATTAGTAAATTAATAAACCCAGATCAGACAGGGTTTATCCCTAAGAGATACTCTTCTAATAATATGAGACGTCTACTCAACATAATGCACTCACACAAATCTGAAGATCAAGAATTATCAATTATTTCGCTGGATGCTGAAAAAGCATTTGATCAAGTAGAATGGAATTATATGGATAAAGTATTACAAAAATTTCAACTGGGAGAGAATTTTATTTTATGGATTAAGTTACTATATAACAAACCTACAGCTAGAATACTTACTAATAACATATTATCCTCGAAATTTCAACTATCAAGGGGAAATAGACAAGGATGCTCATTATCACCACAGCTGTTTGCTCTCATTATTGAACCGCTAGCAGAAAAAATTAGAATACACCCTGATATTCATGGATATAATACTAAAGACTCATATAATAAAATATCTTTATACGCGGATGATATATTATTGTATATCACAAAACCTCAAATCACTATACCAAATATATTAAATTTAATTGAAGACTTCGGATCTTTTTCTGGATATAGAATAAATTGGAATAAAAGTGAAATTATGTCAATAAAACCGAAAGATTCAACACATCTTTTAAAATTCCCTTTTAAAATAGCTACAGAAAAATTTAAATATTTGGGAATCGAAATTACCAGAGCATATCAAGGTATGCTCAGGGCAAATTTTGACCCCCTACTTAATAAACTGAATACATTAATTAAATTCTGGAAAACGCTTCCGATGTCTTTAATAGGCCGAATAAACGCAATAAAAATGATCTTTTTACCACAAATTTTATACCTATTTCAATCAATTCCTATATACTTACCTAAGAAGTTTTTTAAAAAACTCGACTCAGATATCACTAATTTTATATGGGACTATAAATCACATAGAATACAAAAAACCCATCTGAATAAATCTAAAGTATTGGGGGGTCTAGCACTACCCAATTTTATGTATTATTATTGGTCAGTAAATATTAAAAACATGATTCAACTGATGGATAACTCCGCCCAGCAAGTAGACTGGATTGTAATGGAGAAAGAGGATTGCTCCTCTAGAAACATTGGAGCGATCCTCCTCTCTCCAATGAAATTGAATAACATAAACTATAATAAGAACCCAATTATTCATAGTACAATCCGTATTTGGAAACAAATAAAACAAAATTTAAAATTAAGAAACTTATCACTTTTATTACCTATAGTCAATAACCCTTCGTTTAGTCCTTCTATTATAGATAAAGCTTATACACAATGGGATAGACTAGGAATTAAAACGCTTGGTGACTTGTATGAAACTGGAAAATTACTTTCATTTCAACAATTACAAATAAAATATAAACTCGGAAATAATCAATATTTTAAATACTTTCAAATATGCGACTATTTGAAAAAATATATAAAAGATCATCATAATAACCCAGCAGATGTACTGGACGAGGCAATGCAGACAAAAGCGGAATCAGCAAACTTAATATCATATTTGTACAATATTATCTTAAATGTACAAATACCATCTACGGAGGGTATCAGAAGAGACTGGGAACAAGAGTTAGCCATTAAAATTTCAAAGGAAAGTTGGAATGAATACTTATTAAAAGTACATAAATGCTCGATTAATGTAAGACACACTTTAATACAATTTAAAATTTTACATAGATTATATTATTCGAAAACTAAAATTCATAAAATTTTCCCAAACGTATCATCTATTTGTGATAAATGTCAATCCCAAGAAGCAACTATAGCGCACTCATTTGCCTTCTGTACAAAAATTCAAAAATTTTGGAATGAAATTTTTGAAATCTTTACAAAGTTATTTAAAACAAGACTGATACCCAAAGCAGAATGGATTATCTTCGGAATAACGGAAGATGATCCAGAACTAAATGTGTTTCAAAAGAAATTAATGGATTATGGGTTAATAACTGGAAAAAAGCTAATTCTAAAATTTTGGAAGAAGGCTCCAATACCAACTATAAATATGTGGATTTCAAATATGTTTGAAACACTACACCTTGAAGAGATAAGACTCCTCCTAGCAGGTAAACCAGATCACTTCCACCTGACGTGGTCTGCATTTATAGAATTATTACAAACATAGGGTGCAAAAGTACTTTAAAAAAATAAAAAATTGAGGTCGGGTAAGGGGGGATGATAGTTGAAGAGTTGGTATGTCCTATTTACGTGATGCTCAAAAAAAAAAACATTTGTTTTTCTTTTTTTCTCTCTCTCTTTTCTTTTCTTAGGGCCTATTTCTTAACTCCTTTTTTTTTTTTTGTCTTTAATTTCGCTTTCATAGGGTCCTCGTCCTTTTTTTTTTTTTTTGTTTGTTGTTACATTTTCTACACTTTTCTACACTTGCACTTTTTCCTTCACTTTCTTCTCTCTTTCAATCTTTTCTTTCTTTAGCGTAAAAAAAAATAAAGGGAGTACATTAATTGTAAGAAGATATAAATGACGAGTATTAATGTATGTGGCTGTGATGTAATGTACTTCTAATAAATAAAAATTAAAAAAAAAAAAAAAAAAAAAAAAAAAAAAACAAGTAATTACATTGTTGAACTCTGCATGAGTGCAGGAGGCATTACATGTCAATGTACTAGAAAAATAGTTGAGGGAATGGACCCCGGTAGAACTTAAACAATGTCTGTTCCTGTTGAAAGACAGACATAGCTTGGAATGCTGATGGAGAGCGTGGGGCTATAAAGCTGGAAGTTGCAAAGGGAAGCTCCATTACATGAAGAATGTGGAGGCTTTGGAAAGGGTTCAGAGAAATATTACCAGAAAGCTGCCTGGATTAGAGGGTATTCATTATGAGGAGTGATTCGACAGACTTGAATTGTTTTCTCGAGCTTTGGAGATTGAGGGGAGACCTGATGGAAGTATATAAGGTTATGAGAGGCATAGATTGGTTAGATAGTCAGAACCTTTATCCCAGGTTGAAATAACAGACTAGAGGTCACAATTTTAAGGTTAGAAGGGGAAAGTTTGAAGGAGATGTGTAGGGCTTTTATAGCACAGAGAGTGCTGAGTGCCTTCAATACACTGCCAAGGGCGGTGATGGAAGTGGATACGATCGTGGCATTTGAGGAGCATTTAGATAGGCAGAGGAAATTAGTTTAACTTCGATCATGTTCGGCGCAGACATTATGGGCCGAAGGGCTGGTTTCTGTGCTGTACAGTTCTATGTTTTATCTCATCCACCCCGCCGTCATCTCAAGGGAAGGTGAGACACCAGCTGTGCAGGGAGGACCACTCTCACTGCCAGCCAAATTAAGTCTTCTTTATGTGTGTTTTTTTTTAAATAGCCTTTCAGTATCTATGCTCTACTTCTGCAATGGTTTAACCCAGGCTGTTATAAGGCTGTTGCCTTTCATATGATCATGGCAACAAGTACAGCACAAGCAACAGTTCCTCTGGAAGACTTCAATCTGGATAGCTGTGATGTACATGCATGGACATCTGCAGAGAGCCAATGTTGGGAGGTATGCTGCTGAATTCCTAATAGGATGCATCACCTTCTGGCTTAACAATGCCATAATGCTGTTCACAAACCAGGTGACCAGCCTGTTGTTTATCTGGTACGAATTAAATCACGCTGCTGATGTCACTAACTTCAACCCCACACCAACATCATCAAGTACTTTATGGAAAAATCTGTTCTGTGGGAGCAATAGTTTGCTACCAACTATTATTTCTCCGACCCTGAAGAACAGCTGCGCATTCCAACATGATCACAGAGAACATTTGCTCTTATAAGGAAAGGAAGCATGTGAAAGGTGCTATAGATACTTATATACCATCTAAATATCATAGCCATTTTCAGCTCAACCATATTGAGAGTCTATACCTGAGGGGAAGAACCTGATGAGTCTTTAGAAATAAAAGGCCTCCATCAAGTGAGGGCATGTACCTATTTTGGAAACCTCATCTTGCTAGACAAAAAGGAAAATAAACTTCAAATTGCTGTAGTGACATTATTTCAGTTGTGTCTCTGTGTGTGATGAATACTTTGAAACAAACAGATTGTCTGTAAGGACTGAGGCCATGAGGAGTGGAAAATGGCAATAGGAAAATGGCTGTTGTTGTTGGATTGATATTTGTGCATGCAGAGTTTGAGCTGTAAGTGCTACAGTTGTGACTGTTTCAAGTCAGTAATTTATTCTAAGTGTTGGAATATTAACATTGCCAAATGGAATGAAGTCTATCAATTTCTTTCTACACTATTCCCAGATGTATGTGAATCAATCCTGGCAATTAGCTCATCAGACACTTCCTGCCATTTTCATTGAGAACCTACTGGCAAACTCGGCACAACTGGTATGCTTCCTTCTCTATATCATTATTACCAGAATAGAAAATCCATGCGTGTAAGTCAGAGAACATGCTCTCTCACCTGCAGTGCCTCGCTTTCAACCATTTCAACAAAGAATAAAGAAGTAGACCAGTTCTGTGATTTAGTGAGATGATGTCCAAAAAGGGCAGAAGCCCTGACATCGATTAACACATGAATAGATGAGCAGGTGCAAAGGAATGGAACATTAAATATCAAGTGTTAAAGAAGGAACTGCAGATGCTGGAAAATCGAAGGTACACAAAAATGCTGGAGAAACTCAGCGGGTGCAGCAGCATCTATGGAGCGAAGGAAATAGGCAACGTTTCGGGCCGAAACCCTTCTTCAGACTGATAGGGGGTGGGGAGAAGAAAGGAGAAAAGGAAAAAGGCGGAGGAGGAGCCTGAGGGCTGGGGGAGGGGAGGAGACAACCAGAGGGCTGATGAAGGGGAGGGGACAGCAAGGGCTAGCAGAATTGGGAGAATTCAATGTTCAAGCCCCCAGGATGTAGACTGCCCAAGCGGAATATGAGGTGCATTTCCTCCAATTTACGGTGTTGCTCGCTGTGGCCATGGAGGAGACCCAGGACAGAGAGGTCAGATACGGAATGGGAGGGGGAGTTGAAGTGCTGAGCCACCGGGAGGTCAAGTTGGTTATTGCGGACCGACCAATATCAAGAACTGAGTATTACCAAGGGAAACATTTTTACATTAACTATTAAATAAAATGTCCACACTGCAATGGTATGAATAAATGTCAGTTAACCATGCAGTACGCATGAGTGTCACAGTGGTACAGCTGGTGGAGCTGCTGCCACGCAGCTCCAATTCGCCGCTTTCAATCCTGACCCCTGGTGCTGTCCATGTAGAATTTGTACATTCTCCTTGTGGTTGCACGGGTTTCCTCCAGCTATTCCAGTTTGCTTCCAAAAATGTGAATATTATTGTGCAATGTAAATTGCCCCTCGTGTGTAGGTGGGTGGTAGAATCTGGGCACTTAGGAATGTGGGGAAAATAAAACAGGATTCGAGTAAAAAGTGCTTAATAGTCAGCATGGAAATAGTAGGCTGAAGGGTTTTCCGTGTTCTTTGACTATGACTATATTTAGGAGTGATCAAATTTCTAGCTATTTTCTGTCTGCTTAGGAACAATATGATACGTAATGATTTCCCCACATTTGCCATCATTTTAAGACAGTAACAATTAGGAAAGAATAGAAGTGATAGAAGGTAAATATTTTTTGCATCAATAACAAAATAGAGCTTTATAATCTTAACCAGTTTCGTGCAAAAATTGACTTAATCCAACAGTTCTGATGGATAAAGCAGACGGTTGCTGCTCACTGCCCATTTTCCTGACCCCTGTTCAGCAATCTATTCAGTCCAGACTTGCTGCAATTTCTGACTGACAAGAAATCGAAAAGACCATAACACAACTGAAAAATAATATATTTAGGAGTTCTAAAACACAGCTAGAAGAGCTTCAGTCAAATATTCTCCAATCTCCAGTCCATATCTTGGAAGAGGACAATTTACCAACAAATCTCAGAGGTGACGTGATGGCGATTAGCTTGAAGAAAGACTCCAAGTGTGGCACCGGCTGCAGGGAAAGCCGTCGCCAGGATCTTTCCCAACCTTGTCTTTGCACGACCGAAGAGGTGCTCCTCAAATTTTAATTGGATTCTGAGTATCTAAATGCATAGTGGAATGTAATCTTCACTGCAGAATAAGGGAAATGCAACCAACTGCTGTATCCCTTGTCAAGTTTCACAATGGAAAAAAGACATTCTCGCAGTTCAAAGGAACAATACTGTTCAATTATGAAATTAATAAACTTACATCTCCTAATCAAAGCCAAAACCCAATTTTTAAAATGAAAATCAACATAAACTTCAAACTCTGTCCCTTCCTGTTAAATCAAACAATGAACCCATTTCGTAATAATCCCCTTGAAGTCTGTCATTGTAGGTGCAAACGAATCGAGAAATAAAGATGTTGTAAAAATTATATTAGGATACACTAAGATGTTACAATTTAAAAATAACCAATCTGTTAATTTGAAAAATAAACGTCAATGTAATAAGCATCACTCATATTTAGGTCACTGCTCATTGCAACAATGGTGTGAGCCAGGTAAAGAATCCTTTTGGGAGTGAGCAGTTTGTGATCATAGCTGACAAATTGAGACAGAAATTCATGCACGGCACTGAGCATGAAAATGTTTGCAAAAAATGGAAGCTCACATCTATATTCCCCAGCGTCAGATGCACAATATTTGCAAATTTGTCTGCTGAAGCAACACTTATTATGGGCTTTCTCACATGAGCACTTAGTGGATCATGATTAATTTAGAGTCACCAGCTGAAATTAATCTGTGCTAATTATTGTTATGGCTGCACTTTTCAAAAAGGAAACAATCAGCGACTACAATCACAGAAGGAAGTCATTATGTCGGTTGACAAGAATAGCAATTGTGAAGAGAAGGACAACGGTTGAGCTGAGTGTGAATTTATTTTCTCTAAAGCTGACCTTGACCTCCCAGTGAAAGACTTGGATACCCAGAGCAAGATCATAGACACTCAGCATCCCAGAAAGCCCTCAGGAAAGATTTGAAGAAGCAATGAAGAAAGCTGGCTATTGGTTTTGTTGGCAGCGATGCTCTTACGAGTATGGTCCAGTGCAGAAATTGGTTTGTGACCTCACTCATGTGGTCATCTTCATTTTAAGCTTCCTTCTGAGGTTAGTGGCATCACAAAAGCTAATGTACCGGCAATTTGATTTACTCCATCTAATCTCAAGAAATAGAGCAGTGGATCAACAAAGCCCAATAGACTCCGAACATTCCATTCGTTACGACGCTGCCTTCTCGCTGACATGTGTTAAATTCGTATGGTTATGCTCTGTCCACAAAACCAAGACATATCCAACCTCTCTACTCTTACTCATAAACAAAGTAATAATGAAGTCTTGACTTCATGATGACATTGAACCAAGTATGGCATCGGGAAGTCAGGAAAAAATGAAAATCAATGGGAATCAATGTGAAAACTTTTTATTGGCTAGAATTGGACCTCACATAAAGAAAGCTTGTTTTGGCTTTTGAATATCAATCATTTCAGCCACAAGGCGTCACTGTCGGAGTGCCTCAGGGCAATGTCTTAGTCCAGTCATCTTTATAAACATCACCAATAATTATTCCATCAGAAATTCTGAACAAGGAATGTTCACTTATGATTATACAATGTTCGGATCCAATTACTACTTTTCAGGAAACTAAGCAACACATACCTGCACGCTAGATCTAAACACTTTCAGATAGGCAATAACCATTACCAACAAGAGAGAATCTAACCACCTACTCTTAACATACAGTGGCACTACCATCGTCAAATATTAACCATCTAAAAACAAAGAATTGCCATTGACCAGAACATAAATAAGCCAACCACAAAGAGCTTAGTGTCTTGCACTTATTTACAGTATCTTCCCCAATTGTTACTGAAGGTGGTGAGGAGCCACTTTCTGTTCAACTGCAGTACTTATGGTGATGTAACTATCTCAGTATTGTCATATTAGCAATTTTCACAATGTGAATATAAACCTTTTGCACGAAAAGTAAGTTACTATTCCAACTGAATGTCTGACCTGGTGTCTATTTTGCAGGCATTTCCAAGCAACAGCTCCTGTTACATATTAGACTGTAATATTCAAGGCTTTTCCTTGTGATGGGGTGGAAACAATGATGAGCACTTTATCCATAATACACACTGGAATCAATGTGCCACGTTAGTGGTGATAAATAGAGGGGGGGGGGAAGGCTGGAGGTAGCAGGGTAGTGACAGTAACGTATGTACAGGGTGCTATGTGGTGAATGACTAAGAGATCCCTTGCTATCTCTGAAACTATGCTTACAAAGAAAAACGGGAGCATTCTTTAACGAGCCAAATTAAGCTACCTCACACTGGCGGTTTCTAAGGCTGTCAGCACATGTCAAATTTCCACATGCACTAGTTATAAATCAAAGAGGAGTTCTAGGTTAGATGCTGGTATACCCCACCTCCAAATCCACTGCAGTAGTGAATTCCCTGTAAAGTTTAGATAGCCACATTATCAAAGAGAGAGCAAAATACAAACTGCTGCAGGAACTCAGCAGGTCAGGCAGCATCCATGTAGGGACTAGATAGATGACGTTTCAGGTCATTGATGAAACCCATTATCTCCTTCAATGCATAGCATTGCCTTTGGTCATCTTAGCAAAAGGGTATGTGTATGAAGCAACCCAGGTACAAATACATGAGGTCTATATAGGATCTCACGTCTCTGTAAGCGCTATGGGAATAGCGTGTGCCTCTTCCCTTGGGACCCCAGCCTTGCCTTAGTCAGTTACAACTCCATCTCAAGCACCCTTTCAAATGGTTGCCACAAGTTATAACCATCAATATATTGAACAGAATGTAATTGAGTTAAAAACGGTTTCAGATAACTTCAAACACTTTGGAAGGTGTGTGAACAGAAACTAGTAAAGTTTGCAGCTGCTTTCTAGTAATCTGAATGTCCCTGAGAATTACATTTTAGTGATCATCAGTGAGTTGCAGAGCAGCTTTTGTTGTCTGTCAGCTGAGAGTTGTTTTGCAGACCTAGTGATGTCCATTTCTGTTGGCAATTCTGGAAAACGGCATTCCACAGTGACTAATGTCATTTAATGCATGTCTAATGGAATAAAATCTTCAGGTACGCAAAATCTTCAGGATCCCAAATGGAAATGCCCAAACCAATTTCAAGATTGGCATGATTTATCAATTGAAAACACAATTTGTTCCAGGCTAAATTGATTTTCAATTGAATTGTGCTGAGAATATGGAATTGTATGGATGAAGTTAAAGGAAAGGAGAATGCAGGAGAAGGTACTGAAGTCTCCAGAAGTCTCCTAAAACTGAGACGTGGCTGCAGGAGGATCAGGCCTGGGAACTTAATATTCAGGGTTATACATCCTATGGAAAGGACAGGCAGGTGGGCAGAGGAGGGGGGGTAGCTCTGCTGGTGAGGGATGGAATTCAGTCCCTTGCGAGGGAAGATATAGGGACTGACGAGGTAGAGTCACTGTGGATTGAGTTGAGGAATTGCAAAGGCAAGAAGACACTAATTGGTGTCATCTACAGACCCCCAAATAGTAGCCCGGATGTTGGGTGTAAGTTGCAGCAGGAGTTAAAACTGGCATGTAACAAAGGTAATGCCACTGTGGGGGATTTCAATATGCAGGTAGACTGGGAAAATCAGGTTGGTTCACGATCCCAAGAAAGAGAGTTTGTAGAATGCCTCCGAGATGGATTCTTAGAGCAGCTTGTAATGGAGCTGACCAGAGAAAAGGCAATTCTGGATTTAGTGTTGTCCAATGAACCAGATATGATAAGAGAACTCGAGGTAAAGGAACCGCTTGGAGGTAGTGATCATAATATGATTAGTTTTAATTTGCAATTTGAGAAGGAGAAGGTTAAAGTGGCAGTGATGCAGTTGAACAAAGGGGACTATGAAGGCATGAGAGGGGAGCTGGCCAAAGTAGATTGGAAAGGGATCCTAGCAGGAATGACGGTAGAACAGCAATGGCAGGAATTTCTGGGCATAATCCGGAAGACGCAGGATCATTTCATTCCAAAAAGGAAGAAAGATTCTAAGGGGAGTAGGAGGCAACCGTGGCTGACAAGAGAAGTTAGGGATAGAATAAAACTAAAAGAAAAGATGTATAACACAGCAAAGAGTAGCCGGAAGCCAGAGGATTGGGAAACTTTCATAGGACAACAGAAGGAAACAAAACGGGCAATACGGGCTGAAAATATGAAGTATGAAGGGAAGCTGGCCAGGAATATAAAGAAGGACAATAAAAGCTTCTTTAGATATGTTAAGGCAAAAAGAGTAGCAACGTCAAATGTGGGTCCCTTGAAGGCAGACACGGGTGAAATTATTATGGGCAACAAGGAAATGGCAGAAGAGTTGAATAGGTACTTCGGATCTGTCTTCATTAAGGAAGACACAAACAATCTCCCAAATGTACTGGAGGACAGAGGATCTAAGGGGGTAGAGGAACTGAAAGAAATTTGCATTAGGCGAGAAATAGTATTGGGTAGGCTAATGGGACTGAAGGATGATAAATCCCCTAGGCCTGATGGTCTGCATCCCAGGGTCCTCAGGGAGGTGGCTCTAGAAATAGTGGATGCATTGGTGATCATTTTCCAATGTTCAATAGATTCAGGATCAGTTCTTGTGGATTGGAGGATAGCTAATGTTATCCTACTTTTCAAGAAAGGAGCGAGAGAGAAAACCGGGAATTACAGACCGCGGTTAGCCTGACTTCGGTGGTGGGAAAGATGCTGGAGTCAATTATTAAAGAGGTATTAATGGGGCATTTGGATAGCAGTAAAAGGATTAGTCCAAGTCAACATGGATTTATGAAAGGGAAATCATGCTTGACTAATTTTCTGGAATTTTTTGAGGATGTGACAAGTAAAATGGATGAAGGGGTGCCAGTGGATGTAGTGTATCTAGACTTTCAGAAAGCCTTTGATAAGGTCCCGCACGGGAGACTGGTGACTAAAATTAGAGCACATGGTATTGGGGGTAGGGTGTTGACATGGATAGAAAATTGGTTGGCAGACCGGAAGCAAAGAGTAGGCGTGAACGGGTCCTTTTCAGGATGGAGACCACATCTGGAGTATTGTGTACAGTTTTGGTCTCCTAATTTGAGGAAGGACATCCTCAAATTGAGGCTGTGCAGCTTAGGTTCACGAGATTGATCCCTGGGATGGCGGGACTGTCATATGAGGAAAGATTGAAAAGACTAGGCTTGTATTCACTGGAGTTTAGAAGGATGAGGGGATATCTTATAGAAACATATAAAATTATAAAAGGACTGGACAAGCTAGATGCAGGAAAAATGTTCCCAATGTTGGGCGAGTCCAGAACCAGAGGCCACAGTCTCAGAATAAAGGGGAGGTCATTTAAAACTGAGGTGAGAAAAAACTTTTTCACCCAGAGAGTTGTGAATTTGTGGAATTCCCTGCCACAGAGGGCAGTGGAGGCCAAATCACTGGATGGATTTAAGAGAGAGTTAGATAGAGCTCTAGGGGCTAGTGGAGTCAAGGGATATGGGGAGAAGGCAGGCACGGGTTATTGATAAGGGACGATCAGCCATGATCACAATGAATGGCGGTGCTGGCTCGAAGGGCCTAATGGCCTCCTCCTGCACCTATTTTCTATGTTTCTATCTATGTTTCTAAGTAATAGGACAGATTATTTAAGAAGGGATAAGAGTCTAAGATCATGCAAAATGGGGACCAATTTGAGAAGAATGGTGGTGAATACTGAACTAAAGGTGTTATATTTGAATGCACATAATATATGAGCAAAGTGGATGAGCTTATAGCGAGTTTAGAAATTGGTAGGTATGACGTTGAGGGCATCTCGGAGAAGTGGCTGAAAGAGGATCAGAGGTGGGAGCTGAACATCCAAGAATACACATCCTATCGAAAGGACAGGCAGGTGGGCAGTGGGGTGTGGTGGCTCTGCTGGAGAGGAATGAAATTCAATCCTTACCAAGAAACGACATAGGATCAGAAGATGTGGAAACCTTGTGGGTAGAGTTAAGAAACTGTAAAGGTAACAAGACCCTAATGGGTGTTATATACAGGCCTCCGAACAGCAACCAGGATGTAGGCTACAAATTACATCAGGAGATACAATTGGCATGTGAGAAAGGCAATGTTACATTGATCATGGGGGATTTCAATATGCAGGTAGAATGGGAATATCAGGTTGGTATTGGATCGCAAGAAAAGGAATTTGTAGAAGCCTTTGGAGAAGGCTTCTTACAGCCCATTAGGGAAAGGGTAATTCTGGATTTGGTATTGTATAATGAACCGGATTTAATTAGGTGCAAGAAAGTTCTCGGAGGTATGAAAAAATTCAACCTGCAGTTTGAGAGGGAGAAGAGCATGTCAGATGTGTCGGTAATACTGTTGTGTAAAGGTAACTACAGTGGCATGAGGGGAGCTGGCTAAAAGTTATTGGAAATGGGCCCTAGCAGGAATGACGGTGGACCAGCAATGGCAGGAGTTTCTGGGAGTAATTTGGAAGACCCAGGATCTTTTCATCCCAAAGAGCCTAAATTGATTTGAAGATGAGAATGAGGCGACTGTGGCTGACAGCATAAAAGTAAAAGAGAAGTTGTATAATATTGCAAAAATTAGCGGAAAGCTAGAGGATTGGGAAGTTTTAAAAAACCAACAGAAGGCAACTAAAAAGGCAAAAAGGGGGCAAAAGATGAAATATGAAGGTAAGCTGCCCATTAATGTAAAAGAGGATACCAAAAGTTTATTCAGATATATAAAGAGTAAAAGAGAGGCAAGAGTGGACATTGGACCGGTGGAAAATGACGTTGCAGAAGTAGTAATGGTGAACAAAGAAATGACGAACAAATTTATTATGTTTTTTGCATCAGTCTTCACAGCAAAAGACACCAGCAACGTGCCAGAAATTTAAGAGAGTCAGGGGGCAGAAGTTATGCTATTATGATGGAGAAGATGCTTGGGAAGCTGAAAAGTCTGAAGGTGGATGTCACCTGGACCAGATGGACTACACCTCAGCATTCTGAAAGAGGTAGCTTTAGAGATTGTGGAGACCTTAATGGTGATCTTTCAAGATTAGTAGAGTCAGCAGTGGTCCCAGAGGACTAGAGAATTACAAATATTGCTCCACAGTTCAAGAAGGGAACGAGGCAAAAGAAGAGAAAGATTTTAGAATTCATTATTAAGAATGAGGTTTCCGAGTAGTTGTAAGCACATAATAAAATAGACCAAAACCGGCATGGTTTTGTGAAAGGGATATCTTGCCTGATAAATCTGTTAGAATTCTTGGAGGAAGTAAATAGCAAGATTGACAAAGGAGAGTCAGTGGATGTTGTTTTCAGATAAAGTCCCGCACGTCCGGCTGCAAAACAAAATGAGAGCCCATGGCATTAGAGAATAGATACTAGCAGGGATAGAAGGTTGGCAGAATGGCAGAAAGAGTGGGAATAAAGGAGTCTTTTTCTGGTTGGCTGACAGTGCCTAGTGGTGTTCCGCAGGAGTTGGTGTTGGGTCCGCTACTTTTCACATTGCAGATTAACGATTTGGATGATGGAATTGATGGAATTGTGGCCAGGTTTGCGGATGATACGAAGTTAGGTGGATTGGCAGGTAGTGTAGAGGAAACAACGAGTCTGCAGATGGAATTGGACAGGTTGGCAGAGTGGGCAAAGAAATGGCAGATGGAATGCAGCTAGACATGCACTTTGGTAGGGGACTATTTTTTAAATGGGGAGAGGATTAAAAAACTGGACGTGCAAAAGGACTTGGGAGTGCTGATGCAGGATTCCCAAAAGGTTATTTTGCAAGTTGAATCCATAGTAAGGAAGGCAAATGCAATATTAGCATTCATTTCTAGAGGACAAGAATATAAAAGTAGCCATTTTGTGTCAAAGCATTTTGTATCTATCTTCAGTGTAAATCAGCATCTGCAGTTCCTTCCTACATAATATAAAAGCAGCGATGCAATGCTGAGGCTTTAGAAGGCATGGTCAGGCCGCATTTGGAATACTGTGAACATTTTGGGTCCCATATCTGAGTTGCCAAGTGATGGTATGGAGAGGATCCAGAGGAGGTTTGACGAGAATGATCCCAGGTGTGATTGGGTTAACGTATGCTGAGTGTTTGATGGTTCTGGTCCCATATTTGCTGTAGTTTAGAAGGATGAGGGGGTACCTCATTGAAACTTACGGTTTAATGAAAGACCTAGATTGAATAGATGTGGAGAGGATATTTGTACTAGTGGGAGAGTTTAGGACTAGAGGCCGTAGCCTCAGAATAAAAGGATGAACCTTTAGAAAGGTGATGAGGGGGAATTAGCCAGAGGGTGGTGAATCTATGGAAAACATGGCCACAGACCGCTGTGGAGGCTAAGGCTTTGGGTATTTCTAAAGTGGAGATTGACAAATTGACAAATTCTTGATTAGTAAAGGTATCAAAGGTTACATGGAGAAGGCAGGAAAATGGGGTTGGGAGGAAAAGAAAGATCAGCTATGATTGAATGGCAGAGTAAACTCAATGGGCCAAATGGCCTAATTCTGCACCTATGGCTCATGAACATAAACATATGAATACAACAGCACTATACCATCCAATTTCTCGGCAATGTCCATCTCTAATTAATGGTGCAATGAATAATTAATACTCATTTAAAATCTACTCATAATTATTTCTTGCTCATACTTGCAGATATCACTTTTAGGGATTAAAATATATTTCCATATTGAATTTACCTTATTACATGTCTCTATCTCCCAAGAATTAAATTTTCAATTGAAATTTAGATTTCTGTTTCTTACATGTTATTCCTTCTAATAACAGTGTTGGTGACATGTTATTGATGCGTTGCACCTCTTTGTAGTGACTAAATCTAATATTGTTTTAATTTTGTACTTCATTTAAATTATGTGCTAATTTAATTCTTTTATCACGAGGAGGATGAAAGCTTCATTTGAATAATTGGATATTCTTACTGTTTTGTGTGCAAGGTGATTTAAAAGTAACGAGCGCAGAATATATCCTAACTTTATATCTGTGCCAACTACCCGTATTTCCCGGCAGAGAAGACACTATTTTTTACCCGAAAATAAGGACCGAAAATTTACCTGCGCCTTGGAGGCCGGAGGTTGGATTGTTAGCCAAGAAAGATAGACTTGGCTATCCCTCAGTACAGCGACTGTAAAAGGACAGCGCCGCTGGGGGGGGGGGGAGAGAGTTCGTTCCACAGCGTTTGGGGAGTCTGGCCGGCAAAGTAGCAAACTTAGCTGGGCCACCGGGGAGGGCAGAAGCGTTGAGAAGGAGGGGGTCGGGGATCATGCCAGCAACTCACTCAGTAGCTCGGGTGGCTACAAGCAGCCGCCAGGACCAGACAGCGGAACCAGCAGCCAACTCAGCACCTTCTGCTGGACCGCCCGCCCACCAGCCAGCCACGGTGTCCTTCGGCACAGGCGCAACCAGTGGAGGTGGTGGTTGGTGGGTAGCCACTGGGCCGAAGGCTGGCTGCTCCGCCCCGGACTCTCTCTCTCTCTCTCTCTCTCTCTCTCTTTCTCTCCCCATTATGTGATCTCCCTGTGCTAGGAAGTCCCCGTCCCTCAGACCTGAACCGCACAGTGCATTGTGGGACAGGTGAAGATGTAGGCTTCCCAGTCCTCATTGCCTCCTTGAAGGAGTTTTACATCTTCCTTTCTACTGACTAAACCAAACCCTTGATCCTGTCCAGCCAGCCTTTTTTCCAAATTTAGCAACTCAAAATGGGGGTGCGTCTTCGATGCAGGTGCGTCTTCATTGCCGGGAAATACGGTACTTCATTGAGAAATGAAATGAAGAAAAAAGAAACCACATTTATTTGTTAGATATAAGCCATTAAATGTAAAGAAATATAGATGTGAAATCAGAACTTACCTCAAGAATCTACAAAAGATTTCATGTGGAATGAAATGCATTTTGTAAATGGTACGTGAACTAAAATTGATTTTGCACAAAGCAATATACAACAAACAGCCACAAATTAACGGCTAGTTAATAGAAATGTTGAAGTCAGTTCAGAATAACAAGCAAACAGGGAGAATTTTTTTTACTGATTAGGCAATGGGGAGTTAGGTTTAATGTTCAAACAGTTGAACTGTGCCTCCTATATGCTCAGTCTAGAAATAGGCCTTCAAAGCATAACCTCTGTTTTAGAAATGAGATTGAAACTCTCAGTTCTATCAAGTTTCTGTTCCAGGCCTCATTTATTACAGCTTTTGTAGCAGTGAATCATCCACTGGCAACTCAGCTGGGTAATATGCCGTTGCAATTTTCAGGCAATTTATAGGTCTTTTAAATTTAATTAATAAATCAGGAGTTTAGTAAATTTACAAAACAAGTAAATTCCTATTTATTTCTCATAACACATTGTTGAATGTTTAAGAAGGTTAGATTCTTCTATGTCATTGTTTCAACACTTAGTCTTGGTTTAACCAAGGCCTGGATAGAGTGTTAAAGAAGGAACTGCAGATGCTGGAAAATCGAAGGTACACAAAAATGCTGGAGAAACTCAGCGGGTGCAGCAGCATCTATGTAGCGAAGGAAATAGGTAACGTTTCGGGCCGAAACCCTTCTTCAGACAGTGTGAATGTGGAGAGAAAGACCTAGAGAAAGTGAACGTCGAGAGGATGTTTCCACTAGTGGGAGAGTCTAGGACCGAAGGCCATATACTCAGAATAAAAGGACGTACCTTTAGAAAGGAGATAAGAAGGAATTTCTTTAGTCAAAATGTGGTTAATCCGTGGAATTCATTGCCGCACGTGGCTGTGGAGGGCAAGTCAATGGATATTTTTAAGGCGGAGATTGACATATTCTTGATTAGTGAAGGTGTCAAGGGTTAAGGGGAGAAGGCAGGAGAATGGGATTGAGAGGGAAAGATAGATCAGCCATGATTGAATGGCATGCTCAATGGGCCGAATAGCTTAATTCTGATCCTAGAACTAATGAACAACCAGCATCACATAATAAACAATGACTTCCGCCATCCGAGCCCCCACTCCCTCATCTTTACTATGGACGTTCAGTCACTCTACACCTCCATCCCCCACCAGGAAGGCCTTAAAGCCCTCTATTTCTTCCTCGACTGCAGAACCATCCAATTTCCCTCTACTAACACTCTACTCCGCCTAGCGGAGCTGGTCCTCAACTTCAACAACTTCTCCTTTAACTCCTCCCACTTCCTCCGTCCAAGGTGTAGCTATGGGCACCCACATGGGCCCCAGCTATGCCTGCCTCTTCGTAGGGTACGTTGAACAATTCCCATTCCAGGCGTACACTGGCTCTACCCCCGAATCTCCATTACATTGATGACTGCATCGGTGCTACTTCCTGCACCCATGCAGAACTCATGGACTTCATCAACTTCACCATCAATTTTCATCCTGCACTCAAATTTACTTGGACCATCTCCGACACCTCCCTCCCCTTTCTTGATCCCACAGTCTCCATCACACGAAATAGACTATTACTAGGACATCCGAGATGTCCTAATTCTTTAGGAAATGGGCGTTCCCCTCTACCTTCATAGATGAGGCCCTCAATCGTGTCTCCTCGGTACCCCGCAGCTCCGCCCTTGCTCCCCCTCCCCCTAGTTGCAACATAGACAGTCCCCCTAGTCCTTACCTTCCACCCATCACCCCGTCGCATACAACACATAATCCTCTGAAATTTTCGCCACCTCCAACGGGATCATACCACTAGCCACATTTTCCCATCTCCACCCCTTTCCACCTTCCGCAGAGACCGTTCCCTCCGCAACTCCCTGGTTAACTCATCCCTTCCCACCCAAACCACCCCCTCCCCCAGGTGCCTTTCCCTGCAACCGCAGAAGATGCAACACCTGTCGTCAAACCTCCTCCCTCGACTGTCCATGGACCCCGACAGTCCTTTCAGGTTAGGCAGAGGTTCACTTGCACCTACTCCAACCTCATCTATTGTATCATCTATTGTATCCATTGTTCAAGATGTGGACTCTTATACATTGGCGAGACCAAAAGCAGACTGGACGATCGTTTCGTAGAACACATTCAGCCCACCTGAACTTACCTGATCTCCCAGTTGCTGGACACTTTAACTCTCCTACCCATTCCTACACAGACCTTTCTGTCCTCGGTCTCCTCCATTGTCAGAGTGAGGCTGAACGCAAGTTGGAGGAACAGCATCTCATATTTCGATTGGGCAGCTTACAGCCCAGTGGTATGAATATTGATTTCTCACTTCCGGTAGCCTCGGCATTCCCTCTCTCTCTATCCCTCCCCCACCCGTCGCACTAGCTTCTCATTTTCACCTTACAAACAGCTAACAATGGCCCGTTTCCTTTATCATCATTACGTTTTTACATATCTTTCATTCATTGTTCTTTATCTCTCCACATCACCGTCTATATCTCTCGTTTCCCTTATCCCTAACCAATCTGAAGAAGTGTCTCGATCCGAAATGTCACCCATTCCTTCTCTCCAGAGATGCTGCCTGTCCCGCTGAGTTACTCCAGCTTTTTGTGTCTATCTTCGGTTTAAACCAGCATCTGCAGTTCCTTCTTACACATACCTTGTATTTAGCCTTTCATGGATATGTCAAGCTTTGAATAGAAACAAACATAAAACAAGATTTACATGATAATGACACTTCGAATCATCTTTGGACATCCCAAGTAGTTTACATTCATTGAATTGTATCTTTAAATATTATTATTGCTGTCATGCAGGAAATGTTGCCGCCAATATATGCAAACAAGCTCCCACAAGCTACATTGACATTAAACCAGAATACCCATCTTCATGAAAGTTTTTAATTCCATGTGACCTTGGGAAAGGATTGGAGTTTCTGGAGAGCTGGCACTAACACACTGGGACTAACAGCTCCTCCTGTGCAATTTGTTCAACTGGCTGTCCAAACAAAAGCATATTAAAATGGCCTGCTGTGCTATCAGCTAGGACATTGAGTCTCTTCTTTTGAACATACAGAAATTTTTTTTCCAATATCACAGCATTATTTATCATGAGCATCAGTGATTATGAGGCCAGGTGCCTTATTAATCTCATATCTAAAAGAGGAAATCTCCTGTGGAGCCCGGTTTACAACAGTACCATATTAGCTTAGAAACGATAGCATGCCAAAACATAGGTTAAAGCCGACTTTGAAGGAATCCTGCACCCATTTTGTGATCAACTGCTCCTGTGGGGGAACTTCAAGGAGTTGTGCAAAGAAAAATATGACGTCCTATGAAACTGGGTCATTCTCTGCAGACAGTCCTTTAGTAATAAAATGGCTGGCAGAGGAAGTGAATGCGGGATATTGGAGATTCAAGATTCGCAATGAGTGTAAAAGATGATTATGAATTTGTGAAGTGGATCCTGAGGGATTGAGAGCATTGGGAGGTAAAGGACTAACGAGGAGAAATTGGCATACATGAAGGGAATCAGAGGGTGTTGAGTGGGTGGGATAAATAAGATGAAGGAGAGTGAGCTGGGGAGAGATCTGAAGCTGGGATATTTTGGAGGTGCCCAAACGAACGGGGTACTGATTTTTGATGATCAGCCATGATCATATTGAATGGCGGTGCTGGCTCGAAGGGCAGAATGGCCTACTCCTGCACCTATTTTCTATGTTTCTATCAGATTAAAGATAAATGGCTCAGTTGCCTTTGCAATGATGGAGTAAGACTTTGTGATTAAATCACTGAAGCAGACTTCAATCATCTGGCAAAGGTCTCCTTCCGTATGCAAGGGCCGCACGCGCTTCAAATTTGCAAACAGTATCAAAATGAGTCTTCCAAATTATTTGGCACCCACCACCCCTTGTGTAAAAAGTTGCCCCACAGGTTCCGATTAAATCTTCCCCCCTTCACGTTAAACATATGTTCTCTGGTTCTCGATTCCCATGCTTTGGGTAAAAGACTCTGTCCATCTACCCGATCTATTCCTTTCATGATCTTGTACACTCATCACTCATCCTCCTGCACTCCATGGAATAAAGTGCTAGCCTGCTCAACCTCTCGCTGTAGCTCAGGCCCTAGCAACATCCTTGTAAATCTTCTCTGCACCCTTTCCAGTTTAACAACATCTTTCCTATAAACAAAACTGAACACAAGTGTGGCCTCACCAATGTCATATAACTGCAGCATGACCTCCCAATTTCTACACTCAATACTCTGACTGATGAAGGCTAATGTGCCAAAAGGCTTCTTGACCTCCCTATCTACTTGTGACGCCACTTTCAATGAACTATGTACCTGCACTCCTAGATCCCTCTGCTCTACAACACTCCCCAGAGTCCCGCCATTCTCTGTGTAGGTCCTGCCCTGGTTTGACATCCCAAAATGCAACATCTCACACTTCTCTGTATTGAACTCTATTACACATTCCTCAGCCCACCTTCCCAACTGATCAAGATATGGATGCAATTTTTGACAACCATCTTCACTATCTACAACACCACCCACTTTTGTGTCATCTGCAAACTTGCTAACCATGCTATATACGTTCTCATCCAAATCATTGATATAGCTGACAAACAGCAATGGACCCAGCACCGAACCCTGAGGCACACCAATATCACAGGCCTCCTGTCTGAGAAACAACCTTCCACTATCACCCTCTGCTTTCTTCCATGAAGCCAATTTTCTATCCAGTCAGCTAGCTCTCCTTGGATCCTGTGCAATCTAACCTTCCAGATCAACCCACCATGCGGAACATTGTCAAATGCCTTGCTGCAATCCATATATACAGCACAGCCCTCATCAACCATTTTGGTCACATCTTCAAAATACTCAAATCAGATTTGTGAGACATTATTTCCCACATACAAAACCATCCCTAATCAGCCCCTCTCCATTGAAATGTAAGTATATCTTATTCCTCAGAGTGCCCTCTTGTAACTTTCCAACCACAGATGATACATTTTTGATCAAATAAAGCTGCCGCCCTATTCAGTTCCACACTTGGGTCAATATGAATTTCCAGCAGGGGCTGTCAACTACCATTTTGATCATTGGCACCCCATTGTATTTACCAGCTTTATGGATGCACTAAAATAGTATTATCCAGTTTTTAAAAACAAAACCCCGTGCACAAAAAATAAATGCTATATGATAAAATGTCTAGCCTAACAACTTTTATGCAATTTTCATCATTCACTAAAATCTTGATTGTGTTTACCTTTTTTGCTTGATTCTGTGGTTTTACTGTTTTTAAGATGCACATTCCCATTGGACGGGAAATGGGGAGAAAAGAAATGCCATCAATTAAGCCAAATAAATAATTCCATCATAGCGAGTTCAATTATCTTCAGAAAAGAAAAAATCTATTTGTAAAGATCAAATTTTATGCAATATGATAAATTAAAAATTAAATGTAAAAAATAGAAAATATGATCAAGCATTTATATTTAGCAGCCTGCAACATTTTTGGATATTTCAGGATATTTCCTATAATAATAACATCCTCTCAATCTATAATTGGAAAGTGAGGTAGTGGTAGTTACTGCTACTGAATCATAGATTTAGCGTGACAGGACAAACTGCAAATTGCACAAATGGGGCAATATACCACATTGTATGAGATCTGAGGGGAAGTATTAAACTGTAAACAACTCAACTAAAGGTGCAAATTACGTTAACGTGTGCAGTCTCTTCAGAATAAGGTTTGAATGCAATATCCCAAAAAAACAGAATTTCTCTTCAGATTTCAGAACAACTTATTGTAAACAGACCAGGGTGTAATGAAATTCCTTATTCACATGAACATCACAGAGGAAACAGTGTAAGTACGGTAACAATAAATATAACAATGAATACAAAGACGAGTACAAAACAGCAGAATGGTGCAAAATTGTTGTGCAATTCGAAGTAGTGCAACAAAAAAATTATAGTACAGTAATAAAACACCAAATGGGTTAGACATCAGTGTAAGTGTACGTGGCAGCACCTCTGGGAAGGGGGGGGGGCAAAAGTGGTGATTCAGGAGTTTGATAGCAGTGGGAAAGAAGCAGTTCTTAAGTCTGGACATCCGAGGATTCAAGCTTCTGTATCTTCTCCCCCAGAGAGTAGAAAGAAATAAAAGGTAGGCAGGCTTCCTGCAATGCACCGTGAAGATGAACTGGATAAAAAGAAGTGACGACGTGTCATAGATTGAGTAGTGCTCATCACTCTCTACAGCTTCAGGCGATCAAGAGCAGAACAGTTGCCAAACCAGGCTGAGATGCATCCTGGCAGAATACTTTATATAGAGATTCCTTGTGGACCTGTCGAATATTTTCAGATGCCAAAGAAAGTAAATATGCCGATGGGCTTTCTTGATCACTGCTTCAGTGTGAAGGTACCAGGTTAGGTTGCTGTTGATATGGACTCCTCGGAATTTGAAGCTGTTGACTATCTCTACAGCAGCTACCATTGACTAGGACAGGGCTGTGTTCACCCCCTTACTTTCTTAAGTCCAAAACCAACTATTTCATATTGCTAACTATAATGGCTAGGTTGTTGTCCTGACACCATAACACAGGTTTCTTGATCTCTTTTCTGTACTTAGGGGTCATCTTTGTTGATTCGGATGACAACGGTGGTATCATTGGTGAACATAAAGATGGAGTTGGTATTGTACTTAGCCACACAGTGATGGGTGAACAGGGACCAGTTTGAAGGACAGGAAGCAGGAAATGTTATGACCAATTCTAACCGACTGAAGTTCGCCAGTCAACAAGTCCATCATAATAATTAATAATAATCATAATCGTAATTTATTAGCCAAGTATGTTTTGCAACATACGAGGAATTTGTTTTGCCAACAGTCATACCAAAAAAGCAACAAGACACACAACTACATTAAAAATTGACATAAACATCCACCACAGCAGTTCCTCCTCCATTCCCCACTGTGATGGAAGGCAATAAAGTCTCATCTTCTTTCCTTTTCACCCGTGGTCAGGGGAGTAGAAACATCCGCAGTCGGGGCGATTGAAGCTCCCGCAGACGGCGATCGAAGCTCCCTCTTGGGGTGATCGAAGCTCCCGTGTCGAGGCTGCCAGCTCCACGATGTTAGGCCGCAGTGCAGACGGAGATACAACATGGAAAAAGTCGCATCTCCGTCGAGGAAAGAGATTAAAAAAAATCCCACCACCCTCCACATAATACAAAACTAAAGATAAACTAAAACATACATTTTACAACAAACTAAAAACACAAAGAAGGAAAAAAACAAGACAGACCGTTGGCGAGGCAGCCATCTTACTGCGCCCCTTGGTGGTCGGGGGCAGTCCAGAAGCCAGTTGCAGTGGAGGCCCTTTCGGCCAAGGTCCAGAAGTTTAAGGATGAGTTTTCTTGGCACTACGGTATTAATGACTGAGCTGAAGTCAATGCATAGCACCCTGGCATAGGTGTTCTTTTCGTTAAGGAGATCCAGAGCTCAGTGTCGTACATGAGAGATGACGTCCTTTTGTAGACCTATTTTTCCTGTATGCAAATTGTAAGGGATATAGATTGTCTGGAAGACTGACATAGATGTGGGCCATTGCCAATCTTTTAAAACACTTCATTATGTTCGAGGTTATAGCTACTGGGCACTGAGACAGGTTCACTTTATTTTTCTTGGGGACTGGAATGATGGAGGTTTCCGTTGAGCAAAAGGAGGCAGTTGACTGTTGAAGCGAAATGCTGAACATGTCGGAGAAATCTGTGGACAATAGATTGGCGTACAACTTCAGAACCCATCCAGTCCAGCTGCTTTCCGAGAGTTTACCCTCGAGTCTTCTGGCACCTCATCCATATAGAACGATGATTCATATATCTCAGCCAGGGCATCTGCAATTTTTTCTCTAACTCCCCACAATGTCCTCAAATATATCTGATCCAGCCTGGGAGATTTGTTTACCTTCATACACGTTAGGATGTTTAGCACCTCCTCGACCTTAATACTGACTGCCCTCAAGACACTACCATTGACTCCCCCAAGTTCCTCAGTCTTCATGTCTTTCTTCATGATAAAAACAGAGGAGAAATATTAATTGAGGACTTGCCCATCTCTTGTGGTTCCACACACAGATGACCGCTTTGATTCCTGAGGGGGCCTTATTCTCTCTATGGTTACCCTTTTTCCCGTCTTGTACTAATAAAATCTCTTTGTATTAACTTTAATATTATCTGCCAGAGCTATTGCCTGTCTCTTTTTGCCCTCCTGATTTTCATCTTTAACGTGCTCCGCAGTTCCCGAAGTTAAAGTGACCTCACATATTTTAACCATTTGAAAGAGAACTGATACTGATTTGTGCTTCCTATTACTTAATTTCATTAATCAGTAACAATTTCAAGCCCAAAATACATTTTACCAAAATCATTAACCCATATCTCTGAACGGTCTTGAATTGTTTTGATTATCTGAACAGATGGTAATTGGCCTTTAACCAGGCAGAAAGGTCTTTTTTTGAAATTGGGAAAGGTTTTGATTTCCATCTGTATTTCAACCTTCATTTGTATACAAAAGAGAAAAGTATTGAAATAGAATTCAATAAATGGGGATTTGTCAAATAGTGATATGAATTGTCAGACTAAAAATCCAACTGGTCCTTTATTATCTTCCAAAAAAGGGAATGTTGCCTTGCCTAGTTAGATTTCAGTTCCATGCTATAAGGTTAACTCCTTGTGTTCTCTGAAGTGGCAGACTAAAGTACTCAGTTACATAGAAGATAGAACAGTACAGAAGAACAGGGCCTTCAGCCCACAATGTCTGTGTCGAACATGCACAAAATCCATATCCCTCCTTTTCCTGCATATCCAAACCCCTCTCCTTATTGCCACGATCGTATCTGCCTCTACCATTGTCTCTGGCAGCATGTTTCAGGCACTCACCACCCTTTGTGTAAAACAATTGCCCCGCGCATCTACTTTAAACTTTGCCACATCTCGCCTTAAAGCTATGCTGTCTAGTATTTGATTTTTTCCATCCTGGGAAAAAGGTTTTAAATGTTTACCCTATCTTTGACTCATAATTTTACATACTTATATCAGGTCTCCCCGCCACCACTGGCGTTCCAGGGAAAACAATCCAAGTCTGTCCAATCTCACCCTGTAGCTAATAGTTCCAAATCCAGGCATAATTTTGGCCAACTTCCTCTGCCCATATTTCAAAGCCTTCATATCTTTCCTGTAAAATGGGGTGACAAGAATTGCACACAATACTCCAAATATGGCCTAACCAAAGTCCTATAAAGCAGCATCATAACTCCTGTCAGGTTCACTCAGGCTATCCAAAATCCAAGAACAAAGATATGAAGCAGATCCTAATGGGCCTGTCCCACTTAGAAGATTTTTCAGCAGACTACCAGTGACTGGCAGTCGCCTGAAAAACCGGGAACTGGAACGGCGACTGTCAGAGTGGAACACACACACAAACACACACACACACAAACACATCGCAAAGGCGGGGGCCAGAGCAAGCGGGGGAGCGCTGTCAAAAAAATTCCCACAGTGGAAAGCCAAGGTGATACAGACACACACCGCGATGAACAGGAAGGTTGGCGTTGTAATTAAGACAGCTAAAGCACAGTGTATGGTAAGTCCTTAAAAGAGGGGGGTAGAGGGGGGAGAAGGATGGAGAAGGAGTAGAGACAATTTTTAAGAACCCAGAGATACACGGCTGTGAAGTTCGGCGGACATTTAACATTACCGGTCGGTTCCTTGGTTCTGAAAACTACTGCTTACCTTTTTTTCCCCCAATGAGCCAATGAAATTCACCAGTCAGCACCGGGCTCCAACCTATAAGAACCTCCGAGAACCTTCGACCACCTGGCAACCCAATAGGACCTCCTTGCGACCCACCTATGGCTCGAGAATTTTTGCTAATCTCCATGGTGACTTAATTGTAGTCGCCGCTAATTTTTCAACATGTTGAAAAATTCTCGGCGACCATAATGAGGCCACGACTAGCTCCCAGAATGTGGGAACTCCTCACGACCATGAAGGCGACTCCCTGGCAACCACCCGCGAACATGTGGCAACTATGTGGTGACTGCAAAGTCTCCTGCAGTCGCCTAAAGTCGCCTAAGTGGGACAGGCCCATAAGAAACAATAAAAAAAGATGTTTACCACCGTTTAAGAATTCCCAGGGAGAGTTCATCTTGCTCATCATGCTAAGAATTTTCAAATTAATCTACTGAGCCTGGAAGAGTACATTCACATGCTCAGCCATCTCTATCCATAACAAATTTACCAAAGCTGTAACTGGCCTTTTGTACAGTTCTTTGCTGTATCCTCTGTAGCAAGTCCTACAAGTGATCCTGAAACATTGGATTATGCCGTCCCCTGAGGTCAATACAAGCTGCACTGGGAGTCCACTATGAATATCTCGATGAGGTGCAGTGAGAAGAATTGGGATGCTTTTCACTGTAAAAATAATTATTTGTACTCATTATCTTTGCAGAATCCTGGGCACTTGTTTCTAAAAAGAACACACTCAATTTATTTGGCAGAAATGCAGTATTGAAATGATTTTGTTACAAATACTACCCCTAAAAAAAAGATACATTTTTGCTCATTAAAAAATGTGCTTGAAACCATGTAAATGGGTAAGTGTCAATGTTCTTGTTTACATGAGTTCCCACTGTTTATATCTATGGGCAGATTAGGAAAGGTTTAGAGGGATATGGGCATCAACGCGGGCAGGTGGGACTAGCGTAAATGGGGCACCTTGGCTGGAATGGGCAATCTGAGCTGAAGGGCATGTTTCCGTGCATTATGACTATGACTCTCTGAATATGTCCCTATTACATAGAACATAGAACAGTGCGGAAGAGGAACAGGCCCTTCGTCCCAGGATGTCCATGTTGCACATGGTATCTACTTAAACTAACCCCTCTGCATGCCTGTGCTCCATATCCCTCTATTCCTTGCTATATTGTGCAGTATAGGATTTGTAATCAATTGTTCACTTGGGAATGATAGAAATATCAAGAGTATTTTTACTTTCAGATAAACATGAGCTTAGTTTTTGTAAGTCAGGAAAACTTGGGCTCATTTACTGAAACCTGGGAGGGTAGTGGGAACAGAGTCCTCAAAAGCTGTAAGTTAATCTTCTCTCATTTCCAGTGTACTGCATGTATTTGGAAAACTGTGCAAGGAGGAAAATTGTCAGCTAAATATTATTTAATAGAAATGTCAGTACTTTTTCTTCCTTATACTGACAGGAAATGTGAATGCACATTTGTTGAAATGGGTATAATCAGGTTTGTATAATCAGGGTTGTACTTAATTGGGCATCCATAAAATAATGTCAAATTTGCAACCGCATCAGAAGCAAAAGATGAATCCAAAATTGGAAATGTAGCCTTACTTCCTCGAGCTGTTTGGGTAAAACAGTCCAATATATAAATGTAAGAACAAATATTATTTGCTTAGAAGCACAATGTTCTTGTAAATGAAATTATTTGTGCTTGTTATTCATTTATGTTATTCAATCTGACATTCAACATGAGCAAATTGAAAGGTGACTGCTCTTGGCTCTGAAATAATATTTTCTATAAATTCCTCCCTACAGAGCTTAGCAATGAACAGAGCTGCCTTAATGCATACTTACATTTAATCAACGTTAGAATATTATTGTAAATCCCAATCCATTTCCATTCAGCCATTAAAACGAAACCCAATGACTCTGAAGAGACTGGATCTTCCTTTCAAAGATTTTCAGTTGACTTATTAGCAGTAAGCAAAAATAATAATTCTCCTTTTATGTTATAGGAGGAGGTATAGATTATTGGGAAGGAATGAAAATGAGCTATAATGAGTAAAAAGTGTATGAGGAGTTGCATATAATTTTTCCTATTATACTCTTATGGACATGGTGTGCATGGAAATGAGTAATTCAGTTAACAGCTGTTCAAAATATGCAAGGAGATTTGTGCTTGTATTTATCTCAGTCATCCTCATTGGGCCATTTAATACCCTCTGGAATTATGTGGTGGTACTTAAGATGAAGAAAAGATTGACTGCCTTTGTTATATCTCTCCCGATGCCTGTACTCTTACATGAAGTTTTGCAACTTGTCCGTACTGTACATCATGTTACTAGGTTAATCCTCGTTTTGATGTTCCTCTATGTGTGACTCCCCTCACTAAAAGAAAGCTGTAGCATTTTAAGTGCTTGCATGACACCATTTTCAATGCCAACAGAGTGCATCCTTAAAAAGAATCCTGGTTCAACCTTATATTAGTTTCTAATTATATATATAATTTGGTTAACCAAGTTGGAGAAGCAGATTAGTTTTAAGTTGCAACAAAGGGGTTGGGGTGGAGAGAGCAAAGAGAATGTCTGCAAAAGGGTGGAGTCCAAGGGATGCATGTTTTTTTTCATCTGAATATGAAATAGGCAATGAACCAGCTGATCTTCCATAACTGTTCAGATGAATCAGATGTAGATAATGTTTGTTTGTTTGTTTAGTTTATTGTCATGCACAGTGAAAAGCTTTTGTTGCGAGCTATCCAGTCAGCAAAAAGACAACGCATGATTACAATCGAACCATTTACAGTTTATAGACACATGATAAGGGAATAACGTTTAGTGCAAGGTAAAGTCAGCAAACACCAATCAAGGATAGACACAAAAAGCTGGAGTAACTCAGCAGGACAGACAGCATCTCTGGAGAGAAGGAATGGGTGATGTTTCGGGTCGAGACCCTTCTTCAGACTGTCAAGGATATCAAGGATAGTCCGAATGTCACCAAAGAGGTAGATAGTAGTTCTGGACTGCTGATAATAGAACAACATGAGATGAATGTAGGAACAGAAGTCACAACCTCATGAAGATATTTAGAAAAGGTTTGTAAAGGATGTTCAAATAAAACGATTAGTATTTTTGAATGGGTCGTAGAAAATGAAAAACGCAGTATTTGTATTATTATGCAACATCATATAATTTAATAAATGTTGAATAGGGGTCTTGGGATGACAAGGAACTACAATAGTCATTTCAAAGATGAGATTTTGATCATCTGAGTTGTTACATCATGTTATGATTAGGTAACTTTGCATTGAAATAATAACACGAGATGGGAAAAGATCATAAAATAAATTAAAAACATGTACAAGGACAGGGAATATGTGAATAGTTAAAGCTGATTACCATAGATGACAAGCACTTCATAAAATGCCCCAATCTGCAATTGCCAGTAAAATCTAATGGATGATAAAGCAGACAATCCTCTGATGGTGTTACATAGAAACATAGAAAACATAGAAAATAAGTAGGCCTTTCGGCCCTTCGAGCCTTCGGCCCATTCAATATGATCATGGCTGATCATCCAACTCAGTATCCTGTACCTGCCTTTTCTCCATACCCCCTGATCCCTAACTCCCTCTTAAATATAGCCAATGAACTGGCCTCAACTACTTTCTGTGGGAGAGAATTCCACAGATTCACCACTCTCTGTGTGAACATTTTTTTTCTCATCTCGGTCCTAAAAGACTTCCCCCTTATTCTTAAACTGTGACCCCTTGTTCTGGACTTCCCCAACATCGGGAACAAACTTCTTGCATCTAGCCTGTCCAACCCCTTAAGAATTTTGTAAGTTTCTATAAGATCCCCCCTCAATCTTTTAAATTCCAGCGAGTACAAGCCGAGTCTATCCAGTCTTACTTCATATGAAAGCCCTGCCATCCCAGGAATCTGTCTGGTGAACCTTCTCTGTACTCCCTCTATGGCAAGAATGTCTTTCCTCAGATTAGGAGACCAAAACTGTACGTAATACTCCAGGTGTGGTCTCACCAAGGCCCTGTACAACTGCAGTAGAACCTCCCTGCTATACTCAAATCATTTTGTTATGAATGCTAACATACCATTCACTTTCTTCACTGCCTGCTGCACCTGCATGCCTACTTTCAATGACTGGTGTACCATGACACCCAGGTCTCGTTGCATCTCCCCTTTTCCTAATCGGCCGCCATTCAGATAATAGTCTACTTTCCTGTTCTTGCCACCAAAGTGGATAACCTCACATTTATCCACATTATACTGCATCTGCCATGCATTTGCCCACTCACCCAACCTATCCAAGTCACCTTGCAGCCTCCTAGCATCCTCCGCACAGCTAACACTGCCCCCCAGCTTCGTGTCATCCGCAAACTTGGAGATGTTGCATTCAATTCCCTCGTCCAAATCATTAATATATATTGTAAATAACTGGGGTCCCAGCACTGAGCCTTGCGGTACCCCACAAGGCTCATTACAGAATTACAGGATATTCTGTTATTACAGAATATCCTATTTACATCAGCAATCTACTCCCATCTTCAGATCTGCTTGTATATCTTCCTACATGTCCGTTCCGATCATCAATTAGCACGCTCATTACAGTATTCCCTGGACCCGATTTGCTGGCCCCATACTTTTTCTTGATCTATACAATGCTAACTGATGATATTCTATCGACTCTCCTGATATTTCCACTCCCCCTCACTGACTCAAACCTACGCCTTCCAAACATGCAGAACTCTGCCTATTAAGAACCAGCACAATCCTATTAAAAATCAATCACAATATTGCCATCAAACCCAGCGACAATTATGTTGTTGAGATCTGGTGAATTAACCTTTATCTTGCAGAGACTAAACTTCAGCTCTCAGAGATCCTCGTTCTTCACTCTAGACCAAAATACCACTGTTCAGGCCATTGTCTCCCAGAAAGTAACAGATTTCATTTTCTCAAGATATCTTCCTTCCACAGCTTCCAGCCTTGTACTCTCCCAGCCTTGCTCTGCATGCTTTTACCTCCTGCACAAATAGGACTGCACCAGCGGATCAATTGTTTCAGCCTGTTCTTGCCTCACAGAACCTATTTATTTCTGCCTTGACTCCATCCTTCCTCCCTAGTTCAGTCACTACGCACTTACACTCCTGACACCTCTGATGCCCTCCACCATTTTGACAGTTTCCAAATGCTTGGTTGCAACCATCATTATGGCACAAATGACATGGGTAGGAAAATGGATGAGGTCTTGCAGAGTGAATATAGGGAGTTAAAGAAAATGTTAAAATGCAGGACCATGAGGGTGGTAATCTCTAGGTTACTACTGGTGCCACGTGCCAGCGAGGGAAGCAATAGGGGGATGGGACAGATGAATGTGTGGCTGAGGAGACAGAGGCGGTTTACCAGAATGCTGCCTGGATTAGGGGATTTCAGCTGCTGGGAGAGACTTGGATTGTTTTCTCTGGAATGTTGAAGGTTGAGGGGGAGACTTAATAGAAGTATATAAAATTATGAGAGCTATAGATAAGATAGACAGTCAGAACCTTTTTTTCAGTGTGGGAATGCCCAATACTAGAGGACATAGCTATAAGGTAAGAAGGGGCAAATATAATGGAGATGTGCGGGGCAAGTTCAACTACTTCCTCTGGTAGCTCGTTCCATACACCCACCACTTACAGTGTGAAAATGTACCCCTCAAGTTCCTTTTAAATCTTCCCCCTTCACCTTACACCTATGTCCTCTGGTTCTTGATTCCCCTACTCTGGGCAAAAGACTCTGTGCGTCTACCTGATCTATTCCTCTCATGATTTTGTACACCTCTATAAGATCACCCCTCATCCTCCTGAGCTCAAAGGGATAGAGTCTGAGCCTGCTTATCCTCCCCCTACAGCTCAGGCCCTCGGGTCCTGTCAACATCCTCATAAATCTTCACTGCACCCTTTCCAGCTTGACAATATCTTTCCTATAACATGGTGCCCAGAACTGAACACAATACTCTAAATGCGGCCTCACCAACGTCTTATATAACTGCAACATACCCTCCCAATTTCTATACTACATTGGTAGCTTATAACCCAATGGTATGAACATTTCTCTAATTTCAAGTAATGCTCCACCCTACCCCACACCCTGTATCACAAACATTTCTCTCACAATGAATTTTTCCATCGTCCATACACACTTTTGTCTCCTTTTCACCTCTAGCCTTTGTCACTTACTCCACCCATTTGCTAATCACCTCCCTCACCTGTATCCACCCATCACCTGCCAAGCTTTGGCCCAACACCACCTTTTTTTCCAGTTTTCTCCCCCCCCTCCCCTCCCCCACTCCGATAAGAAGGTATCTTCTCAAAACGTCATCTGTTCAACATCTAGCACTTTGTTTTTTATACTTAAAATTCCAGCATTTGCAGTTTCTTGTGTTTCCATGATCTACTGGGCAGTTCCTGCTAGCCAGCATTTCACAACCCTTGCATTCTTTTGTTTTTCTTTAGCTGTCCTCATTTCAGAGCTTTTATGAATAAAGGACCATCTTCCTCCTAACTATCGCATTTGACTTCATTTACAACAAATCTCCTGGGCAACACTAGCCGCACCCTACTCCCTTTGTCCTATTCATTTCTCCCCCAACCTGCCTGAATCTTCATACTAACTTTTTCTTTCCTGCTCTAATGAAGGGCCTTTGACATGCAATGTGTTAATTGTTTCTCCATCCACAGATGCTGCTGATCTGTTGAATATTTTTTTAATGTTCATCATAGCTGTCTCATATTCTTTGTTCCATCTATTATCCATTTATTGGTAATGGTTATAATGATTCAGTTGTATTTGTCACCTTCAAAAATGTCCTTCTATCAAGAACAAATCTGATGTAATAATTTGCATGTGGAAGAGAATGAGGTAGATTTTCTTCTGCTCTGTGAGATGATGATGATTATTCACAAAATATGGGTGAGGAATAAAAAAACAAGTAGAGGTCTGCTGCAACTTAATTTACATCTGTTCCACCATTGGGACACAGGAGCTTCATCCCAAATAATGGTAGAAGTTTGAAGCTTATATTAATGAACAACTTAAAAATGAATTTACTTGAAGGGATTCTAAAAAAAATACTCCTGCACTCGTCATAGTTTAGTGGTCTTCCGCAACTCATGCAACAAATTAGCTGCTTCAATGCATTTTGTACGTTTAAGGTGGCTTCCGAGACAGAGGTGAATCATATTCCCTCACCCGGCAACATGCCCAGTAGACCCTGATGACCCTGATGAAATTGTTAAAATCTTATTGATACTGCTACTCTTGAAGTCAATTGATTTTGACATTCAAAACTCCAGTACTGACAGTTCATTATCTTTATCTGGAGTATCTGCAGGAGCCGCTTTAAAGGACAAAGCTTGACCCGAGACCTGTAACATAGCAACAAAGCCACGAATTGCGTTGTGGAAATGTAACTGACTAAAAAATCATTAGGTGTTAATTCACCATGTCAGAACAAAACAATTTACAAACTTAATTGGCAGGAAAAGACTAACAGGTCCATCAACATAATTTGGCTAAAGCACCAGAACCAAACATTGCCCCTAAAAGAGGCAAAAAAAAAAAAAGATAGACACAAAATGCTGAAGGGTGTCGTCTCAAAGCGTCACCCATTCCTTCTATCCAGAGATGCTGCTCCCCTTGCCTGTTTCCCAGCAGCTCTTGCAGCCAAAGGTTTGTTCTCCGCCTGAGGTCCAGCAACTACAATTCAAGCGCGATACACAAAAACTTTTTTTGACAAATCCAGTAAGCCTCTCACCAGTGTACAGGTGGTTCGCCTCCAGACCAACAAGGGCTACGGCCGTCTGGGTCACATCCACAGCCCTGCCAAAGAACCGCGCTCCTAACTGGTTAACGCGGACGGAGCCATTTACAGTCGCAACCGTCAACATCTCCTACCAGTGAAGGAACCGCGTCTTGCGACTCCACATCCAGAGGTTTCGCGTTTTGTACACCCACCCACTGCCGAACCAGCTGCTCCACTATCAGAGACTGTATCCCCCGCGGCCTCCCCGCGACGTTCAACACCTAGCTCGCCTACTTCATCACCTCCCCTCCCCGGCGGGTCCCCGGTAACTTCTCCGGTAAAAGGAGGAGATGCGGACTCGTACTGCACACGTGCTGGGCGGGTTAGCAAGCCACCCATTAGATACGGTGATTTTGTGTAACTATCTATACTTCCTCATATGCGTTATTAACGTTCCGGCTCCTATATTGTTTAGCCATCATGTTCCCACGTATATATGCTTTCTTTGTTTCTACAAGGAAAGATGTAGATTGGTTACTTCCTACTAACCAATTGTAGTTCTTGTTAGTAGTTGCTCCGCCTAATATGCGATTCATATTACCAAGAGCTTGCTTACGTAAGTCAGTCTGAGTAGCTGCTAGTTACTGTAATGTCCTGCAGACCAATGCTGTAAGTGTACTTTTATAAACATGTGTTGTATCTTGATGTGTGTCCGACTCGACTCATTGCACTATTTATGTTTTTCTTTCATTTACCAGGCATCTCTGTAAAGATCTCCATTTATTGCCTGAACCTAACTGCCCTTATGAAAATGGCGTTAAGTTGCCTTCTTTAAATGTAGTCAGTCTAATGAAGGTATTCCCGCAGCATTATTGATTAGAAGTTCCAGGATGTAGACTCGTGTTAAAGACGAGATGTCAATACATTACAAAGTCTAGATAATGTGCAACATTGACAGGAACTTGCAGCATGTGGTGTTCTCATGCATCTGTTGCCGTTCGTCTTCTAGGTAATAGAAGTCACAAGTTTGGGAGGTGTTGCTGAAGATGTTTACATAAATAAATCATATATATCTGTGTGTTCATTAATATACAAACTGTACCTTGGTCAAGGACTCTTGTATTGGTGTTATGCCCCTGTCCACTTAGGAAACCTGAACGGAAACCTCTGGTGACCTTGTGCCCCACCCAAGGTTTCCATGAGTCGCCAGAGGTTTTGGTCACTCGCCTGGAAAGCCTCGGCCAAAGCGTGAGCTGCATCTACCGACCAAAGATCCTACAGGATCTTTGCTACCGACCGCACACACACACACACACACACAAACACATCGCGAAGGTGGGGCCAGGGACAGCGGAGGAACGCTGTCTGCGCGATGAAGAGGAAGGTAAATGGCTGCCACAGAGCACAGTAAGTCCTTTAGAGAGCGCAGGTGGGGGGGGGGGGGGGGGGAGAGAAGGGGGGAGAAGGGGAAGAGAAGGGGAAGAGAAGGGGAAACGAAGGGGAGAGAAGGGGAGAGAAGGGGAGAGAGGAGAGAGAAGGAGAGAGAAGGAGAGAGAAAGGGAGAGAAGGGGAGAGAAGGGGAGAGAAGGGGGAAGAAGTGGGGAGAGAAGTGGGGAGAGAAGTGGGGAGAGAAGTGGGGAGAGAAGTGGGGAGAGAAGTGGGGAGACGGGGAGAGAGGGGGGGAAGAAGGAGTGGAGACAGTTTTAAGAAGTTTAATAAATTTAGCGGGCATTTTACCTTCCGGTGGGTCATTCTAGGTCGTGAAACTCCAATGAGCCAATCAAAATGGCCGGTCAGCGAAGGAGATTGCCTTCGACTGCCTGTAAGTAAATAGCGACCCCACTCCACTGGCTTCGACCAAACGGCAACCTATTTTTAGTCGAGGCCAGTTTTGATTTTGTTGAAATAATCTAAAGAACATAGAAGAAGCCTCGACCACGCGAAAACCACTTTCGACCATTAGGGAGAGTGACCAAAACCTCCGGGAACCTCATGGAAACCTTGGGTGGGGTGCAAGGTCACCAGAGATTTCCGTTCATGTTTCCTAAGTGGGACAGGGGCATTATTTTATTTATTTTTTTAAAGTTTTTTTTTATTTTTTAAATATTTTTATTTATTAGAAGTATTGTACATTGCAGTGATATCAACCAAAAATAACATAATACGTTTCTTGTACCACTTCTTATTTTAAACTTCAAAAATAAGATAAATAGAAAGAGTTAGATAAGAGCATTAGTTTATTATTGTTATGTATTATCATTGTATCTAGAAAAATTATACCATGCATGAGTACAATCAAACTATACACTAGAACATCTGAAGATGGGGCCTGACCCGAAACGTCACCTATCCTGCTATCCATATTCTCCTGGGATGCTGCCTGACCCACTAAGTTACTCCAGCACTTTATCTTTTTTTGTAAACATCCTTTCCACAACCACTCTGTCTAGGCATTTCATCATCCGGTATGTTTCAATCCCCCTCATCCTTCTAAACTCTAGCAAGTACAGGCCCAGAACCATCAAACATTCCTCATACGTTAATCCAATCATTCCCAGGATCATTCTTATAAACCTCCTCTGGACCCTCTCTAAAGCCAGCACATCTTTCCTCAGATATGTGGACCAAAACTGCTCACAATATTCCAAATGTGGTATGACCAGCACCTTATAAAGCCTCAGCATTACATTCTTGCTTTTATATTCTAGTCCTCTGAAATGAATGTGAACATTGCATTTGTCTTCGTTACTATCAATTCAACCTGCAAATTAACCTTTTGGGAATTCTGCACCAGTACTCCAGAATCCCTTTGCACCTCCATGTCAAACACTAGCGCTCGGTCTGCCAAGGCCTACTCGATCTCCTGGTTGCTAACTACTTTGACTCCTCTTACCATTCCCACATTGACCATTTTTTCCTGGGCCTCCTGGTTTGCCAGAGTGAAGTCATACGCAAACTAAATGAACAGCTCCTCATATTCTGCTTGGGTAGTTTACAACTCAACAGTATGCTCCAAACTTAGGTAGCTAACCAAGACCCTTTCCTTCTCTTCCCTGTGCCACACCTGGACTCAAACCCATTTCTCCTCTCCCCCTCTATTCCTTCCTCTAGCTTCACAATTTGCATCTCTTCTATTCTTATCTCACCTTTTATCTTTTCATTTTTGTCCTTTGTCCAACCATCTGCCTATGAAGAACACCTTACATGAATCTACCTATCCCTTCCAGCTTTCTTACCCCCACTTCTACCAGATAAGTCTGCAGATGGATCTCGACACAAAACGTCACCTATCCATGTTCTCCAGAGATGCTCCCTGACCTGTTGAGTAACTCCAGAATTTCGTGTCTATATTCTATCAACATTTTCTTCATTCAAAAGAGATCCCAAAGGATTGGAAAACTGTAAATGTAATGCCACTATTCAAGAAAGGAGGGAATTATAGAACAGTTAAGCTGTTGAATCCCCTCATGGTGCCACATTCATGGTTTCAGCTATACTTCCTGAGGAAACGCTGTGCCCACCGAAAGTAAAAATCTGTTCATGAGAACAATGGGCTCAAAGGATTCATGGACTACTTTTCTCCTCCTAGGCTATTGGGTGGTCATCCCTTTTTTCTCTGTCTGTTGCTGTGAGACAACCTTCTGTACGTAGTTCGATTAAGTTCTTATCTTGATATGAGCCATGTTCAAAACGCATACTCCTTTGCACCAAGATCACTAAAAATTAATGATCCTAGTGTCCATTGACTGGAATAATCACAGATTACTGGCACAGCATCAATTTACTCAAAAGGACACAAAGTCTCAGGAGAACAAGGATAGGTGACGTTTCAGATCAGGACCCTTCGTCATATCCGACCCAAAGCATCACCTATCCACGTTCTCCAGAGATGCTGCCTGACTTGCTGAGTTACTCCATCACTTTGTGTCTTTTAGTGTATCTGCAGTTCCTTGTTTCTTCATCAATTTATTCAAACTGTTCAAGGGCAGAATTTTCAGCATTTTATTTTTAATAATGGTCTTCTCATTGATACCTTCAGTAGTCCCAAATATAAGAGAATGCCTGGGTTTAGTCAATGACAGTATGTCTCCGTGAGATGTTGTGAAGGGAGAAAGATTTGCATTTATGCACCATCTTTCATGAACTAAACACATCTCAAAGGACTTTGAGGTTAATTAAGTCCTTATGAAGTGTTATAGCTTGTAATGCAGGAAACCTGGCTGTCAAGGCAGTTGTAAAAGGGCAGTCCACGTCAACAAGCAGCTCGCAGTTGTAGCTTAATGTGTTGAGCCAAAAGATGGTATCATATGGAGAACATTCACAATACACGGTATCACTGACGAGCTGAATGATGACCAAATGGACACATAATCAATCCTTGGAAATTAGTGTGCTGGTTGGCATGGATTTCAGACTAATTAATATTGTAAATGTCACCTGCTGCAATCTGTAAAATGCCCAAGAGCAATTTTTTTCTTCAGCATGCAATGTACATCTAACCAGAGCAATGTGATGGAGGTCAGGCTGCTAGATGTTACACTTCTTATAGTTAGCATTCAGGGCTACATGAATGTGATCCTCTGATTACCAGTGACATTTAGTTCTCTTTAGTAATTATTGATGTTGTTGTTGCTAAATTTCCCCAAGAAAAATCCCTGATTAATCTAAATAGATCTCATAATTGAAGACAATTTAGGACAACATCTTTGCAAAATAAACATTCTTGAAAGCAAGTATAATTTGAATTAATCAGAATAATATTACATCTTCAGGAAAGCTCTAGCAACTCCAATCTGGGCATCCTTGAGATGGTGACAACATCTACCTCCACCATTTTCTCAGGCAGTGCATTCAGACTTCAACCTTACTCTGGGTTGATCCATTTCTAACATGTGGGTCTCAACACCTGTACATCACCTGCAGTACCAGCATTATTTTTACAAAGATCCCTATGGTTAGCATCCTGGGCATCACATTTAACCGTAAACTTTACTAGACCAACCACATACAGTAAATACTGTGGAGAAACAAGAGACTGCAGACACTGGAATTTAGAGCAAAAAATAAACGTTGGGACTTAGCTGGCGGGTCAAGCAGCATCTGTGCAGGCAGAAGAGATGTGTCGACTTTTCAGGTCGAGGGCCAACATTATTAAACTAAAAATTGGAACTATCCATTCCATATATTCTGGCAGCAGGCAGTCCTGACACAGAATCATGACCCAAAATGTTGACATATCCCTTTTACCATCACACATGCTGCTTGACCCGCCAGCTTCTTCAAGCACATAAATACTGTGGTGTGAAAGCGCCCCCTCCCTTTGATGCTGCTCTGATCCCTATCACTGGCTGATAAGGTGAATCACCACCATCATCGGTAATAGCTGGGTCCTTGAACCTTGACAGCCTACTCCCTATAAAACCCAGGCATTCCAGCAAGATGGGGAATGGAGAATGGGGAATGGGAAATGGGGAAAGGGGAAAGGACAAAGGATGATAGGGGAAATGGGGTGCTTCCCTGCTAGCTATGTTCCCCTGTCGCATGTTTGAGGAAGAATGAGCCATTGGGACAAATTTGAGACCACTAGCGCCACTGTTTGGTCAAGACTGGGCTGCCAAGAAGAAGCCCTAAACAACGTCTCTACTTAGGCTAAGAGTGAGTGGCTGAGGGTGCCTCTTCCAGTCCACGTACAATGAGGGACTGTGCCCGCACACACAGGCAAAGACTGAGCTGCCAGGATAACCCAGAGACTGCCAGCATCGCCCTTTCAAGGCCAAAGTTAAGCCACCAGGATAAACCTGAGACCACCAGCACCTCCTTTGAAGACCAGGACTGAACTGCCGGGACAACCCCGAGCACAGCAGTGCCACCGCACATGTGCCCTAACTGCAAAGGACAGCGCCCCCATATCGTCCTGGAATAAAAAGTGAGTTCACCCTAATACGAGTGTCTATGTGGTCACTGCCGAACCGGCGTCCTCACCGACGCCACAGTGGTTACAAGTTAGACCTCCCTGGTATATGATATTTAATCACACAGCCGAAACCTTTGCAGAGAACCAGACTGTTAAGTAAGCTCACTGTTTTTTGCAATAACATAGTGCTCTCAATGAATCAATACTATGCTATCAATTCTTAAAGGCACATCAAGCTTAGGCTTGGCAGTGTAATGAATGTGGTGCTAGACCATGATTTACTCTAAGCCCCAAGACAGTACTCTACTCTAGAAATAAGTACTTGTCTATTTATGTTTTAAATCGAGGCAAATAAGTCCTTCAATATGAGGAGAAGGCAGGAACGGGGTACTGATCACATTGAATGGTGGTGCTGGCTCGAAGGGCCGAATGGCCTACTCCTGCACCTATTGTCTATGTATCTATGTATCTAAGATAACTTTCTCATTAAAAAATATGCCACAAGAGGAGTCAGTTTTTGAGGGAGTAAAGGCACAGGACAAATATCAACTACTGATCTCTCCCCACTCTTCTTCTCTGTCAATTTGAGACCAAGGCTCTTTTAAATCCTGTGTTTAATTTGCATTCCAGTAGTAGGTTGCAAACACAATGTGGAGATAAAGAAGAAAATTGGTGCCTGATTCAAAGCCTTTCCTTTTGAGACTTGAAAAAGCATTTCGACTTTTCTTGGGCACCAAATACAAGTTTAAAACAATTATTTTCCAGATTACATTTTCTATCATGAAACAGGAAGCCTTTAGCCAGTATAATATTTAGTTATGGGTCTGTAGAAGGGTTCTGACCGAAACATCACCTGTTCCTTTTCTCCAGAGATGATGCTTGGCCCACTGCGTCACTCCAGCATTTTGTGTCTATCTTCAGTATAAACCAGCATCTGCAGTTCCTTCCGACACATAATATTTAGTCATTGGTTAAAGATCAGAAATACTCAAGCTGCACATGGGAAATGATGCTTCAGCCTGGATTATTGTTGATTAAAACAGAGACAGTCGGAAAGTTAGCACAGGTTTTCTGAGGTAATTTTAACCATTTAGCCACTCCAAACCTACAGGGTGGGTTACAATTACTAAATAAGAAATAAGATGAATGGTATGATTCTCCTTTAGGAGACAGTCAAATTCCACATAAAACCACTTCAGATAATCCATGACGTCAATACAAGACTGTGTTGAAACAAATTAGGTATGCAAACCAGCAAAAGCAGAATGCAATTTTTCATCTGTTTGCAATGGTTGCTGAATTGTGGAAGAATACAGCTCTGTCATTGACGTTTATCCGGTTCTTGCCAAGCTTCCAAACTGCAAATAAGTCAGTGAATATTACAATTGACTGATTAATGATGATCAAATGTAGATGAACCTTGAAATAAATTCAAATTTTCTTGCCATAAATACTGCTGAAAATCTTATTCTCTGCAATAATTGCAAATAGGATGCCTATGCATTTTTATTAATTCAATAGGTATAATTAAGGTAATAATAATTATTCTAATTAATTAAAATGAGCTAAATTTAAAATTACTAGAATTCTATGGAAGAAAAAAGTAAAGCTGGTGTGTCACATTCTGCAACCCTTAAAATAAAGTTAGTTTGCTAATGTTCTATAGTGATAAATACATTTTCCTGTTCAAATTATTCACGACTTCCACTTCATTCTGTAAAAAAAACTTCCATTTGTGATACATGTGTTGTATTACATTTTAGTGGCTGGAATTTCTACTCACACTACAGTTTAGAGATTAGAGATTCCTTTATTTGTCATTCAGACCTTTCAGTCTGAACGAAATTTCGTTGCCTGCAGTCATACATATAATAATAAATAGCAAAACACACAATAAACACAAATTAACATCCACCACAGTGAGTTCACCAGGCACCTCCTCACTGTGATGGAGGCAAAAGTCTTAAAGTCTCTGTCTCTTCCCGCTTTGTTCTTCCTCTGCGCTGAGGCGATCCAGGCTTCTGATGTTGTGACCCCGCCGGGTGATGGTAAGTCAGTCCCGTGGTTGAATCCGTGCTCCGTCCGCGACGGGCCGGTTCAAACTCTGTGGCCCGGGGTGGCCGAAGCTGCCAAAGCTGCCGCCCACCAGTCCAGCCGCCCGCCCGCCAAACAGGTCTTTATACCATTTATTCAGAACTTCCTGATTTTCTGAGTTACAAAAAGTATGTTGCATTTATAAAAGCATTTTGCACTACCTTAGATGAGCCCTGAAGCACTTTACATCCACTTAAATACCTTGAAATGTACTTACTATTATAATGTATGAAGTGCAGTATCCATAATGCAGAACAAAAAAAACCTCAAAGGGAAACAAGATTCTTTCTTGCACTAGTTGAAGGATAAATAATCATTCAACGCCATGCAAAATTCTAGCCCTCTTCAATACCATAGAACTTTATGTCCACATTAGAAGACAATGATCCAATATAACATCTCATTCAATACGCAGCTTCTTGCTCAATGCCATACTTCCTCAAGATAGCACTAAATTGTTCACCCTGACCTTCACAAACAAAGCACTGATCTTCAATGAAGTGTCATGATTACAAGATAAGGAGTTAGTCATTTAAAACAGATACATTGGAATTTCTACTCATACAGGTTGAGGAATCTCTGGAATTCTCCTGCTGAAGGGCTTTGGAAGCTACACAACTGGAAGCATTTCAAGAAGAGGTGGATCAAATTTTGAAAGATCAGGGAATTGAAGGTTAGATGAAGCTGGCATAGAACATTAGTTAAGGCCGAAAATGATCAGATTAGGACATGTTGAGTGGTATGCCTGGCTTGATAGGCCAGATAGCCAACTCATGTTCCTATTTCCTTTATGTTTATTCTGCACCACCACTACCTTTACCATCAGATTACAGGTCAAACCCATCCAAGTGCACATGCTCCATCATTTCAATAGTCCTTTCCACTAATGCTTGACACCTGACACTCTCTCCCCAATAGCAGATCCAAGCCGCTAAGACCTATGGCCTAGCAAACTTGTTCAGAAGTTAGTGGGGGAAACATCTTTCTTCGTATAATTTGTACAAGATCAGTTCTATTGCACGCATTACTAAGGGCATTGTGTGAAATAGAATATTACTACTGGAGCTTTCACACAAAACTGATAACACTTTAACGTGATTTTCAGAACATTGAAGAATAAAAAATGTTGTAGTTTGATTTTTGATGCGCAATACATGAGCAGAAAACAGTAATGAAAAGAAAATTGGTTAGACAGCTTGTAATGTTCCGTAACATCTTCATTCACTTATTTTACGTGAAAGTGAGTGACTAACTACATTCAGAGCGTTCATCAGTGTGATTAATATCAATGTGTGGAGATAACAAAATGGCAGGTGCATTTTAAAAAATCCTCTCATTTATACTAATGGGTAAAAAGATATGAGAGGATAAAGTTAAAATGGGACATTATGGGTATTAGGGCAAATCTCAGTCGATAAGATGCTGAAATCCCACAGGGCACTATGTACTAAATGTGCCTTTTTACATAAATGGACACCAGATTGGGTAATTTCCCTTTTAAGAGCTTTATTTTCCTCTTCAAAAGTGTTTCATTTGGATAAACCAGTTGGATTGTAAAAAATAATGGAGTAGATTTATTTTTCTATCTACTTTTAATAAATGAATTGCTTATTTTTATTTCAGTTGTTTTCTAAAATTTTATTTTGCTTGATGTTAAAACAAAATGACACAGTTACAAATACATAAACAGAAAATGTTGGAAATATTTAGAAGGGTAAGCACCATTTGTGGAAAGAAAAACACTCAATGCTTTCAGTTAAAGATTCTTCATCATTACTTCCATACATAACATTTGGAGCCTGAAGGTAGACACAAAATGCTGGAGAAACTCAGCGGGACAGGCAGCATTTCTGGAGAGAAGCAATTGGTGACGTTTCGGGTCGAGACCGTTCTTCAGACTCCAAAACGTCACCCATTCCTTCTCTCCAGAGATGCTGCCTGTCCTGCTGAGTTACTCCAGCATTTTGTGTCTATCTTCGATTTAAACCAGCATCTGTAGTTCTTTCCTACAGTTAGACAGGTACATGGATAGGACAGGTTTGGAGGGATATGGACCAAACACGGGCAGGTGGGACTAATGTAGCTGGGACATGTTGGCCGATGTGGGCAAGTTGGGCTGAGGGGCTTGTTTCCACACTGTATCACTATGACTCTATTAAAGTAAAATGTTTGTTTGGGTTCAAACAATATACAAAAAAATGCATTGTAAGTTCCTTAAAAAACATTCACAATAATAATACTTGAAAAATACAACCCACAGGGTCAGCATAATGGTTAACTGGCTCTGAATTAGTAGAAATATGGAAAATAAGAGGAGACAAATGCCATGTGGACCTTTGCACTTGCTCTACCATTCAAAATGATCATGGCTGATCATCCACTTCGGTAACCATATTTTTAAAAAGCAAGCAAAAATAGTAAAGCTATTTCTTTTCCACAGAGAGACAGGAAAACCTATCAATACTAAAGGCAGTGCAAAGACTAAACTGGACATTTTATTTATTTAGCTTGTATGTATTCCTTCACGAGTTGCAACTTTACCAGGTGGGACCTCATCATTTTAGATATGCCCGGCAGTGCTTCCAGCACGTTTTTCTGCACTACTCAAACAGAGTTGAACCCCTGACCTGACAGTAATGGTAGCACATAGGATGTGCCAGATCATGAGGATACATGTTGGTGAAGTGTGCTCTGCACTGTTGATGATCTACAGTGCCTCATGAATCAGTTTCGAGCTGCCCCATCTGTTCGGCACCCATATTGTCACATCTGAAACAAACAAACCTAACAATCTATTGCGGATAGACAAAAATGCTGGAGAAACTCAGCGGGTGAGGCAGCATCTATGGAGCGATGGAAATAGGCAAAGTTTCGGGCCAAAACCCTTCTTCAGACTGATGATCAGACTATTGTGGATACCTCAGCTGATAAATCAGGGTACTTCTGTGTTGAACAACATTTTGAAGTAGCACTGAAAGTAGCAAGGACATATAATATGCCCTGGGTGGGGGAACCACAGTATCCATTACCATTGGATATGGTTCAATAAATTATCATTCAATCATTGAACAATTGCCTTTCCCTGGGTTTGAAGATGGGACTTTGTCTTCACAAGCTGTTGTGTGAGGTTGTCAATTCTACCAATGCCATCCTTGGTAAATTGGCATGGTTCAGGTCTACCTCGTATTGGTTCATCCACTACTTGCCACAGACTCTGTTTGGCACTATGACCTTCTGTACTCAACCAGCGCTAGTTCTATCAAGCCACTCTTGGTAATGGATACTGTGGTTCCCCCACCCATGGCATATTATATGTTCTTGCTACTTGCCCTGATTTATCAGCTCGGGGATCCACAATAGATTGTTATGTTTGAACTGATGCCATGAAAGTTTATGTGGTATTGAGTTGATATTCAAGACTGCCAGGGTAATTCCTCTCACCTGTACACCAACACAAATGACAAGTTATATCCATTTACCATGAAGAAGGAGTCCAATAAATTGTCTGTAAGGGATAATCCTGTGATTAGGACTATGTCAGGCTGTTGTTTGACAAGTTTGAGGGGACATCTCTGCCCAGGTTGGTAGATTAGAGATGTAGAAACAAAGAACTGCAGATGCAGGTTTGCAAAAAAAGATACAAAGTGCTGGAGTAACTCAATGGGTCAGACAGCATCTCTGGAGAATTTGGACAGGTGACGTTTCATGTCGGGACCATTTTTGGTTGATTTACCATTCTAAATTGCCCATATATATACCGGAGTAGAAGAATCAACAGGTAGTTGATGAAATTGTCAGGAGAATAAAAGTAGGATTAATGTACGGTTAGTATAAATGGGTGGTTGATGTGGACTTAGTGGCCTGTTTCTGTACTTTTTTTTTTTTTTTGAAGTCTTTTGAAGTGCAAATAACTCAAACGGTGTGTCCCTAGCATATGAACGAACACAGTCTGCTTCTCGGTGCCCTTCTTCCCCTCTAATTGTCTCTTCAAACAGATTGTCTGGCTCTGTGTGTCCCCTGCACATTCTCCCTGTCATTCTATATTTTATGGGGAATTTCTACTAATGCAATAAAATCTCAATACATCTAGTTTATGAAATGTTTTTACTCCCGCCACAACAGTAGCTGTAGAGTTTTACAATTAAGAATAACTATAGAAAGTACCTACCATCTGAAGAGCTATTGTGACAACCAGAAGAAACAACCAAAATCTGAACTTTTAAGTACTGGAATATTCTGTAAACCATTGGCTTTTCTTACTAATGGATGTTGCACGTTAATTTATATCACAATTTGATGAAACTGCATGCTTAGTTACAGGGGCTATTCCTAATAATACATGCCAAGCTTTTACTAACATGGTAAAAATGGCAGGGGAAATGTTGATCAAATATGCTTGGGTGTGTGATGCATAACATTTTCGAGTTCTCAGAGCACACAAAAGCTGGGCACTAATTACATTAATTTTTCACCAAATGTCCTTAAGATGACTGAGGATGCGAGTATCACTCATGTCCTTGGAAGAAGTTGGCAAAAAAGATCACTTAGCACCATCTCTCATCATCACTAGACATGAATTACAATTAATATATTGATAAACATATTTAAAGCAATCAAGGATTTTAACTTGTGAAAATTGGATAAAAAAGCATATTACACAGATACCTGATTTCTAATTCTGACCTTGAAAGCTATTATATTTTAAAGTTCAATTTATTGTAATTCAAGCTGTTTAAAGCAACACATCTGATAATTTGATATTCCATCACAAAATAATTACTTGCAGCATTACTTCATTTAATTAGATAATTAAATATTGAATTCTATAAACATTACATTGTGTATAATTTCAATATTTTAGTAATAGAATGACCACAAAATCAATTTGTATTACTTCCTTAACCATTGGAGCTTAATAGTTTGTTGTTTGGAACATCTTTACAATATATATTGTTTGTTCACCTTGTAAATTTTTATGTACCACCTTCCTTGCACAAGGTGGATTATTCCTGCTGAGGTTTTTAATTAACTTCTTAACAACACAGGCAGAGCTTCTTAAAAGGTAAACAATGACCTTCTATCTGTCAATGAAGGTCGGACAATGAAAATATTTCTTTGAACTGATAAGTCTTCTGTAACAGAATTGTGTACACCAGTGAATTGATTGGAATTAATATTTCTACATTTTTATTTTTATCAAAGTCACATATCACATACATATATATATATATATATATATATATATCCATACACATATACATACGCACACATATATATACATACACACACATATATATATATATATATATATATATATATATATATATATATATATATATATAGAGCAAACAACAGACGTCCAGCACTACTGAATCCTGGAGGACATCACTAGTCATAGATCTCCAGCCAGAGTAACACCTTTCACCATTACCCTCTGTCTTCTATCAATAAGCCAGTTCTGAATCTAAATAGACAATAGAAAATAGACAATAGGTGCAGGAGTAGGCCATTCGGCCCTTTGAGCCAGCACCGCCATTCAATGTGATCATGGCTGATCATCCCCAATCAGCAACCCGTTCCTGCCTTCTCCCCATGACTCCACTATCTTTAAGAGCCCTATCTGGCTCTCTCTTGAAAGTATCCAGAGAACCGGCTGTAGATTGGTTACTTCCTACTAACCTATTATAGTGCTTGTTAGTCGTTGCTCTGCCTAATATGCAATTTATATTACCAAGAGCTTGAAAGGGGGAAAGAGGAGGGGGAAAGAAGACGGAGTGGCAGAGAGGGGGGGAAGTGGGGGATTCCCTAGAGAGGGAGGGGGGCAGTGGGAGAGGGGCAGAGGGGGAGGGGGGCAGGGGAGGGAGGGGCAGAGAGGAAGGAGGAGCAGAGAGGAACGAGGAGCAGAGAGGGAGGAGGGGCAGAGAGGGAGGAGGGGCAGAGAGGGAGGAGGGGCAGAGAGGGAGGAGGGGCAGAGAGGGAGGAGGGGCAGAGAGGGAGGGGGCAGAGAGGGAGGGGGCAGAGAGGGAGGGGGGCAGAGAGGGAGGGGGGCAGAGAGGTGGGGTGCAGAGGGGAAGGGCCCTCTCCCCCCTCTCCATCCCCCCTCCCCCCCCCGTCCACCCCTCCCTCTTCACCCCCTCTCCCCCCCCCTCTCTCTCTCTCTCTTTCTCTGCCCCGGGGAGGGGTTAAAGAGGGAGGGCAAGGGGGTAGAGGCAGCACCTACCCAAGTCACAGAGCACAAGCCTCCCCATCAGGCACCGGGCCCGAGCTAGGCTGCGACCGTCGTGGACCAGAGCGATGCCTGGAGCGATTTGAGGATGGTGAAAAACGGCAGAGGGCCGGCCGATCGTGGCTTCCGCGAGGGTAAGCGCACCCACCAGCGTGACAGACGATCGGGCGGGGGAGACGGAGAGGAGTTCATCCCCTGTGATGGGTTGGATGGCCACTTTTCTACTGCGCTTGTCCGCGGCCGCGCTGCGATAACGACCGCCGCCGCCATGTTATAGAACTTCAAGAAGCCCAGCGGAGCTCGCAGCATGACATGATCACGTGTTCAACGGCTTCAATCCAGAGCCCGGTGGGGGGGGGGGGCGGCTGGGTCACGTAACTCGCAGCTCCTGGCTGCGCATTGAAAAGTCTGCGCAGCTTGCCGCGAGGATCAACGGCATTGTGACGTCATCAGCTGGCCAGCAGTTAGATTTGAAAAAAATGTCAGATTGGTGAATAATTTTAGTAAAAAACTCAGGAAATAATGAATCAAATTTACAGATGAGGGGATTTTGGAAATCATGAGGTAAATCTCTACCGGAATATGTAAATTTTTTACCGGTACCACATTGGGTTTTCGAGATGTGAATCAAAGGCGAAATGACACACACACACACACACACACACACACAGTTTTATATAATACTACACCAAGGGGGACACGTTGGGTCCCGTCCCCTCAACGCGTGGTTGTGGATGGAGGGGTGGCCTGCGGCGGCGTCACACACACACACACACTAACTACCCCCCACACACACACACACAAACCACCTCTATTGATATTATATTAATATTATTCATTCACTCCTTTTACCCCATCTCCGGCCCTATCCACTCACGCACAGCCCCCAACTCGCAGGCACGGCTAGAGAGGGAGGGGGGGATAGAGAGGGACACAGAGAGGGACACAGAGGCACAGAGAGGGACACAGAAGCACAGAGAGGGACACAGAGGCACACAAAGGCGTACAGAGGGGCACACACAGGGGGACACACAGGGGGACACACAGGGGGACACAGAGGGACAGAGGCACAGAGAGGGACACAGAGGCAGAGAGGGGGACACAGAGGCAGAGAGAGGGACAGAGAGGAAGAGAGGTACACAGAGACCCGCAGAGGGACACAGAGAGGGACACAGAGAGGGACAGAGAGGGACAGAGAGGGACAGAGAGGGACAGAGAGGCAGAGGGAGGGAGAGGCAGAGAGAGGGACACAGGCAGTGAGGGGGACACAGGCAGAGAGGGGGACAGAGACAGAGAGGGGGACAGAGAGGAAGACAGAGGCACAGAGGGGGGCACAGAGGGTAGACAGAGGCACAGAGAGGGAGGGGGAGAGAGGCGGGCGAGAGGGAGCGTGAGGGGGCAGAGAGGAAGAGGGGGGAGAGTTTGAGGGGTTGGGGGGGACGCGTCGTCAGAGGTGAGGGCTGGTTCTTGAATGCAATAATCACTCGCACCCTCGCTGCCGGCAGCGCGAGCAAGACAGCATGCTTTTTTTCAAAGGCCTTGTGAGCAACGCGACTGGCAGCGCGTGCGGTTAGCAGCAGGAGGGAGGGGGCGGGGGAGGGGCGTGATTTCACAAAAGCAAGACGGTGAGCGGCGGTGACCTCCGGTGTCCTCCGGTGACCTCGGGATCTGCAGAACTTGCTCGTTCTTTCTGCGCCTTTTGAAGAACGGGGGGGGGGAAGGGTGGTGACGTAACTCGTGGAAAACAGCAGCTGCTTTAATCCCGAGCCGGGGGGGCGGGGCCACGAGCCAGGTGGGCCACAAGCAAAGGCATTGTGTCGTCAGCAGCTGGCCAGCGGTTATATTTGAAAAAAATGTCAGTTTGGTGATCAATTTTAGTAAAAAAAACTCGGGAATTCTTAAGCAAATATACAAAGGAGTGCATTTTTGAAATCATTAGGTAAATTTCTCCCAGAATATGTAAAAATTTCACCGCTATTGTGACATCAGCAGCTGGCCAGCAGTTATATTTGAAAAAAAAGTCAGATTGGTGAACAATTTTAATAAAAAACTCGGGAAATAATTAACCACATTTACAGAGGAGTGGATTTGTGAAATCATAATGTAAATCTCTACCGAAATATGTAAAGTTTTCCCCATTTTGGCGTCTGGTTTTCGAGATGTGATTCAAAGGCGAAATCACACACACACACACACGCACACACACACACACACAGAGTTTTAATAAGTATATGATATGATGTGTTGTATCTTGACATGTGTACGACTCGACTCATTACATGGTGTCAGAAGTGGGATTTACCTACTACGTTCACGTTTAACGGGTTTTGTGTTTTATATTTGTTTTATGTGCCTGTTGTCTCACAAACTCGTCTCGCCGTCCTAGTCCTCTGATCTTTGACTGACATTACTGAAAGCTGGTTTTCGAGCGTGACTATATTCACTACATTCGCATCGTTCATCGCAACGATCCTCCAGATGTACGTGCTTCTGTGTTACTAAACCTAGCTGGTCCTGAAGCGTGCGGACCGTTTTACTATTGAGCCTGCTGTTTTAGACGCAAACAGTCAGATCCAAGTGCCTGCAGAAACGATTGATGACCCTGCTGTCCTACTTGCAAAGTTTAGACAGTTGTGTGACCTCCCCTCGAACTCTATTATCGAACGTAACAAGTTTTTTGCTCATAAGCAACAAGTTGGCGTGCCAGTAGAGTGCTTTATCAGCGGCTTGAAACACATGGCTGCGCGCTGTCATTTTTTAGATTTATGTGATGAACTGATCCGCGACAAACTCGTTGGAGGTATGCTCAGTGACAAGGTGAGAGACGAATTACTTTGTAACACTGAACTGTCTCTAAATCAAGCCAAACCCGCCTGTCGGATTGCTGAGATAACGGCTTCTCACACTAAGTCTGTGATCTCCGGGCAGCACTCCAGTATAGTGTTAACTTTACAGACACCTCTTGTCATAACAAGCGTCTGCAGCCTTCCCCTGCCTGGCAGCAGAGAAGGTCTGCTGCTCGATGTCCTAATTGTAACTATGTCGGGAGTTCTGTATTGCTTATGGTAAAATTTGCAATTTCTGCATGAAATTCAACCACTTTGCAAAATGTTGCCGTTTCCGTGCGACTCAATCCGTCCCAAGGACGGGTTTGCACCTGTAACAACATGAGCTTGCTGATAACGAAAGCCAAGAGCTTGAGGAGCCACCCCCGCTCAGCTCTCTGCAAGTGAAGATAACAGTTCAGCCATCCACTCCCTCCTCCCTCCCTCTAATGAGCAACTTGATCCTGAGGTAACCATGTTTGTGAATAACAAGCCTGTGATCACTAAGATTGATCACTAAGAGCGAAATGTAATGTCATCTCGTTATCTGAGTTTAACAAAATACGTAGTGCTGAACATGTTAAAAAGGCCTCGGCCACGCTACAGGCCTACAGGGTGATGTTCTACACCTGCTTGGAGAAGCTGATTTAAACTGCATCATAGACTCACAGTCTCACACCCTGAAGTTTTATATCATCAAGGGAAATTCTGAAACTTTGCTTGGTATCAATGCATGCCACGATCTAGGCCTAGTCTACTTTGGCTGCGATGTCCATCAACTCTTTCTCGCTGGGGGCCCCACTCAGCAAATACTCTCACAATATAGAGAACTGTTTAACGATGAGCTTGGCAAGTTGCCCCTCAAGTACAACATCGCCGTTGATCCCAAAGTCACTCCTGTGGTTCGAGCACCACATTGTGTTCCGCATGCCATGCGCGACAGGGTACACAATGAGCTCAAGCTGATGGTCTCCCTGGGTGTCATTGCTGAAGTTACTGACCCATCTGACTGGGTTTCCACCATGGTGGTTGCAACGAAGAAAAACAAGGATGAAATCCATATCTGCATCAGCCCCAGGGATCTCAACACAGCTATCAAACTCCCACACTACCCTATGCGGACGATAGAGGAAGTTGCTGCTCAAATAGGCAACGTATCAGTGTTCACTGTTCTGGATGCCAAAAACTCGTTTTGGCAGATTCCGCTGGACCCAGACTCGTCCAACCTCACTACGTTCGGTTCCCCCTTCGGCCGTTACAAATTCCTGAGAATGCCCTATGGCATCAACTATGCCAGCGAGGTTTGTCAGCGCACGATGGAACAACTGTTTGCGGGGTATCCATGCGCCATCATTGTTGATGACATTCCCGTCTACGGGTGCAACTTGGCTGACGCCAATCTGAAGAGAGTGTTGGACGGTGCCAAAGACATTCAGCTCAAACTCAATCCCCTGAAGTGCAAGTTTCGAGTCCCGGAAGTTACCTACATCGGACACGTTTTCACAAGTTATGGTCTCAGACCAGACCCATCAAAACCTGCTGCTATCAACGAGATGCCGGTTCCTACTGACGTTACAAGTCTACAAAGGTTCCTTGGACATGTCAACTGGGGAAATTTATTCCCAACCTCAGCGACATATCTGCCCCCCTGCGGGAACTGACACACAATGACACTGCATGGTCCTGGTATCCGCAGCACCAAAGAGCTTTTGATATCCTCAAGTTGCACCTGGCCAGCGCACCTACCCTCACCTATTTCGCTTTGGAGTTACCAGTAACACTCACATGTGATGGGTCCCAGTATGGACTTGGCGCTGCTTGCCTGCAGACCACTACCGATACTACAAGACTGCAAGTCTGTTTCATATGCCTCTCGCACACTAACCGATATTGAACAACGTTACGCCCAGATTGGAAAAGAATTGCTTGCAGTGGTTTTCGCCTGCACGAAATTCAAAGACTTTATATTGGGGAAGTCTGTGACTATAGAAACAGATCACCAGCCGCTGGTCACCATCTTGAATAAACCCATTCGCGCTGCTCCGGCTCGCCTGCAACGGATGATGATGCAGCTGCAGCATTTTGATTTCAACATTGTCTAAAAAAAAGGCAAGGACATAGCTGACACGCTATCAAGGGCCCTACGCAAAACCAGCGAACAACAGCTCTCTAAACAGGACCAGTTCTCAGTAATGAAGGTATCGTATGTTCCCACTGATTACCTAAGCAGCCTGGCAGAGCACACGGCTGCAGACGAGACTTTACAATTGCCGTCTGCAGTCATCCGGCGTGGCTGGCCGGATAAACAGCACAACACCCTGCTCGCGATCTACCCATACTTCCTGGTTCGCGACGAACTGGTGTTACAGGACGGGATTATAGTCAAGGGCCACAAGGCAGTTGTCCCAGCTGTCCTCCAGGACAAGTACTTTGACGGCATCCACAGGGGCCACCCCGGTGTGGAGGCAACCTTACAACAGGCACAGAGCATGTTTTACTGGCCTGGTATGACCAAGTACATACGTGACAAAACTGAAGTCTGCGCCATCTGTAAAAGCCTGACGCCACACCAGCAGAAGCAGCCCTTACTGCCGCACTCGGTTCCTCCTCTACCGTAGTCCATGGTAGCCACCGACATAGTCGAATGGCATGGGAAACACTATCTGGTTCTTGTTGACTCTTATTCAGGCTGGTTTGACATTGATCTACTCCAAACCATCACATCTGAAGCAGTTATCCAGAAGTTGCAGCGCCATTTCTCCGTGCAGGGTTCCCCTGCACGCCTCCTATCCGTCAACGGCAGTCAGTTCACCAGCCAGCTTTTCAGAAACTTTGTTCAACGATGGGACTTTCGACATATCACCAGCAGCCCTGAGTTTCCGCAGTCCAACGGACTCGCCGAATGGGCCGTCCGAAGCGCAAAACAACTAATGGAGCGTTCTTACCTTGCTAAATCTGACGTCTACCTGGACCTGCTCAATTTAAGGAACATTACCCGGGATCCCATACTGGGTTCCCCAGCCCAACGACAGATGTCTCCTCAAACCTGTGCTGCCCTGCCTGTACCCCAGCAGTTTCTACAGCCACAGGTCCATTCTCCACCCGCAGTTCAGAAACAACTACAATTCAAACGTTTTTTCGACAAGTCCAGTAAGCCACTTAAACCTCTCTCCAGTGGACAGGTTGTTTGCCTCCAGACCAACAAGGGCTATGGCCGTCTGGGTCACATCCACAGCCCTGCCAAAGAACCGCGCTCCTACCTGGTTAGCGCGGACGGGGCCATTTACAGACGCAACCGTCAACATCTCTTCCTGTTAAGGAACCGCGTCTTGCGACTCCGCATCCAGAGGTCTCGCATTTTGTATACCCTCCCACTACCGGGCCGGCTGCTCCACTACCACAAACTGTCCATATGGTGCCACCTGTAGAAGTCCCCCGCGGCCTCTCCACGGCGTTCAGCGCCCAGCTCGCCTACTTCACCACTTCCACCCGGCGGGTCTCCGGTGCCATCCCCGATCACATCCCCGGTCCCTTACCCAGTCACTTCACCAGTGAAAGGAGGGGACGCGGATTTGTACCGCACACGCGCCGGATGAGTCAGCAAGCCACCCATTAGATACAGCGATTTTGTGTAACTATTTATACTTCCCCATATGCGTTATTAATGTTTCGGCTACTGTATTGTTTAGCCACCATGTTTCCACGTATCTATGCTTTATTTTGTTTCTATAAGGAAAGATGTGGATTGGTTACTTCCTACTAACCAATTACAGTGCTTGTTAGTAGTTGCTCCGCCCAATATGTGTTGATATTACCAAGAGCTTGCTTACGTAATTCAGTCTGAGTAGCTGCTAGTTACTGTAATGTCCTGCAGACCAATGCTGTAAGTGGACTTTAATAAATATGTGTTGTATCTTGACGTGTGTACGCCTCGACCCATTACACCGGCCCTCTGAGGCAGAGAATTCCACACTCAAGTTCAAGTTCAAGTGAGTTTATTGTCATGTGTCCCTGATAGGACAATGAAATTCTTGCTTTGCTTCAGCACAACATAACATAGAAAGCATTGACTACAAAACAGATCAGTGTGTCCATATATCATTATATAAATATATACACACATGAATAAATAAACTGATAAAGTGCAAATAACAGATAATGGGCTATTAATGTTCATAGTTTTGTCCGAGCCAAGTTTAATAGCCTGATGGCTGTGGGGAAGTAGCTATTCATGAACCTGGTCGTTGCAGTCTTCAGGCTCCTGTACCTTCTACCTGAAGGTAGCAGGGAGATGAGTGTGTGGCCACGATGGTGTGGGTCCTTGATGATACTGCCAGCCATTTTGAGGCAGCGACTGAGATAGATCCCCTCGATGGAAGGGAGGTCAGAGCCGATGATGGACTGGGCAGTGTTTACTACTCTTTGTAGTCTTTTCCTCTCCAGGGCGCTCAAGTTGCCGAACCAAGCCACGATGCAACCGGTCAGCAAGCTCTCTACTGTGCACCTGTAGAAGTTAGAGAGAGTCCTCCTTGACAAACCGACTCTCCATAATCTTCTCAGGAAGTAGAGGCGCTGATGTGCTTTCTTAATAGTAGCATCAGTGTTCTCAGACCAGGAAAGATCTTCAGAGATGTGCACGCCCAGGAATTTAAAGCTCTTGACCCTTTCAACCATCGACCCATTGATATGAACAGGACTATGGGGCCCCATCCTACTCCTTCCAAAGTCCACAATCAGTTCCTTGGTTTTGCTGGTGTTGAGGGCCAGGTTATTGTGCTGGGACCATATGGACAGTTGCTCGATCTCTCTTCTGTACTCTGACTCATCCCCATCAGTGATACGTCCCACAACAGTGGTGTCGTCAGCGAACTTGATGACGGAGTTCGCACTATGACCGGCTACGCAGTCATGAGTATAGAGTGAGTACAGCAGGGGGCTGAGCACGCAGCCTTGAGGTGCTCCCGTGCTGATTGTTATCGAGTCTGACACATTTCCACCAATACGAACAGACTGTGGTCTGAGAATGAGGAAGTCGAGGATCCAATTGCAGAGGGATGCGCAGATACCCAGTTCTGCGAGTTTGGTAACCAGCTTGGAGGGGATGCTTGTATTAAATGCCGAGCTGTAATCAATGAATAACAGCCTGACATATGAGTTTTTGTTGTCCAAGTGGTCCAGAGCGGAGTGGAGGGCCAGCGAGATCGCATCCACCGTTGATCTGTTGTAGCGGTAAGCAACTTTCTGTGAGGAAAAGTGTTTCCTCGTCTCCGTTCTAAATGGCTTACCCCTTATTTTTAAACTGTGGTCCCTAGTTCTGGACTCCCCCAACATCTGGAACATGTTTCCTGCCCCTAGCGTGTCCGAACACTTAATAATCTTATATGTTTCAATAAGATACCCTCTCATCCTTCTAAACTACCAAGATTCAGTGCATCCAATGCATCTTAATCTTCTGGATCAGCCTACCACGAGGGTCCTTGTCAAATGACTTACTAGAACCCATGTAGACAATATCTGTTGCCCTACCCTCATCAATCGCCTTCAACACTTCCTCAAAAAACTCAATCAAGTTTGTAAAACATGATCTCCCCTTGACAAAGCCATGCTGGCTACCCACAATTAGCCCATTCTCCTCCAAATATGAGTTAATCCAATGCCTCTAAGAATCCTTTCTAATAGCTGCCAATAACTAACGTGAGCAATTCTCTTAAATCTTTCCTTAATGCTTATGTGAAAAGTGTTTTATGTGGTGTGGCTGTTTGATAGGTTTTACTTCAACACTGCATTTTAGCAAAAAAGAAAATATATAAATAACATGCTCATGTGAAAGATAAATTATGCCTTTTAAATTCTGACCATAAATCAACCTCAAAATTGTAACAATATAAAATGTCAGAAAAAATTTTCAACATCAATGCTGGTCAATTTGGCTTTATTCTGCGTCGAGACTGAAGCAGATTCTGAATAATATTCACAGTGATGGATTTCATTGAAGACAATTGTTTTGGGTACTTATTCCCTGCATAACTGGTTGAGTTCTGAATTCAAATGATGTATCAGTCTGGATTGCTTTATTACTCAAATCAAATGCATTTGGAATATTCTGGGTTGTATTTGTCAATTTAAACAGTGAAAGCTGCAAATGGTCTCCAACTCAAACATTGATGTATTGTTCATTGATCACGGATTTAATATTTTAAGCAAAACCCTTGAACTGAATGTTGAGCATTTGACTGTATTTGACTTGGGAATAGTATTTCTTTTAGTTTGACTTGGATAAAGGATTAAGCATTGTTTGGCAATTTGTTAAGTGATCATGGTTCTTTAGTGCAGAGATCTGAATTCCTATATGAATGTATCTGACTGAGATGGATCATTTCTCTAAACAGCACCAATGCAACTGAAATAGTTTACAGCTCAACCAATGAATGATAGTACATCTACATTTGTGTTCAATATATAGCTTGACCAATATGTGTATACACTGAAAATAATGAATACTACAGAATTAGAATCAATTTTCACAGTAATATCCTGTCAAGTTTTAATTAACTCTTGACCCGAATTTGAAATTTCTCTGTCAAATCATTGTATTTTTGCCAACACAATCTATTTTCACTTATTTTTCTCCAATATCATTGATGAGTATAAAAGCAATGTGATAATGCAACTAGACTTTAATCCGGAGGCCTGGCCCTACAATTCAGAATTATAGAATCAAGCTTCCATTGTGTTAATTAGAATTCAGTTAATTAAAATAAAACTGAACAGAAATACTAAAGTTAGCAATTGTAACTGTGAACCTAACAGACAGTTGTGGTGCAACAGTTAAATTACAATAATTCAGTAATTTGGATGAACAATCCAGGGATCAAAGTTAAGAAGCCACCATGATAATTGTGGAATCAAAATTTGGCCTATAATCTGGCATTTGGAAAATAACAACTAGCCTTAGAAGTGATGACAGTAAAAGAATGAATGGATTTATGAGGGTAGATAAAAATGCTGGAGAAACTCAGCGGATGAGGCAGCATCTATGGAGCGAAGGAAATAGGCAACGTTTCGGGTCTATCCAGGTGGGGCAGAGGTTCACCTGCACCTCCTCCAACCTCATCTATTGCATCCGCTGCTCTAGATGTCAGTTGCTCTACATCGGAGAGACCAAGCGTAGGCTTGGCGATCGCTTCGCCGAACACCTCCGCTCGGTTCGCAATAACCAACCTGATCTCCCGGTGGCTCAGCACTTCAACTCCCCCTCCCATTCCGAATCTGACCTTTCTGTCCTGGGCCTCCTCCATGGCCAGAGTGAGGACCACCGTAAATTGGAGGAGCAGCACCTCATATTTCGCTTGGGCAGTTTGCACCCCAGCGGTATGAACATTGACTTCTCTAATTTCAGGTAGTCCTTACTTTCTCCTCCCCTTCTCAGCTCTCCCTCAGCCCTCTGGCTCCACCTCTTCCTTTCTTCCTCCCGTCCCCCCCTCACATCAGTCTGAAGAAGGGTTTCGACCTGAAACGTTGCCTATTTCCTTCGCCCCATAGATGCTGCCTCAGCTGCTGAGTTTCTCCAGCATTTTTGTCTACTTTCGATTTTCCAGCATCTGCAGTTCCTTCTTAAACGAATGGATTCATGAAATAACTAGTTCACTAATGTTTTTTTCAGGGGAAGCTATCTGTTATCCTTATCTTTATCTCCATGTGACTCTACTGAATGTGGTTTACAATTAAATGGGCTTGCAAGCTGCCCAGTTGTACCAATATTTCTCAGTTTAAACAGAGCAATAATAAACTGGACAAGCCACTTGGCATGGACTTGGAGGCCGAATCTGAAACAATGACGAAATGGAATACAATCAGGAAATAGATTTGTAGCAAAGAATTAAAAAATCAATGTCTCCCTCAATGTCAGAAAAATGAAAAAGTTGATCATCGACTTCAGCAAGCAGGGAGTACATACCAAAGTCTGTATCAATGGTGCTGAAGTGGTGATCGACAAGGGCTTCAACTTCCTAGATGAAAACATTATCAACAATTTGTCCTGCGCCAACCATAACTATGGCCAAAAACGCACACCAACACCCAAAAGGCTAAAGAATTTCGGCAAATCTCCAATGACTCCTTACCAATTTCTACTGATGCACCATAGAAAGCATCCTATCCAAATCGATCACAGACCACAAGGAATTGCAGTGAGTTCTGAATGCAGTCCATCCTTCACACAAACCAGCCTCCCCTCACTGGCTCCATCTATACTTCGAACTGCCTGAGGAAAACAGCTGATATAATCATGGACCACTCATGCCCTGGCCATTCTCTCTTCTCCCCTCAATCAGAGGTTATAAAATATTCAAAGCATGTACCACCAAATTCAAGAACAGCTTCTCTGCTGTTATCAGATTATTGAACGGACCTCTCATATGCTAAGGGTGAATTCTCAATCTTCCAATTTACCTTGTTGTGGCCTTTGCATTTTTAATCTGCATTTTCTCTGTAGCTGTAACAATATCTTCTGCAGTCTATTTTCTCTTTTGTATTATTGATTGAACTCGTCTATGGTATGATTTATCTGGAGATCACGCAAAACAATTTTTTTCACTGTATCTCTGATGCGTGACCATAATAAACCAATTATGAAATTTCTGCAGTGATTGAAAATCTAAGAATGATTATTCACATGTTTCACTTGAGGAAAAATCAAATTGTATGTGCATGATACAGTATGATTTGATCAAATTTCTGATCCACTTTTTTTTTAACTCATACATATTACTGAACCATTGCCCAAGATCGATTTATGTTAAACATGCAAAACAGTGAATGAGTTGAAACTTAATTCAGTATTTTTTTACAGAAAAGTCCTAGTAGCTAGATTCTGAACCCGACATAGTCTTTACTCAGTAGAATTTGTTGAGAAATACTGACATAAAGTGGTAAATGTTGCAAGGTCCCCAAATCATGGCAACGGGGAACATGATTTCAAGACAAGTTCCCACTTTGCAGAAATTTTCTGGCAATTATGTTACTCTTATTATTATTTATGCTGATATGATGAACACATGGTATTAAATATATATGCAGAATGTCGACTTCACTGGCACGACCAACATTTAATGTTCATTTATAAATAAATGTGCTGCATTTTTCTATGTTCTATGGGTTTTTTTTAATTGTACTTGCAGCTCACAAATGGTCTTCTATATGTTGGGGAAACCAGTTGCAAATTGATTGACTAATTTGTGAAACCCTGCCACTCAGACTCTACATGAACAAGAGTTTTCAGTCAGCTCTACTTCAGCTCCTTCACTCCTAGCCTCCTCTACTTAAAGCCAAGGAACTTTGCTGCCAAGGGTACATAAATGGCCTTCTGATTGGGCACATTGCAGCCTCAACGCTAACTATAACAATTTCATTTAATTAGCATTTCCGCATTTTGAGTTTAGGTTTCCAGCATTCAATTTGTGGGAAATAATTCTCCTTCATCTATTCTTAGCCTCTTCTCTACCTACCTATCATATATATTTTAATCTAATCATCGCCTTCTTTTGCTGTGCACTTTCAATGTTTGGGATTTAAATTACTCAGCCTTCCACACTAAAACACAGCTTACCATTTTATTTTATCCTCTTCATCCTTTTCTACTTCTTAAAGCAATTTTCTTTCCTAATTATTCCTAGTTTTGATTAAATTTTATTTAACTGCAACGTTCTCCACGGTTGCTGCTGAACTACTGGGTATTACCTATTTTGTATCTGATTCTATTTCAGGTTTTTAGCATTCATGGTATTTTGCTTTGATGGACTTCAACTTCAGTGTGTAACTATTCTGATAACTATATCATCAGCTTTTAATAGTTATGTTGCATTTTTGTTTCAGAGTCGAATGGCTGAAAGTTTGCGTCTTTTTGATTCTATCTGCAACAACAACTGGTTCATCAACACGTCACTTATCCTGTTTCTGAACAAGAAAGATCTCCTTGCAGAAAAGATCAAACGAATTCCATTGACGGTGTGTTTCGCAGAATACAAGGGTCAGAATACATATGAAGAAGCTGCTGTCTACATTCAGCGGCAATTTGAGGACCTGAACCGCAACAAGGAAACTAAGGAAATCTACTCCCACTTTACCTGCGCAACAGACACCAGTAACATTCAGTTTGTTTTTGACGCAGTCACTGATGTGATAATTCAAAATAACTTGAAGTACATCGGGCTCTGCTAGGCAATGGTCTATCTAATACTGAACAGAATCCATTCAGGATGCAGAAGGTCAACAATAAAATTAAACAGGAAAAATGCTAGATTTGGCAGTAAAAGATGACAAGGAAAATTACCACAGTGAAGATAACTGGATATGGTCTGACTATTGCACTGACTTGCTTAACTAATTCACTGAAGTTCTAGTGATTTGCAATCCAGTATCATGAGTTCCAGTATGGAATCATGAGAAACACTGTGATCTTTGAGATAATCTCTCATTTTTATGTGATATGACTGAGCTACAGTTTATTTGCTCTCTGCCATTCCTGACATCATACATGCAATCTACAAAATCAAAATCCAAGTTAGATGTATGCAGGTCAAAGAAAACTAGTCAACGTAAACACAGGCAACAGTTTTTTTCCTCATGTTCGGTTAAAAAAAGGGGTCACATATTATTTGACTCCTTGTAAATAAGAAATAATACAACAAAAGATTTTAAAGAAAAAAAAGAAATTAAACATTTAATTTACTTGATATAATTGATATGTGAAATGTTTCGTCCTCCATTTTTGTTCCGAACTACACACTACTCTTCAATCAACTGATACTGAGTTTACATCGCACTGGTCGTACTATAATGAAAATGTCTTATCGATCCAGTTCCATAATCCAGTACAGAAATTCTACAGGGAAGAGCGAAAAGAACAACTTGGAAACTGTGGAAACTGCTGTGCTCTAACAAACTTTTTACATTTGGGCTAGAAAATGGAGGAAATTAAGAACCACTAAAAAATATATGTAAGTTTTGCTAATCTGTAAAGTATACTGATACTACCATGACCTGTCTCAACTTGCTGTTTGGGTTTCTGTGACAATGAAAACCTTTTGATGACTGAAAAACACTTTTGTAACTGAAAGTGAAATGCTCTGCATACCGCATTGATTTTTCTCTCATTTTTTCCATGCAAAATTCACATGACAGAAGTATGTAAATACATTAGAAAATGTAAAGTACACAGTAAAATGAAAAAAAGCAAACAACATCTAGTATGTGAACCTTCAGTTAAGGGCTTTGAGACAAATTTTAAACACTGCTCACTTTAAGAAATGAAATAAAATGAATTATGTTATTAGTGAGAATATGTGTGAAAACCATCATTGTGAAGGTGATTTACTTTGCTAATATTTGTCTCTAAAAACTTAAAAACGGGTTTTATTTCTTGATATTAATGTGTAATATTTAACTTAAAACAATATCTGAGCATGAAATAGTTAATTTATTAAAAAACACTCTGGATTATATTTGTCATCCTGTTTACAAGATAAACAGGCAGAACAAAGGATCCATCAGTTTAAGAAAATAAACTGATACCCATTTTTTTCTGAGTCATGGGTAATAAATGCACAGTGTAATGGGCTCTGTGCATTGTACTCTTCTGCCAAATAATGCAATGATACTTCCTATTCACCTGGAATAAAGATCCTCGCAAAATTTTTGTGGGAAATGTTTCTCCTTTCTGCCACCTGCTGCTCTAATTCGAGAAGGGTTCAGGCACCCCTCAGCTGTGATGTCACCATGCTGGCTACGCAATTAAACATCTTATAGAAAGAATGCCAGGAGGCATTTTAATATGCTTTTCAAACCAGTAAAAATATCGAATAAAAATTGAAACACACAAAAATGGTTAAAGTAGCAAATAAAATGTTACAAATAAACATTTTGTGAATACAATGGGCTACAAAACTCTTCAATTCTTGGTGGTGGGAGCAGGTGCATGCTACTTAAAGGCCTGTCCCACGGGCAGGCGGTTACTGGCGGTGTAGCAGGAAGTTGGGACCGCTCGTGGAACGCCAGAGACCACGCATGGCCCGCGGGGTCGGTCCCACGCACACCGCCGGGACCGTATGTAGTTGGTGCTCACAAAAACCGACACTGTTCAAAAATGTTGGCCTACCGCACAGCCGCCGCCAGTACGATGCTAGCACCGCCAGAGCACCGCCAGAGCACCCCACAGTGCGCGGCGAGCATCACCAGTGCGCTGCGAGCCGTCTCGACGTCATCGCGTAGCGCGTTGCGTTGCGCGATGACGTCATCACCCGACGCCGCGCGACGTCCATTCCAGTCGGCCCGTGGGACAGGCCGTGCGGTGACCACCCGCATATGCGCGGCAACAGCTTCCGGTAAGGTTTAACTTAACGCATGCTCGTGGGACGCATCCGAGCGGCGCTCCCGCGACATACGCGCGGCGCTCCAGCGGTAGCCGCGCGGTCCCCGCTACCGGGGACGCCGCGCTTCACCGCCAGTAACCGCCTGCCCGTGGGACAGGGCCATTAGGTTACACAGAAGCAAAATCCTCACAGGCATATTGACAAGGCAGGATACATCAGGTTTTGCACACATTGTGCAATGAAAAGCCTCCCCTTTTCTGACTCTGTACAGGAGAGCTAGCAAAGGAATTCAAGTAAATTATGGATTGTTGTAAAATGGGGCTGGAGGCTGGGAAGAGAAAGGAAAAGGTATTGGAACGCTTCAGGAGAACTGGACCCTGGAGGGCAGGAGCAACTGGAGAAGGGGATGAAGGAAAGCAAGATGGTCCGCACTGATATTATCACTTTCCAGAATTGGTATACAGAAAGTGATGGTAGGCCTAAGAAAGCAATTATCATGATCCTGTGTTCTTCAAAAATCTTCTCTCCCTCTAATATCCTTCCATCTCGCTAAGGCCTACTGGTATGATACACTACTATTATGTTCCTGTTCTGTTGGAAGACTGCTTGAATTTCAAGGTAGGACCATAGTATGGAAATGGAATCAATGGTGGCAGGAAATCTGCGAGCAATCCATCTTGTTTACAAAATTAGACAGGAGCTACAGGAATGAAATAATGGTATATGGTTATATGGTTATATGGTAGTGAAAGTTGTATTCCAATTAGAATACCATTTCCACAAGGATGATCCCAACCATTATTCCAGCAGGATAGCAATCATTGTTACATGAACATTGCTTGATCATCTGTGACCATTTTGATCATGATATACTTTAGAAATAAATATGGCTCCTTTTAAAATTGATCAAATATTGAAGGAATAATTTGCAGTTTTTGATTGGAATCTGAACATGTGTTTGGGACATATATATTTTATGATTCCCAATTTTGCTTATGACTTGTTATTTTAATGAGTGTGTTCTGTATTCTGTGATCAACATTTTCTTGTTTATGATGTTTTCTCTAGATCTATTGTTCCCTTACATTAAATTTTGGGTGTTCAAGATACATCTTTTCACAATGAAGAATCCTAAATCTCTAGATAATCCTTGTTACCATTCTTTGAACTCCACCTGATGCAGGTGATTTTAAAATATACCCTCAAAATATACCCTTATCAATGAAAACATAGGGCTAAAAAAAAGCCCTAGGATTGTGTGATAAAGTCTTTATTGGGTAAGTCCTGTCTTGGTTTGTCTTACCAAAACACAGCACCACACATTTATCTGAATTAAACTCTATCAGCCATTCCTCGGCCCAATGGCCCAGGTGGATCAAGATCCGTTGTAATGTTTAATCCACTATACTACCCTTAATTTAGTGTAATCTGTGAATTTACTGACCATGCCACATATATAACTACCAAAATTGTTAATATAAAATACAAACAAAGTTCACCCAACCCATTTGTTACAGATCTCCAGTCTGTAAAATATCCTCCACCATCACCTTCTGTCTGCAACCTTCAAACCAATTTTGTATCCAAATGGTTACCTCAGCTTGGATCCCATGGGATCTAACCATTCAGACTAGCCTACCATGTGATACCTTGTCAAAGGCCTTGCTGAAGTCTATGTGGACAACATTTATCGCACTATCCTAATCAAACTTTTTGGTCACCTCTGCAAAACATTCAATCAAATTAATGAGGCATGATTTCCCATTTCCGGAATAGCCATATTAACTATCCCTAATCAGTCGCTGCCTTTGCAAATGCAACTTTCTCTCACAGTTCCTGCAATATCTTACTCCCCACTGATGTTAGGTTCAACAGTTTGTGCCTTAGGCTGCAGGCTTTTCTTATCTCTGTTAAAAATAATGATTTAGATATTTCAAATGTCAAAGACGTACGTGCCCTTGAAGAAAATCTTTAATTCACAAGGACAAAAATCTCATTCCAACCTACGTGCATTACATTCTATATTGTATATTATATTCTTACCTCTCATATCTAAAACTGAAAAATCATATAAATGGGAAATGATTCAAAACTAAACAAAATACTAATTTCATCCATCGCTACATGTATTTTTCTATGTTTTAAGTTGATATATTTTATGTATGTTATGTTCTATGCTTTCACTTATTACAACTTTGCTGCAGGCCAATATTAAAAATCAAACGGTCGCTAGTTTAAATTAAATCTAACATCAAATATACTGTAAATCAATATGGGAAGAAGAAAATATAACCGCACAGTTGAACAATCTCAGGATCCAAGGATGCCAGAAACATCTTGAGTACACTTTTTACATTGTCTGCCTTCATTGTCTTTTTTTACACTGTATGCCTTCATTCCATTGCTCTTGGATTTTGGTGCCAACACATGTATTTTATATGTTTCATTTTCTGATCATTTTTGTTAAACTATAACAATAATCATGTTTTTTCAATTATAATTGAACATTCATGTGAAACTGAAATGTTAGAGAATGCCAAAGTCTTGTAGGTTTTGGTGGGAAGAAATTGAATAACAGGAGATAATAGGGTCAAAGCACAAATAACAAAAAACAGAGATCAATGGTGTGCCAAGACAGTCCTGCTTAATAATTTTAGGGAGGAGGCAGAAGCAAATTGGTTGACTGAAGGAGACTGGAGATTATGGAGATCTCAAGAAGATATGAGATTAGTGAAAATCTGCGAAATGATGTCTGGCCAGTTCTGATGAAAATTAATTGACCTGAAGCACTAAATCAAATTTGTCTTCCACTCATGTGACCTGCCCTGCTGATCATTTCAAGCATTTCTATTTTTTAAATCCATTTTCCAGCATTTGCTGATTTTGTGCTGACTGGGGCTAAACAGGACTGTGCTGCAGAATGTGTGTTGGCATAATAATATGATTAATTATGCCCATTTGACCTTGTGTAAACCCACACAACATTTTTTAAGAGTAGATAGCACCAGTTCAAGCTACTTTTGATAAGGTAAAAACAGCGTTTGGGGTACATTATGGCTCTAGTAGACAAAATAAATCTTTCTTTAGGTTATTGTAGCACACTAAAAGATGGTGCAACATAGCCAATTCATATTTTCTGATGGAGAACAAGAAGAGTTTATTTTACTTTAGTTTAGTTTAGTTTATAGAAGCAGCAAGGAAACAAACCTTTCAGCCCACCAAGTCCATGCCGCCAAGCAATCACTCATACACTAGTTCTATCCTATGCACTAGGGAAAATTTACAGAAGATAATTTTTCTACAAACCTGCACGCCTTTGGACTGTGGGAGAAAACTGGAGCACAAAAAACACCGTCACAAAGGAAAACATTCAAACGCCTTACAGAGAGCACCCATAGTCTGGATTGAACACGGGTCTCTGGCGCTGTAAGGAGAAAAGATATCCTCTAAACAATAGTGTAAGTAAGTAAGTAAGTAATTTTAATTTATATAGCACTTTTAAATCAAATCACGTTGAAGCCAAAGTGCTTTACCGAGAAGAAATTAGATTTCCATACATCCAGTGGCGGACCGGGTCTAAAAATATTGGTTGCCAGGAGACAAAGGGGGCCCACTTCGTCAGGGGCCCACTTGATATAGGGGGCCCACTTCATCAGGGACCCACTTGCCATCGGGCAAGCAGACACCCTGGCCAGTCCGCCACTGCATACATCCATATAATTTTTTTTTTTTAAAGACACAGTACACTATAGGATTCAACATGAATTGTCCCCCCACAGCAGAATCCACTGTGAGGGAAGGCACCAAAAAGTCCAGTTCTCCTCCTCTCATAGTCCACCCGAGGTCGGGGCCTATTTGTGGCCTCCTCAGCCATTCCGATGTTTCAGGCCCTCTTGCCGGAAACCTGGAACTCCGACGTCGGGTGAACATTCCTCAGCGGCTTGGAAATGTCTGAAGCGGCCGCTCCCTCCCCGGAGACTGTGGCGCCCGTAGTCCTCGGGCCGCGCTGGTTGGAGCAGGAAATCTTCCAGCCAAAAAATGAAATACAGTGAGAGGAAGCAACTGTGAAAGTAAATGAGTGTGGCAAACTCTCAAGGCAATGGAAACAGTGATTTCATATGCAATTATTAATTTCCAATTATTTTTATATGCAGGATTAAAATCAGATATCATGTCCCACCAACATCAGAAATAGCTCTTGGATACATGTTAGACAGGGGCTGTACATGAATAAAATTGGACTAAAGACTTCATAGTGAGGGAGGGTTCAGTAATGATGAGGAGAAGGACTTAACATAATTTGGTGATGCCTTGGAAATCAAGATGTAGCCAAAAGTGAACATGTGGCACAAATGATTGGATTCTGGAATAAGAAACGGTATATCGTTAAAGGGCTTAGACCAGGGGTGGGGAACCTTTTCATGTTGGAATACCGCAGTAAGTTAGCTGTAATCTAATAAGGCCACATCCAAGAAACTTCAAATAGACATACTTCAAAATGTACATTATTTTGTTAAAATAGCCCTCATGACTTACTTTTTTTTTATTGTGGCCGTCAGTCGGGGAGGATTATTTTGTTGAATCTTCTTTTACTCTTTAGTATTTTAAATACGTTCATTTTAAGATTAAAATAAAAATAATAAAAAGCCAAACAAAAACATACTAATAAAAATAAAAGGATTTGTTCTACAAAATTTGGATTCATTCAAAAGGCCGCACTAAATGGCCTAGAAGGCCGCATGCGGCCTTAGGGCCTCAGGTTCCCCACCCCTGGCTTAGACCAAAGGGTAAAATGAAGTGAAGATAAAAGAATGATGTCTCAAAACAGAATAGTGTTAATTAATATTCTAAAATATTCTAAAGTGCTAAATATTCTTAAATTAACGTTGTCAGGAAAGATAGGGAAGGAAAAGAAGGTGAGATTAAAGTAATATTAATCAAGGAGATTACTGGAGAGGGAGCATAAAATAATCTATATGGCTACCATGAAGAAATAACGGTTCTGTGATTACATTTCTGGGTGTATCCAGCAGGTCACCATCAAGTGACATGTAGAGCAGAATATCTGCAATTATTTTAAGTGAAGCGTTAGTTACAAACAAATCTGGAAATGTGATAATAGGAGCCTTCAATATCCAAATATAGGATATAAATATTGTAAGGTAAGTAGTGGGATTGGTCAAAAATACATTTCCATCCGAATGAGGCAGGAAGCATTGCTGAATCAGTTTTTGGTGAATGAAATGGATCAACTGGAGTCAATGTTAATGAAGGATATGGAGGGGGCATTAATCATAATGTGACATGGTTTAGATGAAATATCAAAACGTATCTGGTACATTGTGAAACAGCAACTTTGTTTATATTATTCGAGAAAAAGGCTACGATTTAACCTAAAAGTTCAAAGGAGATATACAATATTCCCTTCCACCTATATTCTTTCTGCTGACAATACAATTTATTTGTCTTTTTGGACAAATTTGTCATTTGGACCCCGTTAAGGTCCAAACGAAATGTCGTTTCTGCAGCCATACATAACAAAACGAAGAAGACCCGAGATACAACACAATTTACACATACATCCATCACGGCGCTGTGATGGAAGGCAAAAAAACTTATCTCTCCACTGCACTCCACCCCACCCCCGATGTCAGAGTCAAAGTCAAAGCCCCCGGCGGGCGATGGTGATTGTCCCGCGGCCATTAAAGCCACGCCGGTTAAAGCAAGGTCGCGCACCGGGTCTTGGTGTTAGAGCCCCGGCGCGCGCTCGCAAAGTCCGGCGGCCATTCCACGCTGCGCGGGGCGGTGATGTAAAGCCCCGCTCCAGGTGCTCTTCAACCCCGCAACTCGGGCGGGAGAAGTCGCCGCTGCGGAAGCCCCGAAAAGCGGTCTCCCACTAGGGGACCCGCGGGCTTCCGGTGTTGCCGTCCGCCAGACCCGCGGTTGTAGCCTCCGAATCTCCGGGTGTCGGGTAGCAGCAGCGATTGTTTCCACCACAGCTCCACCCGCTCCGGACTCGGCCAGCCCCGCGACGGTGAGTAGTCCGCAGCTCCGCAACTGGAGCCCCAGGTCGTTCCTGCTGGAGGCCGCTCCACGGCCCCAACGACAACGGAGACCCGACAAAGAAAAGGTCGGGTCTCCCGTGCAGGGGAAAGATTTTAAAGTTTCCCCCCCCACCCCCACCCCCACGCCCACCCCCACCCCCACCCCCCCACACACATACCCCGACAAAAAAATAAATAAAAAACTACATAAAAACTACATAAAAACGAGACAAAAATAATAAAAAGACAGACGGACTGCAGAGGCCGCTGCAAACGAGAGTCGTGCCGCCCACCGACTTCACAATTCGCACCTCTTCTATCCTTATCTCACACTTTTTGTCTTTTCTTCTTTGGCCTTTGTCTAACCATATGCCAATCAACCCACCCCCCCACCACCTCTATCCACCGATCATTCACCAGGCTTTGTCCTGCCCCCACCTCTCTTCCAATTTTCTCCCTCACCACAATCAGCCTGAAGATGGGTCCTGACCCAAAACATCACCTATCCATGTTCTGAAGAAATGATGCAGTTACTCCAGCACTTTGCATCTTTTTTTGTACAAAGCAGAATTTGCAGTTCCTGTATCTCCTATCGACTATTTTAATTTATTTAATGTATATATTTTGACCAACATGAATTTCAATCCAAAACTAGTGTTGTGCACTAACTTGAGCTGGTGTTTCATCTTATTCCATTAAGACTGACACAAGTATTTGTTTAATTTCTCTTCAATTTTCTTATTCCCCAAAATAATTTCTCCTCAGAACTTACATTAACCTTTACTTTAATCCTTTCCTCTTTACATGCATATAAAACCATTTGTAGTCTCCATTTATATATTTCTTAAGATCATGCTTCTTCATCATGTTTTCCTTAGTTCTTTTATCAATGACGTTAAATTTGGTTCTAACCTTGGCGCCCGGTTTTAAAGTGAAACGACACACAGTGCTGGAGTAACTCAGCCAATTGAATCAGTCTGAGGATGCATCCCAATGTCACCTATCCATGTTCTCCAGAAATACTGACCTGCTGAATTACTCCAGCACTTTGTGTCCTTTTGTCTATTAACCATAATCTGCTGTCATAGACACCTCTCCCTCTGCTATGGTCCATTTATGTTAATGAGTTTATAACTCAATGCATTAAAATATTTCCTCATGCTTGTAACATTAACAGAGATAATAAAAGTGGAAGAGCACATTTTAATAACCATATATAGAATCTCTACAACTTTAAAGGGCTGAAAAAGTAAATTTTCAGGAAAAAAAGATAGAATAGAATGCCAATCCAATAGAATTGTCATCCAAACAGACAAGGTTTGAACAAAATTTCATTCCGTCATGACATTACAAAAAAAAACCAAGACACACACTTAACACAATTTACACAAACATCCATTACAGTGAATCTCCATCACTTCCTCACTGTGATGGAAGGAAAAAGTCTTATTCTTCCCTTTGTTCTTTTCCCGTAGTCCAGCAGTCCAACTGCAGCATCGAAGCGACTGGGGCTCACAATGTTAAGGCCCCAGACGGGTGATGGTAAGTCCCACGGCCGTTTTAAGCCGCGCGGGACAATGTTAGGCCCCGCACCGAGTCATTTAAACCCCACGATTCCGGCGGGAGAAGTTGCCGTTGCGGGAGCTCCGAAAAGTGGTCTACCACCAGGGACCTACGAGCTCCCGATGTTCCTGTCCTGCGACCGGAGCCTCCAAAGCTCCGAAGTCGGGTTGCAGCCACGCACCACCACAGCTCTCGCCGCTCCGAAGTCGACCAGCTCCGCGATGGCAAATCTGCAGGCTCCGCGACTGGAGCCTCAGGTTGGTTCCGGTTGGAGGCCGCCGCCAGCTCAACGATGGTAGGCCCAACGACACCGGAGACCCGACTGTGAAAAAGTCGGGACCGCGTACAGGGAAGAGATTAAACGGTTTCCCCCCCACACCCCCACATACACACAGCTAAAGAATAATAAAAATTAGAACCAAAAACATACATCTAACGGGACAAAAATTAAAAAAAGACAGATGGACTGCAGTCAAGCCACTGCCGTTAGGCGCCGCCACTTCGATTTATCTCAGGTTGAGATAATTACACAAATTGAGAATGGGTTGACATTTAACAAGTGTTTATAACATTATAACTGAGCAATGAGTTCCTAATGAACTGAAATCAATCATACTCTAAACCATGTTCTAAACAATGATAATTTTTGTAGATCATATCAAATAGCAGCTCAATTATCAATTACTGATAAAACATCAGAAGCAATCTTTGCGATTACATAGAAACATAGAAACATAGAAAATAGGTGCAGGAGTAGGCCATTCGGCCCTTCGAGCCTGCACCGCCATTCGATATGATCATGGCTGATCATACAACTCAGTATCCCATCCCTGCCTTCTCTCCATACCCACTGATCTCTTTAGCCACAAGGCCCACATCTGACTCCCTCTTAAATATAGCCAATGAACTGGCCTCAACTACCTTCTGTGGCAGAGAATTCCACAGATTCACCACTCTCTGTGTAAAAAATGATTTTCTCATCTCGGTCCTAAAAGACTTCCCTCTTATCCTTAAACTGTGACCCCTAGTTCTGGACTTCCCCAACATCGGGAATAATCTTCCTGCATCTAGCCTGTCCAACCCCTTAAGAATTTTGTACGTTTCTATAAGATCCCCCCTCAATCTTCTAAATTCTAGCGTGTACAAGCCGAGTCTATCCAGTCTTTCTTCATATGAAAGTCCTGCCATCCCAGGAATCACTCTGGTGAACCTTCTCTGTACTCCCTCTATGGCAAGAATGTCTTTCCTCAGATTAGGAGACCAAAACTGTACGCAATACTCCAGGTGTGGTCTCACCAAGACCCTGTACAACTGCAGTAGAACCTCCCTGCTCTTACATTCAAATCCTTTTGCTATGAATGCTAACATACCATTTGCTTTCTTCACTGCCTGCTGCCCCTGCATGCCTACCTTCAATGACTGGTGTACCATGACCACCCAGGTCTCGTTGCATCTTCCCTTTCCTAATCGGCCACCATTCAGATAATAGTCTACTTTCCTGTTTTTGCCACCAAAGTGGATAACCTCACATTTATCCACATTATACTGCATCTGCCATGCATTTGCCCACTCACCCAACCTATCCAAGTCACCTTGCAGCCTCCTAGCATCCTCCTCACAGCTAACACTGCCCCCCAGCTTAGTGTCATCCGCAAACTTGAAGATGTTGCATTCAATTCCCTCATCCAGATCATTAATATATATTGTAAATAGCTGGGGTCCCAGCACTGAGCCTTGCGGTACCCACTAGTCACTGCCTGCCATTCTGAAAGGACCCGTTTACTCCTACTCTTTGGCTTCCTGTCTGCCAGCCAGTTCTCTTCCACATCAATACTGAACCCCCAATACCGGGTGCTTTAAGTTTGCATACTAATCTCTTATGTGGGACCTTGTCGAAGCCTCTGAAAGTCCAGATATAACACATCCCCTGGTTCTCCCTTATCCACTCTACTAGTTACATCCTCGAAAAATTCTATAAGATTCATCAGACATGATTTACCTTTCATAAATCCATGCTGACTTTGTCCAATGAATTCACCACTTTCCAAAATGTGCTGCTATCCCATCTTTATTAACTGACTCCAGAATTTTCCCCACCACCGATGTTAGACTAACTGGTCTGTAATTCCCCGTTTTCTCTCTCCCTCCCTTTTTATTAAAGTGGTGGTTACATTAAGCTACCCTCCCAGTCCTCAGGAACTACTCCAGAATCTAAAGAGCTTTGAAAAATTATCACTAATGCATCCACTATTTCTGCGGCTGCTTCCTTAAGTACTCTGGGATGCAACTTATCTGTCCCTGGGGATTTATCGGCCCTTTAATCCATTTCAATTTACCTAACACCACTTCCCGGCCTAACCTGGATTTCACTCAGTTCCTCCATCTCATTTAACCCCCGGTCCCTGCTATTTCCGGCAGATTATTTATGTCTTCCTTAGTGAAGACAGAACCAAAGTAGTTATTCAATTGGTCTGCCATGTCCTTGTTCCCCATGATCAATTCGCCTGTTTCTGACTGCAAGGGACCCTACATTTGTTTTAACTAATCTTTTCCTCTTCACATATCTATAAAAACTTTTGCAGTCAGTTTTTATGTTCCCTGCCAGTTTTCTTTCATAATCTATTTTCCCTTTCCTAATTAAGCCTTTTGTCTCCTCTGCTGGACTCTGAATTTCTCCCAGTCGTCTGGTAGGCTGCTTTTTCTGGGCTAATTTGTACGCTTCATCTTTTGTTTTGATACTGTCCCTGATTTAACTTGTTAATCCACGGATGCATGTGTGAAAAATGTGGTAAATAGCAGCCAACAAGTTTTTTAGAATGTAAAAGGCTGCCGAAAAGATCTGTGGGAAGTAAAGTCCAAAGTAGTTTAAAAAAAAATAAACAGCTGGACAACTTTTAATAAGATTTGTCTTTAAAGTTATCTCAATTGTTCAAAATGTTGAATGAAATGTGGAAATAGAGAAAAAAGGGATGAGGAGAAATCCTTCATCTCAACCTGTGTTGCCAATTGATATCAGACAGCCCTTTCACACAAGCTGGTGTAGATACGAAGTGGCAAATAAAAATGAAAAACCAGAGCGGCAACGTGCCATATGGCCTTCATGCACACTTTGCCAACAAATTAGATCGACTGATCTAATCGTTTGGCCTCAACCCCGATCTTCTGTCTAATCCCTATAATCTTTAATTCCTCTACAATCCAAATATCTCTCTCCGTTCTTTGGACTCAGCATTCACAGGCTCATCAAAATATAGAATTCTAAGAATGCATAATCCTCTGAAGAAGAAAATAATCATTTTTTTCTCAGAAATTAAATGGAGGACTGTTGATTCTGAGATATGGCCTCTGGGTTTAGATTTCCTCAAGAAGGAAAGCACTGTCTCAAAAATCTATCATGTCAAGGTTCCCCAGCATCTAATATGTTTCAATGAGATCATCTCAGATTCTTCAGACTTCAAACACAAGACTCAATCTATTCAAACTGTCCTCATATGACCACTTTGTCCCAGAAGTAAAATTCAGTGGGCATGTTCTCTGATGCCTTCAGTATAATTATATTCCTTTATTAAATAAGAGACCAAAAACTGAAATGGTACAGTAAAAATCTGATCATTTTCAACTTATTATTCAGAAATCACAAGGTTCCTCATCCCGCAGTGCCTTGAAAACCACTGGTTCCCACTGTCCTCTGAAATCCAGAGTCCAGTTTTCAGATTCACTTGAAACTCAACAAGCTTGTTCCGATATTTATTGAAATTCAGAGTGTCTCCTATTGCTGCGCACCCTTTAATCTTATTGGGTCCTCTAAAAAAAATAGAGAGTGATACAGCATGGAAACAAGTCCTTCAGCCCAACTTGCCCATGCCGACCCAAGATACCCCATTAATGCTAATCCCACCTGCCTTGTATTGGCCCATATCTCTTTAAACCTTTCCTATCCACCTACCTGTCCAAATGTCTTTTAAATGCTGTTGTTTTAGTACCCGTCTCAACTACCTGCTCTGGCAGTCCAGTGCATGTACCCACCACCCTCTCTGTGAAACAGTTGCCCTCAGGTTCTAGTAAATCTTTCTCCACTCACCTTAAATGCATATCCTCTGGTTCTATCTACTTGCATTGCCACTTCCAGGGAGTTAATGGATACGGAACCTAAGACCCCTCTGTGCATCAATGCTGTTAAGGGTCTTGCCATTCATTGTATATTTTTCCCTTACATTTGATCTCCCAATGTGCAACACTCACACTTACTCGTATTAAACAGCAATTTCTCTGCTCATTTCCATAGCTGATCTATATCCCACTGTACACTTTGACAGTTTTCCTCATAGTCCATTACCCCAGCAACCAACCAATCTACTTTTACGTCCAAGTTATTTATATATCTTACAAACAGCAGGGATCCAGCACAGATCCCTGCGGAACTCCACTGGTCACAGACCTCCAGTCTGACTATTGTCCTTCACCACAAACTTCTATCTTTTACCAGTAAACCAGTTATGAATCCATATGACCTAGTCACTGTCCTTCTGGATCAGCCTACCATGGAAGACTTTATCAAAAGCCTTACTAAAATCTGCGTATGTACACACTGAGCAGCTGAATTTAAAAAAATGTAGGTCTTATAACATTATTTTTTTATTTCTAATGTGCTATTGGCCCCTTGATTCTTCCCAGAAATTTGCACATTCACATCCAACCCTATATAAATAATGCAGACATACATTTCAGTTATTCAATGGTAATTCTGAGTCACTACTTATGCATGCAGCCAATACATCTATCTGTAAAGTACAGCAATTCATCACAAAAAGAATGAAAAAGGAAAAAAATCCTGCCACATTCACCTTGTAACAGTTCACTGCAGCACACTGATAGCATACCAGTCAGCCATATGAATCAACTTATGCTCATGCTATAACACATTCTAATTGTTGGCCTGACATAGAGAGAAAATAGAGGAAATAGAAAATAAAGTCATCAATGTATCATGCAGTAGAAAATGAATTTGGTGGTAATGGAAAACAGGTGATATTGCATCATCTTTTGCTATACACCCCACTTTGTATTTAATTCCATTGACGTCAAGGAATTGAATATGGAATACCATCTATGTTGTACGATCACTTAAAATGAATCACTACCTTCATGAATTAGAATGTAAATCAAGTATTTGACAACCACGAAATGGAACTGAAATTGAAAATGTTTTGTCTTTTTAACTTTAAGAACTACTATTACTTTTTAATAGCTATCATTAAATCTATCAGTGACTTAATTGATTTTGTGCTTAATTATGCTTATTTCCCCATCTGTGCCTACAAAGATGTTAAGAAAAAACACAAAAGGTTCACAGATCCATAAAGTCCATCATGAATAGCATTTCTCAAGCTTCCCCCCCCCCCCCCCCCCTTACATCATTCTGTACATAATTTATACACACAGTCATTGGAGTGTTTTTTATGTGCTTCCAAAATGCAGAATGCTAAATTGCTTTGTAGGCAGCACAAAATCGATACTTGTTTTGCTTTAATTTACACTTGCTTTATAAAAATCAACCCTTGAGGCAGATTAAACCTGTTAAATATCATGTCTCTACAGAATTGTTACCATGTTACTTAATTACCATATTATAAAGTGGATGATTAAGCTTTGCAGGCAGTTAGGGGAAATAACCATTATTAAGCAACAAATATTTAAAATATTAGTGATAAGATTAATGTGACATATGTTTAAGGTGCATGACACCTGGTACGCATGTATAAAATGTAAAATATAACATTAATTCAGGAGAAAATTTATGCATTTTGGAAATTGAAAGTTAAACAAATGCATCTATTGTATAACAAATCATATATCGTGCAGATAATTACCAATATATTTTTAAATACATCGCTATAAAAGTAAAAAATCATTGAACAAGAAGAAAACTGGAAATCTTTGATAATTTATTCCAATAAATATTATGTAGGTGTCAAATTAGAAAATTGAAAACAAATATAACCCTTCTAAATTAATTTGGTTTAAATCAATATGTGAGTGAGCCGAGAAGATCATAAGATCTCACACATACTTCCAACCTCTCTGATGTCCAGATGTTGGACTAGAAAATCGGACCTAAGCAACCCAAAACTAAATAAAATATTATCAACCTGGTTGCTGGATATATGGTTTCTAGCATGCTCCACAATGAAATGACGATCTATGACACAAGCTAGGGTCTTACATAAAAATGGTGGCAAGACATCAGTTGGAATCTATTAAATCATGGTTCCACTATTGACTGGATAGAATTTCTGAAGTGGGGTTAGGAGTTATGAAACCTGTAGATATGGCTTTCTCCACATATTACAAAATGTAATTTTTTTTTCTCTCCCAGCAATTCTCCAACCAGATTTAGCCAAATGAACAAAGTTGGACCCCTGTCCTGTATAAAGTCTGGTGCTGTGTAGGATTGTGGGAGTTTGAAAACTGAGGTGCAAAATCCCAATACTGGGCAAGTACAGATCTTGATGGAGAGTTGGTAATCCTGGGGTAAGCAGGGTTCCACAAACCTGAGGGAGGAAGCTGCTGTGCCCAAACGCCTTGAAAGGAGGAAGAGCTTCCTCATCATGTGGGGATGGGGGTGGTGGGTGGAGGGGAGGGGAGGGGAGATGTGGGTGACAGGCAAATGCAATGTGTAATGAGAGAAAATATTTGCTTCAGCCAAGGTTCCTGCCCCATAAATAGTGCTCGAAAGATATTTAATTCTTCTGCTTCTCAGTGGATACCATCTGTTAGCTGCCAGCTGTGCCGGGACTCTACCAGCAGGTCAAGGTTAAACTTAAAATGGAGATAAATTATGAAACATAAATTTTAGTTTAGAGATACAGCATGGAAACAAGCCCTTTGGTCCACCGAATCCATGCCAACCATTGATCACACGTAGTTCTATGTTATCCCATTTCGCATCCTACACACTAGGAGTAATTTACAGAAGCAGATTAACCTACAAACCTGCACATCTTTAGAATGTAGGAGGAAACTGGAGCACCTAGAGAAAACCCACGGTAACAGGGAGAGTGTATAAACTCCGAACAGATAGCACCCAAGATCAAGATCAAACCCAGGTCTCTGGCACTGTGAGGCAGTAGCTCTACTACTGCGCCACTGTGCCACTCTTTGGTTGGTTGGTTGCAATGTCTAGTTGCAAAATCTATGTCTCCACTCTCTATGGAAATCTGTAGATTTGTGGCTGGAAATGTCTTGCTATAATGCTCAAAATCAATCATTCAAAAAGAACGAACCCTAAATATAGTAACTACAAGAGCTCAGAAATGAATTGAAATTATTCAGATTAGAAAACCTATGGAGAATATAGCTAAATTAGAAAGTATTAAAATAGGCAAAGAGATCATGAAGCAGAATTGTACCATATAATACAGGTGGACAACAGGGACTCAATATGTCTCAATGCTACCGTGTTTTCTACACATTGCCAATGCTATATCTGCTGTTGTTGGCTTCCACACATAACCATGGGACCAAAGAAAAATTACACAATTTAGCCCGCCTAAACTTCTTTGGATGAAGGTCATTGGGTGAAGATGGGCACTAATTAGCTGTGCGGGAAATAGTTCAATCGATTCAACTTGTTATGGATCACAAGGATTTCCTCAGAGAAAGTCATGCTACTGGGAAGTACATGTGACTCATTTACCCCGAGGTATTGTGCAGCCAGCATTGCCCAATGGATCATGGAGCACAGGGGCTATCCTCTATTTCCATGGCTGCTGACACCAGTGTGCATAAGCTATGTATGCAAACACCAGGACAGCAATAGAAAATGCAACTGACCTCCCCCAGAAATGGTTTAATTACCTGAATCAGTCCAGGTGATGCACTGTAATAAAGGCAGTGGTGACTGCATCATTTTATGATGCGTACATAAGAACGTAAAGAAAAACTTACCATTAAGAATTTTATGTCTTCACCCCCATTCAATAAAATCATTATTGATGTGTTACCTGAATGCACCTCCCTTAATAAACCTATAACCTTTGATTCCCCAATAACCAAAACTATATCCATCTCCGTCTTAAATTCCAATTCACTATCTTCTGGATGAAGAAATTTCCTTACATTTAGTCTAGGACATCAAATTTATTTCGATGAGTCCACTCCACAAGCATTCTCAAACCTGAAGATAACCCATGTCATCATATTTTACCAGGCTCTTCTTGCAGTGGGCCAGGCTGGTGTCCTAGTCCTTTTGGTGTACAATTTATCACTTCTGGTATTTACCCCATTGACCAGGATTTGCATGCCCCTTTAAATGAATGTAGGTGTCTATCTCCCTCTTCCCTGCAGTCTGGCTCCTCTGTGCAACCCATAATTTAGATTGATGAAGGTAGGGTGGTGGATGTTGTATACGTGGATTTTAGTAAGGCTTTTGATAAGGTCTCTCATGGCAGGCTGATCCAGAAGATTAAGATGTACGGGATGACTTGGTCGTATGGATTCAAAAATGGCTTATTCATTGTGGTGGAAGGTAGATATTCTCTGGAGGTCTGTGACCAGTGGATTTCTGCAGGGATCTGTGAAGGGACCTCTGCTGTTTATGATAATTAATGACATAGATATAAATGTAGATGGATTGTGAGTGAATTTTCTGATAACACCAAAATTGGACGAGTTGCAGACAATGAGGAATGCTGTAAGAGGATACAGTGGCATGTAGATCAGCTGCAGAAATAGGCAGAGAAATGGCAGATGGGGTTTAATCCAAGCGTGTGAGGTGTTGCACTTTTGGACGTTGAAAGTAAGGGCAGAGTATACAGTTAATGGTAAACCATTTAACAGCATTCATGTCCACAGTGATCCTGGAGACCAATCATAACTCACTGAAGGTGGCAGCACAAGTAGATAGAGTGATAAGGAGAGGCATATGGTCTGCTTGCCTTTATTGCTAGGGTAATTGAGTACAAGAGTCAGGAAGTCATGAGACTTCGGTGAGACCGCATTTGGAGTATTACACGCAGTTCTGATCACCCATTACAGGAAAGATGTGGAGGATTTGGAGAGGAGGTTCCCGAGAATACTGCCTGGATTAGAAGGTTTAAACTACAGGGAGAATTTGGTTAGGATTAGATTGTTTTCTCTGGAACATTGGCGATTGAGGGGAGTCTTGATAGAAGTATATACAATTATGAGAGTAGACAGCCAGGACCTTTTCCCAGGGTGGAAATACCCAACACTAGAGGGCCTAGCTCTAATGTTTGAGGGGAAACATATTGGGGCAAGGTTCTTTTTTCAGAGAGTGGTGGGGGCTGGAATGCATTGCCAGGATAGTGATGAGGGTATATACGATAATGGGATTTAAGAGTCTTTTAGCTAGGCACATGAAGAGAGTCAGGGATGTTTTATTGTCATATGTCCCATATAGGACAATGAAATTCTTGCTTGCTGCAGCACAACAGAATATGTAAACATAGTACATAACGGGAGAAGAAAAAAAGTCCAGTGTGTGTATACACATGCACACATACTCAATCTCAATAAATAGCAAATATAGTGCAATAATAATGATAGTCTGTTGCAGTTTAGAGCTTATTTGTTGTCGTGTGTAATAGCCTGATGGCT
>CM075980.1:11422988-11457150 GCA_038087875.1 Malacoraja senta | reverse complement strand
GCCCTGGTCCAGTCTCTCACTCACTCACACCTCTCCCCCGCCCCCCCTCTGTGGCAATGGTGGTCCCATCTTCCCGTCCCCCGGCTGCGACTGTCCGTCTCCTCCGCCACCGCCGCCGGCCTCACCCTCACGGCCCTCTCGGAGGAGATCTTCTCTACCAGGTCATCCAAACTCGTGGTGCCCACCGTGATGAACACTGACTCCATCCCCCCTCCCCCCTGGCCCGGCAGCGAGCAGGCAGGTGGGTGGGCAGGGCGGGGACGGGCCAAGCGGCAGCAGCGGGCGGGCAGGGCAGGGACGGGCCCGAGCGGTAGCAGCGGGTGGTCAGGCAGGATGGGGACAGACCGAGTGGCGGCTGAGCCGGAGTGGGCAGAGGGAGGAAGAGAGAGTCAGGTTGCAGGGTGGCAGAGCAGTTTGCGCGGAGTTTGAGTAACTCACACACACACAATGCAAACTGGTCCAATCATCAAATCAACAAGATGTAAACCACGGCTAACAATGAATGACCTGTGGAAGAAGGAACTACAGATGCTGCTTTTTATGGAATGAGTGACTGAAGGTAGGGGAAGAAGAGGGATGGAGAGGTGAGGCAGGGATTGGGGGAGGGGAGGACAGGCGGAAAGATCCTGGGGAAGTTAGGTGGGAGAGTGGGGGGATTGATGAGGTAGGAAGGGAGAGGGGGGAAAGTGGGGAGGTGAGGAGGGAGATTGGGGGAGGAGGTGGAATAGAGGGAGAGGAGGGGGGGATTGGGGGAGGTAGGGGTGGGGAATAGAGGGAGAAGAGGGCAGTGGGGAGGTCAGGAGGGATAGCGGGGGGGGTTAGGGGGAGGTGAGGCGTGGGGGTTAGAGGGAAAGGAGGGGGATTGGGAGGGGAGAGAAGTTGTGGAAGGAGGGAGGGTGAGTGAGGGTAGGGGATAAGAGAGGGAGGGATGGGGAGGGGAAAGAAGAGGGAGGGTGAAGAGGAGAGGGAGGGAGTGCTGTGGGATGAGAGGAAATGAGCCGCGTCTGTGCAGTTAGGGGCTATGCGTGAGTGGTGGAATATGGCGTTGGGGGGACGGGTTGTGTTGGGGGAACGGGTGAGTGGTGGAATATTGCGTTGGGGGAGCAGACCCAACGGATCTGCACTTAGTTTAGTACTCATATAAATCTTCCAACACATTGAGGAACTTTGGATAGGAAAGGAGGATTGAAGGTAAGTTGGAGTTTGCAGGGATGGAAGCCTCAAGGTAACGCAAATACACACGGAACTATCATATTCAGTGTTTGGGACAATAATTAATAATGTGAAGGAAGGAACCGCACGCAGATGCTGGTTTACACTGAAGATAGACACAAAATGCTGGAGTCACTCAGCGGGCCACGCAGCATGTTTGGAGAAAAGAAATGGGTGACGTTTCGGATCGAGACTCTTCTTCAGACTGATAGTCAGGAGAGAAGGTAACTGAGGTATGAAAATGTAGAGAATAAATCAGAGCCTGCACTGCAACGATGGCCAAATTAATAATCCAGCAGCCTTATCACATACGGAACTGTACAAGGAACTGCAGATGTTGGCATTTTGGGCAAAACACAAAGTGCTGGAGCAACTCAGTCTGAAGAAGGGTCCACACCCAAAACGTCGACTATCCAATCCCTGCACAGACGCTGCTGGCCCGTTGAGTTACTCCTGCACTGTGTGTTTTGTCACAGACTGTCCCTGCCCGAGGTGTCTGAGTTGGCTCCGCGAAAGAGCTAGATTGTAATCTTTGTACAGGAAATCTCTCAGAGATCATTTGTCGCTTTTACTGAAACGACATCAAATTGACTGCCTAAATTAAGACGATCAATGATTGTCGCAGATGGCAAGGACAGGAGTAAAGGCAACAGTGGGAAGGAAACCCGAACTTCTGTAGTGCAGGAAGGAAGGAACTGCAGATGTGGTTTACACCGAAAATAGATACAAAAATGCAGGAGTAACTCAGCGGGACGGGCAGCATCTCTGGAGAGAAGAAATGGGTGACGTTTCGGTCGAGACGACCCATAATGTCATCCGTTCCTTCTCTCCAAAGATGCTGCCTGTCCCGCTGAGTTACTCCTGCATTCTGTGTCTATCTGAAGTTCTTTATGCAGGCTCCTCCTATCCTGACGTCAGGATAACCTGAGACGCTAGTTGCCATGGAAGCTGGCAAGAGGCGAAGGTGCTGGAAGATGGTGGTTTCTATGTAGACGTTTGCATCCGTAAACTTTACACTGACTGGCCCCGGATCGGCAAAAAAAAAGTTAACATGTGTTATCGCCTTTGAAGAAAGGAGTTGGCGCAATCCGCGACCCTGCAGCGCGGACCGCCCCTGTTGTGTGTGTGTGTGTGTGTGTGTGTGTCGGGCTGCCCCGGGCTCTGTGTGTTGGTTTGGCCGCTTGGCCTGATGCCCCTCTCGGATTCACCGCAGTGAACTGGAAGAATTTCTTGCAGGAAACAAAACAGGATGAATAACGGCGTCCTGTACGCCCCTCCTGTCAGCAGGGACCGAGTGATCGCCAGATTCCCCGAGGTACGTCTTTAATAGTTGAACCTATTATATACAACTGCTCCAGTTTTGGATGGCGGGGAAGGCGAAGGTGTTGCCTGGTGATGGCAGTTTTCTCATCACGTTAGAACTGCAGCCAAAGCAGCAGCAGAAACCAGAAGTCAGTGTCTGCTACAGAGCGCCCCCTCAAAGTTGGCACACGATGGTGTACCTATGTTTTCAAGGGAACCAGCTGATTTAATTTTGGACTGGATTCAACAACGCCGATGTGGATGGTCAGGAGTTTTATTAACTCTCACCACCTCCACCGCACGCACACACATTGCTTTCATTTTAAGCCAATGATTAATAACACCATTAGATCTCAGCGCGGTAAATTACTTTTAATTACTTTAAAAGTTTTTTTTCCAACTGCAGATGCCATATCCCTGAAATTAAAATTAAAAAAATGCTGGTAATGCCAAGCAGATCAGGCAGCATGCGTGGGAGAAGAAACAGTGTTAGATCGATGAGCTTTTTTTTCAGAACGGAAAGTTGTTGATCAGTAACAATAATTGTTTCTCCCTGCACAGACACTGCCTGACCAAGACTCAAGTGTATTTAATTGTCATATGCACCGGGAATGGTACAATGAAATTCGTACTTGCTGCAGCTTTGCAGGCACATCAACCCCACAATACAACAAATAAATATGCAATAAGCTATGGTACAATACATTATCAATAATACTAGGTAACCAGACCATAACAGTGCAAGCTGAGGTACGTGGTATAACTCTTTAACAAAGTCCATAATAATTCAATGTTGAGGTAGGATTGTGGTTAGGATTGCACAGTGTGGCTCAAGAGACTGATGGTGGCGCAGCGGTAGAGTTGCTGCCTTACAGCGCCAGGGACCCGGGTTCGATCCTGACCAAGGGTGCTGTCTGTACGGAGTTTGCATGTTCTCTCATGACCTGTGTGGGTTTTCCCCGGGAGCTCCAGTATCCTCCCACACTCCAAAGTCTTACAGGTTTGTAGTAAGCAGCATCTCTGCAATGAAAAACAAATGTAACATTTCACTGGAGTAATGAGAAAACAAATTATGACACAAAATGCTGGAGTAACTCAGCAGGTCAGACCGCTTCTCTAGAGAACATGGGCAGATAACGTTTTGGGTTGGGACCCTTCTTCAGTCTGAAGATCACCCATTAACCTCTTACGCTCCAAGGAATAAAGCCCTAGCCTACCTAATCTCTCCCTAAAGCTCAGGTCCTCGAGTCCTGGCAACATTTGCGTTACAAACAAATGAAGCACTAAATTGAATACTTAGAGAATTAGAATTGAAGAGTAAATAATATGTACTAAGTTTATGCATCACCTTGGTTAGACAAAAGAAATAGAAGTAGGATCTGGGGGTCCTTGTGCATCAGTCACTGAAAGTAAGCATGCAGGTACAGCAGGCAGTGAAGAAAGCGAATTGCATGTTGGCCTTCATAACAAGAGAAGTAGGTGTTGGAGCAGAGGTCCTTCTGCAGTTGTACAGGGCCCTAATGAGACCACACCTAGTATTGTGTGCAGTTTTGGTCTCCAAATTTGAGGAAGGACATTCTTGCTATTGAAGGAGTGCAGCGTAGGTTCACAAGGTTAATTCCCAGGATGGTAGAATGGAGCGGCTGGGCTTGTACACTCTGGAATTTAGAAGGATGCGAGGGGATCTTATTGAAACATATGAGATTATTAAGGGTTTGGAAGCTCTAGGGGCAGGAAACATGTTCCCGATGTTGGGGGAGTCCAGAACCAGGGGCCACATTTTAAGAATAAGGGTTAAGCCATTTAGAACGGAGATGAGGAAAAACTTTTTCGCACAGAGGGTTGTGAATCTGAGGAATTCTCTGCCTCAGAAGGCAGTGGAGGCCAATTCTCTGGATGCTTTCAAGAGAGAGTTAGATAGAGCTCTTAAAGATAGCGGAGTCAGGAGATATGGGGAGAAGGCAGGAACGGGGTACTGATTGTGGATAATCAACCATGATCACAGTGAATGGCGGTGCTGGCTCAAAGGGCTGAATGGCCTACTCCTGCACCTATTGTCTATTGTCTATTCATGACTCTTGTTTCCCCTTTAAGATCTATCATTCTCTTACATATATTTGTAATGGCTCAGAATATAGAGCTTTCTGGATTATAGACTACATTTGGAGTTCAACAACCATTTTATTCAGAGATACTACATGGAAATGGGTCCTTCGGCCCAATGAGTCCACACTGACCATCCAGTACCTGTTCACACTAGTTCTCCTTTATGCCATTTTCGCATCCCACTCTACACATGAGGACCAATTTTACAGAGGTCAAATAACCTACAGACCAGTACATCTTTGGGATGTGATAGTTTATAGCTCTATCTACGGCCCTTGTTATGCAGTTTGCCAGGACCCTTGTCCCAGACAGATTAAAGTGGAGTCTGTCACATTGAGATTTTAGTTCCGTTTAGTTTATTATTGTACCAAGGTACAGTGAAAAGCTTTTGCTGCATGCTGTCCACACATATTCTTCTATGGGTCCTGGGAACTTATTAGGAATATTGCAGTAAACATTGCTAATGTAGTTTATAAAAACAGTCTATGGGACCAAAGCACTGTCCCCTCTGTATTAAATCAGATTAGAATGAAACATGTTACCAAGGAAACTGCTGCAAGATTAAAGGAGACTTAAGCTTCTGTATCAGGAATAACATTGCTGTTGATTTAGGTTCAGTGGTTTAGGTAGTTGTCACATTTCTTCCCTGTTCTCTGCATTTTATTGTTGCTTGCATTTTATTAATCTACTTTGACCCACAGTCAAAGTAGATTAATTGAAAGCTAAAAAGTAGGTAGAAATGAAGGTAATTAACAAATTGGTTTTCAAGCAGATTGTTCTCATCTTCAAGTAAATGTATGCAGTACATTTGAATTACTTGTCTTCCAAACATGAGATATTGCTCAAGCAAACAACGTTGATAAAGGATGATGTTGAGGGTATGTGGGCGTGACTTCAAGAGATCTGTTTGGGAGAGGCATATGGGTTGGAAATCAGAGAAAAGTCTTTCAGGACTTGCTGGAGTTTCTTGCTCTCTTTTCTCTCTTTTTCTTGTTCTCAATATCTTACCCTTGTTCATGTCTCCCTCCCACCACCTCCTTCTTGCTCCCTTCCCTCTCTCTCTCATCACCCTTCCTCTCATCGCCCTTGCCCTCTTGTCTTATTGCCTTCGCTATCCCTCCATCTCCTTTGCTCTAACCCTCACTCTGGTCGTTGTTCATGCTCTCGCCCCTGTATTCACATTGTGCCAGCCTCCTCTTCTTCATCCCTTGCCCTGGACCACTGTACCAAACCATGTCCTCCCCCACTCCAGTGCAACCCTCACTGGTGCCGTATATCTGTCCCTCCTTCTGGATCATCCCCTTTGGACACCAAACCCCCTGTGAATAACCCCTTTATCTCCCACCCCGAACACCCCCCCCCCCTCCACTTGAACACCTGCCCTGAATCCCCACCCAAGAACCTCCCATCACTCTGGACCACCAAACTCTGAACATGCCTTCCCCTAGGGACCAACACTGTCCCCCTGAGACTACCACACCTCCTCTGGGGCCACCACAGCCCTCAGAGACCACTACACCCCATTAGGAGTAACCCTCCTCTGGGACCAACCCTCTCTTTGACGCATCCTCTCTTTTCCCTCCTCTCTCTCCCCCCCTGTCTGCCCCCTCTTCCTTTCTCCCCTAGCCCACCTATTCTTCCACTCTCCTTTCTCCCACTTCCCCCTCTCCCTCCTTCCCCTCTCCCTTTCTACTCACTCTTTTCCCTCTATTCCCCCCACCCTCCTCCCCATTACCCCTCCCCTCTTCCTGCATTTTCCCCTTCTCTTCTCCCCTTTTCCCTCCTCCTGCACTCCTCTCTTCCATCCCTTTCTTCTCCCCCTGTCTCTTATCTACTCTTTCCCCACTCTTCCTCCCCACTCCCTCATCTCTCCTCCCTCTCTTTTCTCTCTTTCCTGCCTCTTCCCCCACACTCCCCCTCTCTCTTCATGTTTCTGCCGCTTCTCCTTTTCCCCCTCTCACATCTCTCCCCTTCATCCCCCTCTCTTTCTACTCCCCTCTCCCTCCTCCCTCTCATCCTCCCCTCTCTTCCCCTCCCCTGGGCCACCTCTCAAACCTATTTTTCACTCTCCTTTTTCCCCCTTCCCCTCCTCCTTTTCTATCCCCACACTTCTTCCCCTTATTTCCCCCTCTCTTTTCCCTAAACTCATCCCCTTCCCCCTTTCTTTTCCCTCTCCCCTCCCCTCTTTCTCTATCTTCTTTCTCTTCCCCTCTCCTCCGCTCTCTCACCCCTTTACCCTGCACTCCACCCCTCTCTCCCACTCCTCTCCACCCCTCCCTTCTCCCCCCTCTTTCGTCCCTCTCTCCTCCCCACTCTTCTCCCCCATTTTCTCTCTCCCCTTTATCTTTCATTTTCTCTACCCCTTCTCTCTCTCCTGACCCCCTCTCTCTCTTCCTCCTCATCTCCCCCACCTCTCTATTTCTCCCTCTCCTCGCTCTCTACTCCCCCACTCTTTTCACTCTCCTGCCCCTACTCCTTATACCCTTCTTTATCTTCCCCATCACCGCTTCTCCCTCATTCCTCCCTCCATTTCTTCCCCCTCTCTTTCCCCCTCTCTCTTCCATCCTATCTTCCCCCTCCTCCCTTCCCCCCCTCTCTCTCTCTCCCACCCTGTCTGCCCTGTCCTCTCCCTCCCCTATCCCATCCTATCTGCCTCCCCTCCTCTCCCTCCCCTCCACTCTTCCCCCTCCCTCTCTTCCCCCCTCTCCCCTTCTCTCTCCCCCTCTGTCCCTCCACTCTTCCCTCCTCTCCCACTCTCTCTGCCCCCCTCACTCCTTTTCTCCCCTTGTCTTCCCCTCCCACAGCCAATTGTTCTCTGTCCTCTCCGCCCCTCCTTGCTGTGCCCATTCCCTTCTCAACCTGGTCCTCTCACCCTCACTAGCCTAGAGGAGGGTGATCATTTCTGGTCTGAAGTGCTGTTGGTCGAGAAGAAGTTTGAGTTTGGGAACAGCAGGTCCTTTTTCTATGCATTTGCATTGTTTTATACACAACAACACATTTTCTGTGAGGTACACAAAAATGCTGGAGAAACTCAGCGGGTGCAGCAGCATCTATGGAGCGAAGGAAATAGGTAACGTTTCGGGCCGAAACCCTTCTTCAGACTGATAGGGGGTGGGGAGAAGAAAGGAAAAAGGGAAAAAGGCGGAGGAGGAGCCCGAGGGCTGGGGGAGGGGAGGAGACAACCAGATGGCTGATGAAGGGGAGGGGACAGCAAGGGCTAGCAGAATTGGGAGAATTCAATGTTCAAACCCCCAGGATGTAGACTGACCAAGCGGAATATGAGGTGCATTTCCTCCAATTTACGGTGTTGCTCGCTGTGGCCATGGAGGAGACCCAGGACAGAGAGGTCAGATACGGAATTGGAGGGGGAGTTGAAGTGCTGAGCCACCGGGAGTTCAGGTTGGTTATTGCGGACCGACCGGAGGTGTTCGGCGAAACGATCGCCAAGCCTCCGCTTGGTCTCACCGATGTAGATAACCTCTCTGTCCTGGGTCTCCTCCATGGCCACAGCGAGCAACACCGTAAATTGGAGGAAATGCACCTCATATTCCGCTTGGGCAGTCTACATCCTGGGGGTTTGAACATTGAATTCTCCCAATTCTGCTAGCCCTTGCTGTCCCCATCCCCTTCATCAGCCATCTGGTTGTCTCCTCCCCTCCCCCAGCCCTCGGGCTCCTCCTCCGCCTTTTTCCTTTTTTCCTTTCTTCTCCCCACCCCCTATCAGTCTGAAGAAGGGTTTCGGCCCGAAACGTTACCTATTTCCTTCGCTCCATAGATGCTGCTGCACCCGCTGAGTTTCTCCAGCATTTTTGTGTACCGTCGATTTTCCAGCATCTGCAGTTCCTTCTTTAACACATTTTCTGTGAGCATCAGTGTGCATTGAGCACGGTGAATTGAATTTCGAATATCATTGTTGCTCTTCATTATGCCTTGTCTTCTCTCTTATTCTGCCAAGGGAGATGTAAATATGTGATTTACAGCTGACATTCCGCTGATTAGAAACATGCGAGGAATTTTAACACCCTGGCAGAATGCCGCAGGATGGATGTTATCGATGCACACTTTATTTCTTTATGGTTTAGTGGTTGCTCTTATGCTATTAATTCTGTGGCACAGTTTCAGAACTAACATACATGCTTGGAACAGTAATGTGATTTTGGAGGCATCTGATCCAAAGTGACCATTTGAAATACAACATTACCTTTTGTTCATTGTGTATGTGTGTAGTGTATCTTGCAGAAAATACTGAGTAATACTTTAAAGTGCCAAATAAATTCAAATAATAACAGAAATAATAATAATAATAATAATAATAATAATAATAATAATAAAGACTTTCTCCCCCTAAGTACATGCAAAAAAATCAATCCGTTGATTTTTTTTTAGATAGCACCACTGTCACCTGTGATCTACAGGGAAGTGGACAGATGATGTCAGAAGGTATTTGCCTGGTATTTTTATTTGTTTGTTTATTCACCTTTTTGATATTTGAGCAATGCTGGGAATGGCAAGGGTTCCAGGTTAGAATGATATTTCCGTGAACAACACAATACGACTCCAATGTATGTCTAGCCTCCGAGAATGTCAGAAGAATTTTTGCACAGTTCATGTTTTGTATATATTTTTAATTCTGAATCAAGTTTATTTTGATTATTTTTTAAATTGGTGGAAAGGTCAACATTTATCCCCATACCTCGCCCTCGAGATGGTGGTGGTGAGCCACCTTCTTGAACCCCCTGTGATGATAGTTCCACAATGCTATTGGAGAAAGAGGTCCAGGATCTGGACCCAGTGCCAATGAAGGCACAGCAGATGTTTCAATAAGCAGCATATAGCAGTCGAGGGAAGTTGTTGGATTTGGAAGGTCTTAAAGCTGTCCATCAGTAGGATATGGGTGGAGAAATAGCAGTGTTTAAACCATATAAGCATGAGGTATTGCACTTTCGGAGGTCAAAATGTAAGGAGAAAGCATAACAGCATTGATGTAAAGAGGGATCTTGGGGTCCAAGTCCATAGCTCTCTAAAAGTAGTAACACAAGTGGAAAGAGTGGTAAAGAAAGCATATGAGGTGCTGCCTGACCCGCTGAGTTACTCTTGCACTTTGTGTCTATCTTTGGTATGAACCGGCATCTGCAGTTCTTTGTTTCTACATATGATATACTTGCCTGCATTGGTCAGGGCATTGAGTATAAGATTCAGGAAGACATATGGCAGCTGTATACAACTTTAAACCAGCCACATTTGGAATATTGCATGCAAGTTCTATTTGCCCCAATACAGGAGTGATGTGGAAGGTTTGTAAAGTTTGCAGAAGATGTTTACCAGGATGGTGCTGGGATAAGAGGGTATTCGCTGTAAGAAGAGGTTGGACAAACTTGGATTGTTTTCTCTGGAGCATCAGAGGCTGAAGGAAGCCCTGATTGACGTTTATAAAAATATGAGGCATAAACATAAAATCTGGGGCGATTGTCAGACCTTTTTAACAGGATGGAAATATCAAATACTGGAGAGCAAAACTTTATGGGCAGAGTGGGAAAGTTTAAAGGAGATGTACTTGGCAAGTTTTACACAAAGAGTGATGGGTACCTAGAGCACACAGCCAAAGGTGGTGTGAAAGCAGATATGATACTGGAGTTTGTAGCATTTAAAAAGAAAATTAATATGCAGAGAATGAAAGGTTATGGATAATATGCAGGCAGAGGAGATTAATTGAATGTGGCATCATGTTAGGCCTGAAATCATGGGCTGAAGGGCCCATTTCTGTGCTGTACTGTTCTTTAGTTAAAAGCCTGAGAATGATGGGCACAACCTTCGATTTACTAGTCCAACACATGGTTAACTTTATGAAGCAATATCCTGGGAGTTAGTGAAGAATGTGAACTGAAGTTGTATTACTAATACCAGTATTTTATAACAGCAGCTAAGCAGGGATTAAGGGTCTGAAGAAGGGTTTCGGCCCGAAATATTGCATATTTCCTTCGCTCCATAGATGCTGCCTCACCTGCTGAGTTTCTCCAGCATTTCTGTCTACCTAGGCAGGGATTAAAATGACCATGATGAATAATTTGAATATAGATATTCTTATTAAAATAATCTAAATAAACAAAAAAACACCTGCTTGTTGTTTGCCTTGACACAATGCAGCACTAATCTGTTTTCAATCTTACCACAGTGTTATAGACCTGAGGCCTGTCTCCAGCTCAAAGATCATTTCCACGTTGAAGTTAAATATGCCTGCAAAGGACGACAAACCAGAAATGCTGGGTAAGCAATTTGAGATCCTGTTAGGTACCCGACACTGGTCTCATCTAGATTTGATAGAAGATAATTCAATTGAAAGATAAGATTACTTCAGGTGACTCACTGACTTTAACAACAAGATCTATTTGAACAATCACTCCTTTTTAATCTTTGAAAGCACTATCTCCTCAATAAAGTTTCCATTAAATATTTTTGCACTTTTAGTAAAAGTATACAGTTAATTAAAAAAAATGAGTAAAATGTCTAACTCTCCAAGGAGTCCCAAGGGAACTTCAAAATGTGGAGATAGGCACAAAATGCTGGAGTAACTCAGCGGGACAGGCAGCATCTCTGGAGAGAATAAATGGGTGATGTTTCGGGTCGAGACCCTTCTTTCAAAATGTGGAGGTAGGAATTGAGCAAGAATTGTTCAGGGGTTGGTAAGAGACAGGAATTTTCGCGCCAAAACACAACCGTAGAAAGAAGGTGGTTTACTACAAATCCTTTTGAAGGTGTAAAGTGATGCATTTAATTGGAGATATATAGCAAATAGGATCATGAGGAATGGGGAGGAGGATTGGACAGTTTAAGAATAAGGGGTAACTAAGCCACTTAGAACGGAGATGAGTAAAACACTTTTTCACACGGAGAGTTGTGAATCTGTGGAATTCTCTGCCTCAGAAGGCAGTGGAGGCCAATTCTCTGGAGGCTTTCAAGAGAGAGTTAGATAGAGCTTTTAAAAATAGAGGAGTGAAGGGATATGGGGAGAAGGCAGGAATGGGGTACTGATTGTGGATGATCAGCCATGATCACAGTGAATGACGGTGCTGGCTCGAAGGGCCGAATGGCCTACTCCTGCACCTATTGTCTATTGTCTATTGGATCAGCCTGGTAAAAAATGCAACAAGAACAGAACTATTTTGTATAATTGTGTGGCTTTGTAATGTTATTGCCCTTGCAGACTTAAAATATCAAAGGTGGTGGTAGTCGGGGATCTTTATGTGGGAAAGACGAGCCTGATCAATAGGTGAGTATTGGTTATCCTGATTTATTATGATAAACTCCTTTTCCAGTCATTGAAGTAATACATATTGTGATTATATTAAAAATTTCAGATTTTGTAAAGATCTGTTTGACCGAGATTATAAGGCCACAATTGGGGTTGATTTTGAAATTGAGCGGTTTGAAATTGCTGGAGTTCCATTCAACCTTCAAATGTAAGTATAGATTCAAAATATTATACAGAACTTCAAAAATGTCCCCATCTAATAAATATTGCTGTGTTTTCAGCTTTTAAATTAGTCTTGTGCAATTGCATTCTTTGAAGTGCAAAATTAATCTTCTGATTCTTCCCTCAGGAATAAATGACTGCAGTGCAGAAACCCTGATCAGACTGAGTACAAAGCTTGACACACTGAGCTAACTTAATTCCCCCTCGCCCCCCCCCCCCCAAAGTGGCAAATAGGAATTATACATACTTCTATGGAGAGCAATGCATGGAGTGGGATCACGTATATTTTTGGATGTGCAGATGTGTTCCTGAGGACTTGAATGAGTTCCCTCCACCCAATGTTAACATTTAAAGTCGGCACAATGACACAGCTGGTAGCACCACTGCCTCACAGCACCAAATATCCAGGTTTCCACCCGACCTTGGGTGATGTCTGTGTGGAGTTTGCACGTTCGCGCTGTGACCGAGTGGGTTTCCTCCTACAAAGACATGCACGTTTGTAGGTTAATTGTCCTTGGTAAATTCCCCCTAGTGTGTAGAGTGGATGGGAAAGTAGGATAACATAGAACTAGTGTGAACAGGTGATCAATGGTCGGCCTGGATTCGGTGGGCCAAAGGGCCTGTTTCCATGCTGTATCTCTAAACATTGAGACTAGAGACCAAAATAGCCAGAAGCATGTCACTGATATGACCATCCATTTGGGGTTACCTCATGAGAGGTTGTTAAAAAAAAAATTCCACTCATCAGTCCTGAAATTCACTCCTTTTATAGCAAATTCTTTAACCCTCCTCGAACCAAGGTTCTGATTTCTTGGGGGTAAAGTGCTGAATTTCCATCTACATTGCTATTCCCCTTTTATCATTACATGGGCCACTTTTTTGGTGAGACATGCTTCATAACCCGAAATTATCCGGCCCGCAGGCGTATTTTTCTCTTCTTCTGAAGGCCTCCGACATCCAGAATCCCAGAACAAGCGCACAGTGAACGCGGCAAAACCAAAGATCATAGAGTGGAGCTCCACTCTGTGATCTTTGGGTAAAACCATGATCAGCCGTGGCGGAAACCGACTGCCCCCCCCAAGACCCTCCCTCCCCTCCACTCAACGGCCAATCACAGCGCGGTTCACAGTGGAGATATGGGGCAGTGAACGAAGAGCTGTGATTAGTCCCCGAGCGAGAGAGAGGGAGAGAGAGAGAGACGACCCCGAGAGGAAGGGAGAGAGAGTCGGCCTCGAGAGGGAGAGAGAGGGGGAGGGGGTGATGGGGGTTATATATCCCCCCACCTTTTGAGTTGGGGGTTGGCCTGTATTATCCCCCAGTTTTTGGAGGTCGAGCAATAAGAAAAAATAATAATTGTGCCACCCTCACCGGGTACCCCCGAGGCCGGTGATCAGTGATCACTCAGCCCCCCCACTTTCAAAAACGTTCTGCAGCCCCTGCATTATGTGCACTCTGATATTCAGGTCAGTGTCTGTCCTCATGACATTTGGCCTTTCTCACTCCTCAGTTCCACAAACACCAGAATCCGATGGAAACTTTTAAAGAGAAATTTAAATGTGAATATTAATTTGCTATTGAGAGAATTGAACTGATGGACATCTTTGTTTGTTTTAGCTGGGACACAGCTGGGCAGGAGAAGTTCAAGTGCATTGCCTCTGCCTATTATAGATGTGCTGAAGGTAAGCATGATTACTAGTAGATGAAACAATGTGATATTGTCCAGGTGATTTTGTCCCTATATAATGTTTAAATTTTGTTTTAAATTTGTGCTTCCAGTCATTATAATAGCCTTTGACCTGGCTGATATACAGACCCTGGAGCACACAAAGTAAGTCTTGGTTTTTCATCAATGTGCAAATGTATAAAGTCATTTCATCGGTTATCTTTTTTACTTCAACGTACAGTGTGTTATTCAGTTATTATACATCTAACTGATAAGTATTTTTGTTGGTGATTTATAGCAAGACTTCTTTTTAGAGCCCCTCACATTGAGAATCACTTGCTTCCACTCCACACTAGTTTTATGGGTTCTGAGGTAGTTGATGAGGCCAATGTAGAATAATAGACTCTACCACAATCGGGTCAGGAAGTACCTGATGGGCAAGTAGGGCATAGTTAATGACATGATTAGTTCCTTCTGCCACCTATGGAGAACTCCTGATGCATGGACTCCAGTTCTTTATACCATCCCACGAATCAAGGTGGCAAAATATGTCAGTTGAGATATTAAACCTGCTGCTATGACGATAGTGGACCATTTTGAGTGCTAGAATACATTAAGTAACCAGCCCCAGAAAGTGATACTTTGGGTGGATGAGTTAGTTTCGTAAGCGTAGGAAATGCCATTATAATGATGATTGAGCCGACCCTTGGATATTTTTGATAATGTCTACAACCAACACCGATGATGCAGCTGCAGGACAGAACAGAGCAAAGAATGAAAGAGAGCATGGACAATCTAAACACCACAGTACTTGAAGTGCTGTCAGAAGATCACAGGTAGTTAGCAATTATTAATAGTGGTAATTTTAAAATATCCCAAGTAGTTATTTATTGACCATCATGATTTGATTTATTTCTCTTCATGTGGTTACTTTGACTGGAAGCAGAGTGGGAGAGGAAACTAAAGTTAAATTCATGGCCTAAATTCAAGTCAAAATCTAAATAGCATTGTATTAATCCATGTCGAATAAAGTCATTGTATAATAAAGTAATTCTAAAACTGAGAGTTAGCTTGCACACCCACGTTATTTTTGCCCAAGCTTTTGATCTTCTTAAAAAAAAAAATGTTTAACATTTTATTTGTCTCTCCCTTGGGGCAGTTTACTATTTTAGACACCATTGGAATATAGATTTTGTTGATGTCGATTTTCTACAAGCAAAATACCCCAGAATTGTATTGTAAAGTGAATCGACTTCAATTGTTTTTAGTCTTTTATCCTTCAAGGATTCAATAAGGATACAATCTATGTGACTTCCACTGCATACTTGGTTTCAATTGGTTTCCAGCATGTAGTCGATGAGTTTGTTAATTCTTCTCATAATCTCGAATACTAACAAATCAATTTGAAGTTTCTCCTTTTGAGAACAAATTATGATTCTTTACATTTCTGAGCCAAAATTTTGAATTGCATCGCAATCCAAAATCAGTTTTATCCAGACTAAATTGCATTAAGAATCATTTCCAGGTGATTTGTGACAAGTGGAAATTTAGGCCAACTTCTCCCTGTGGCAATCCACATCAGTGCATCTGACATCAGGCATGCACATCACGATGTGAGCTGTGCAACGCACTATTCATGAACCTTCTGATGTAAATTGAAGCAATGTGCACCACGTGACCATTGTAGAACAATCTTAGGAAGATAAGGAACACAATGCACTATAGTCTCACGCAGACAATGTAGGGAGGAACTGTAGATGCTGGTTTACACTGAAGATAGAAGGGTCTCGAACCGAAATTGGCGAGGCAGCCCCTGTTGGCGAGGCAGCCCCTGCTGGCGCCACCCGGTGTTGCATACCTTAACATTAAGATTGGTATCAACTATATCCATTGTTCAAGATGTGGACTCTTATACATCGGTGAGACCAAACGTAGACTGGGTGATCGTTTCGCTGAACACCTTCACTCAATCCATCTGGACCTACCTGATCTCCTGATTGCTAAACACTTTAATTCTCCTGCCTATTTCACACACTGACCTTTCTGTCCTTAGTCCCCTCCATCGTCAGAATGAGGCTAAACGCAAATTGGAAGAACGACATCTCATATTTCGCATGATATTGATTCTTGATAACTTCAAGTAACACTGGCATTCCCACTCTCGCCATCTCTCCCCCATCCACGTTGCACCAGCTTCTCGTTTTCACCCATCAAACAGCTAACAATGGCCTGTTTCCTTTATCATCGTTACTTTTTTGCATATCTTTCATTCATTGTTCAGTACCTCTCTACACCATCTATATCTCTCGTTTCCCTTTCCCGTGACTTTGTCTGAAGAAGGGTCTTGACTCAAAACATCACCCATTCCTTCTCTCCAGAGATGCTGCCTGTCCCACTGAGTTACTCCAACATTTTGTATCTATCTTCGATTTAAAGGGAGATTCGGTTGACATCAAATTACTTCACAAGACTGCTAATTGGAGATGAGCCATAAACATTTACAGTGCACAGCCAGTATTCTGATGAACAAGCTTTTTGGAGGATGTGCAGTAACTAATGGGATGCTACATTAGTCAGGTGATCATTGCTCAGGTTGCAAAAGCATGGACTGGGTATGGCTTGGTGTGACAGGTTACTAAGGGAAGGTAACTGGCCGAGGGGTGGGGGGGGGGGGAGGGCGGAAAATAAATTAACAATTGTGAAGACTGCATCTCCTGCGGTCTACTTCTCCCCAAATACGGTGGAAGCTGTGTTAGTCAAAACTGCTCACTGCGACACCTACACAGTTTCACTTTTTGAAGTGAAAATTATAATAATGGCATTGTGTACGTGTTTTCAATCAGCTTCGAATCTTTTTGGGAGCGACTCAAATTCAGTCTAGGATTACACTGCTTTAGCACACTAAAAAAAGGTATTGCTAGTGATAATATTTTTGGTTGCCTTTTTTGCAAACCTTCTCAAGGATAATAATATTAATTTTTGTGGCAGGCAGTGGCTAAAGGATGCAATGAAAGACAACGATCCAGGTTTAAGTTCTATATTTCTAGTTGGATCTAAGAAAGATTTATTGGTGAGTAATCATTTTTTTCCACTAATTAATTCGATGTTCAATAAATTACAGTTTATTCTCCCAACATGATATCTCTTGTAGATGAAAGAAGATTCAGGGCACAATTATTTTGGGTGCTCCAGGCAATGTGATGACTGCAGGACATCCACACTTTTCTGATGCCAAGCAGACTAAATACTGTATTGTTAAAAGCATAAATGGCATAAGCATAATTTCTGTTGGAAGTATGCTAAACAAGGTTTGACACCAGCCTGCTATTTTGGAGCTTAGCGCTCCCGCCAAGTCCCTCACAAAACCTTGGAAGGCTGGATAAGCATTCAGCAGCAAAAAGGTCCCCAGGTAGGCTGCTAAGTGATCGATGACCACAGACAAATTCATTGCTTGTTAATTTTACATGGTTGTTGCCAGAATTCTTCATGCGTTAATGCAGTCCACTTTACTCAAACCGTCGTGGCTGTGTGCAAGGTAGCTTTAAATGGCGCTAGCACTTTGCCAGCAGCCAGAATGCCAGGTGTTTGCCAGGTTATCAGACTTATTTCTGCCATAACTGATTTGGGTCTGATGACTAATTGCTTGATCCAGCAATGAGAATAATACAAGCATGAACAGGCAGGTCAGACCCTTCTGATTGCGCAGGCTGCTCTCATGTACATGTATTTGTAGTGTGCATTAGAGTGGTCACAACAACACCCTGGGAAATTTGCTTGCGAGTAATGGGATGCACCGATTTCATTATGTGTAAATGAACAGCTGGAGGCTGCATGTGCAGATATCCTCAATATCCAGAAGCCACTCTGCAAGAGGCAGTCTTTTCTCTGGAAGTTTACCGGAAGTAGAATCTGCCACCTGGTAGACCATTCCACTTAGATTGAAGAGCATGCAGCTGATGTATTTATGTGGCAGGCGCAGCCTAAATGACTATTCCAGTCCAAGCACATTGACATCTAAATGCCAAACCTAAGTTATTATCAAGCATCCACTCTGGTACTTAAAAATTTATTTTCACATCTGTGGACTCTCATTTCCCCCCCATCATTTAATTGAGCTAATCTTTAATTTCCCTCTATTTAGATTTTGTACCTGAGTTAATGTTGATATAATTGTTCATAGTTTGTGGTTCAGTCTCTGCACTGCTCAGTAATCCTCCAGACTGATTGGTTTAGGTTATAGTTGGCTCTGTTGCATGGGCTCCAGAATCTTTTAATAGTTTGAATTTGATTGACAGCAGCTTGGCTTGAAAGAATCAAAAGTCCATCATCTCAGAGCAAAATCTGACCCAGTGCAATGACTAATAATGGCCTTTATTGGGGGTTATTCATACTTAAAAATTGAATAATTTCTCTTAATTCACAGTATCTTTTCAGCATATCGTGCATCCGTAGAGTTACTGCCTTACAGTGCCAGAGACCCGGGATTGATCCCGACTGCAGGTGCTGTCTGTACAGGGTTTGTAACTTCTCCCTGTTTTCTCCAGGTGCTCTGGTTTGCTCCCACACTCCAAGGATGTGCAGGGTTGTAGGTTAATTGGCTTCTGTAAATTATCCCCAGTGTGTCGGATAGTGCTAGTGTATGGGGTGATCGCTAGTCGGCGTGGACTCAGTGGGCCGAATGGCCTGTTTCCACGCTGTATCTCTAAAGTCTAAAGTCTAAATATCAAACTTGCAGACATTATTAGTGAGAGGGCCAAAAGCATCAAACTTGCAATTTCCTGCAAGTTCTCTTCCAAGGCCAAATCAACCTGCCTAAGAAATCGAGATACAAGGAAATGCAGATGCTGGAATCTTGAACAAAACACAAAATACTGAAGGAACAGGGCGTCAGGCAGCATCTGTGGTAGGAATGGACAGGATGTTTAGGATCAGGACTCTTCTTCAGATTGATTGGAGTAGGGTGGAGAAAGCTGGAAAATAGAGGTGTGAGCGGGACAAAGCTTGGCAAGTGACAAAGGAGACAAAGAATGTCAGCTAAGGAGAGAAGAGGAGGAGTAAATGGATATGGGTGGAAGTAGACAGATGGGAGGGGAAAGAGAGAGGTTAAAGGGGAAATTAGGGACGGGATGGGTGGTGAGTGTATGAAAGAAGCGAAAGTAGCTGGAATGCAAATGAATGTAATAAAACTATCTTCTGTAGCCTCTGCAGAGACTACATTTTTCCAAAAGTGAATCTGCTTCACTCAATATTCATTTAAATTACTGAAAATCTAAAAAGTGCAGATGTTGGAAATCTGATATTAAATACAAAATGCTGGAAGTATGCAATAAGATCAAACCAGGCATAATTGTGGAAAGAGATACTGAATTAATGTTTAGGAAGGGACTGCAGATGCTGGTTTACACCAAAGATAGACACAAATTACTGGAGTAACTCAGTGGGACAGGCAGCATTTCTGGATAGAAGGAACACCCATTCCTTCTCTCCAGAAATGCTGCCTGTTCTGCTGAGTTACTCCAGCATTTTGTGTCTATCTTTACTGAATTAACATTTTAGGTCAGAGATCTTTCATAAGCAGCAACAGGATGTTTTAAATCTTTGATCTGGATCCCCCTTAATTACATCCAGGCCTGCTGCACTTTAATTCCCTTCAGGCCTTCTTTGATCACCTGTGGTGCAACTGACCACATCGGATCATTATTCTGATGAAGGCTCTTGGATCTGAAACCTTAATTCTGTATTTCTCTCCGTAGATATACTATGCAATATGCCTAGTGTTCTGTTTTATTTCAGAGAAATTATACTTCTCTGAACTGCTGGGAAGAATTCCAGAAAAATGTAATTAAAGAAATAAAAAGATTTACTGTTTAATAATTTTGCTAAGTAATTTAATCTACTTAACCATTCAATTCTCTTATCCATTTTATAAGGCTTAGTTGGTTTGGTGAAAGGTCAATTGTGATATATGTTATAATGCTGCAAAAATGGCCCCAGATGTTATGGATAATTGAAAGTGTATTTATCTAATTTACTTATTACAACACTTGAATTATAAAAAGGCTCTGATGTGCTGAACTGTCGCCCCATTGTTACAAAAGGGTCTGTGTGCCTCTTAAGCTTCTAGTAAATTGTAAGCAGGAGCACTTGAGGCAGTTTTCATATCTAGACAAATCAAAGTTTTGTGTTAAGCAGGTGCCAATGAGTGCATGAAGTATTTGAGCCCTGGTACCCAGGGATAAGTAAAAGGACACAAATTAAGATTCTTATCAGACTGCAGCATTGAGAAATCCACATTCCAACTTTGTGTGTGTTTATCAATCAGTCACAGGCAGAATGTGAAAGAACAGAAGCTGATGCCATTAAAATAGCTACTGAGATGCAAGCAGAGTATTGGTCTGTGTCTTCTAAGACAGGTGAGTGCTTGGTCAGTATTAGCTGCTAATCATCTGCACTGAGGAACTGTGAGGTTCTCTCACACTCGCACACATGGATTCTGTCGCATTCGTACACCCCACACAAATGTTTGATCACACATGCACACGCATGCACACTGCCACAACAGTTTACTCACTCCTTCATGCATGTGTACTTGCTGGCTCACATACTCACACTACCAACACTTTGGCTTATATATTCAACAGACACACTAGCATGTGCTGACTTATTCATTCACTTGCGCATGCTCATCACATTTTTGCATATACCAACATATACACTGATTCTTAAACACCCACTTACTCTCAATTACAGTTTCATTCACACATTCTTGCTCTCTTGTACATATGTTTGTAAACCACTATGAAAGACAAATCAGTTTTAATCAACTGAGTTGGCATGCATCAGATAGGGAAGAGGATGAAATGAAATTTAGAGATCTTCATATTGGAGAATAAATTTGCGATGCATTCTTCCCACAGGTGAAAATGTGAGGGAATTCTTCTTCAGAGTAGCTGCCCTGGCATTTGAAGCATCTTTGCTGAAAGATTTGAAAAAAAAAGACTGTTTCTCAGCGAAGATTGGCGAGGGAAGCACCATCTGTAAGTTCAGTAAATTGATGGGCGACATTGCAAAACAAATGATTTTTCTGGATTTCTAGTCTTACTTTTATCCCAATTGAAAGCTCTCATTATTTGTAAAGCCAAATTAATTCAAAGATCTCTGCTCTTTGTAACTCCCATATAGATATGCTCTTTTAGTACACTTTTTATGCAATTTTTCTTTGTGGCATAGACAGCATTGTTAGTTCTCATAACAATGTGCAAATTGGCATGAATCGGTCATACACAGAAAACAGTAATTTGATTTCCATACCCCACCCCATTTCCTCTTTCCTGTACTAATAAGTATATTGCAGATTAACAGGTAAATATAATGTGGAGAAATAGCAGACCTGATGATGTGCAATTCTGTTACAGTAGCAATCCAGTTAAAAGTACACATATCAGAACTCCTTTTTGATTAATTATCCTTTAACCCAAAGCAAAACCCCAATAAATTATTCCATTTACAATGCAGAGAGCAAATATACCTTTTAATTTAACTGGATAGAGAGGATGTTTCTCTTGATATAGCCATGAAGCAACAGGATTCAGATTTGCAATATTTACAGTCTTTATAACAAAACATATGGGCTAGACCAGTCAGCTCCAACATGGACCAAATGACATGGAGCAGAAGGTGAGTACGGGGCCAAGGATGGAGATCTAATAAAAAAGGATCTCTTGTGCATAACACAACTCTAAGAAGAAAGTTCAGAAGAAACAACCGAGAATCTTGCGAATTGCATCACTACAAACCTACCAATAAATGTAGATAAGGTGGATCAAAAAGCAGAGATGAAGTATAGTCAGAACTCTTATAAAGAGAACTACATAAAAATCTCTTGTAAATTTCTTGTTTGTTTTATTTAATCAAAAACACAGGCATTGAAAGAGCCACAACTGAACACTTGGAAAACACACCAAACTCCACCACTGGCTGCTGCTGAAGTTCAATCACCAACCTTTTGTAAAGTTGAATCACTCCCTATGTGACTTGCAAACTGTGTTGGCAAATGCAGGATTTCAAGATGTAAAGAATATATGGACAGCAATCTGTTATCAGGTCTGGACGTGCATTACTTGTGATTTATATAAATGGAAAAATACGGGGATGACTGGAAACTTTAGAAACCAAATTGGATGTTCTGAAATAATAATCCTAGATGACCTTTTTGAAAGAAAAAAGTAAGCAATAGCATCAATGTAACTACATAATAAAGACATGCAAGGTAAAGAATCTAAGCAGTAGTCAGCATTAATAATCAGTAATTTACTAATATGGAATAGGGATTATTCAGTTACCAGTCCTGCTCATGTCAAAAGCCTTTTCTATGTGACCTGATGTCTATAATAAATAAACATCATTGAATTTGTTTATTTTCTGAAATAGTAACAAATTAGCAAAATAACTAAAGATTTTCAACGTTTTGATGTGTAATCTTTGTGAAAGTACTGTTACTAATCTTTGACAAGGTAGTTCTAATGGTCAAGACCAAAAAATCTCTGGGAGAATGCAACATGTGAGCCATTTACCTCTCAACATACTTGCATGCAAACGTAATGCAATCCCTTTCCAAGGTTACCCAGTTCTTTTGACTGCCAGCATTTTGCAATGTATCACTTTCTAAAAAATATTCTGCTTTTCCATTCTTCACACTTCCCCACTGTCCACTTATTTAACTTGCTAGTATCTTTTTGCAGCCTCTCACTGGGGTTCAAGCACTGACTCTTGCTCCTCTGAGTGGCTAGTCGCAGTCAGACTGCCACTGTGGGTGACTATGGAGTCAGGCCTCAACCATGGGTTACTCTGGAGGCAGGCCTCCACTAGGAGAAGCCATAGAGATAGATCACCATCATGGGTTACCATGGTGACAGACCTCCACCATGGATGACCATGGAGACAGACCACTGTGGGTGACCAGGCCTCCACTTTTGAAATTCAGCAGAGCAACAGGCTCTTTGGCCCACCACGTCCATGCCAACCTTTTTGTTCCTACACTAATATTTGCCAGAATCCTCCCAGAATCTCTTAGTACCTCTTTCTTGAGACCTTTTATGTCTATCACTATGACCCAGCCTTTGGTTACTTGCCCCAATACCATTGCAGTATCTCTATATAACTAAATGTCTTCAGTTTGTGCCCACAATGTGTCTCTGTGTCAATGGTTAATTCCTATCTTTTTCCAAAAGCTAGGCCACAGCCTTCCCATTTTCACACATCCTACTCACATTTTTCCCTCGGTGGCGATGAACATCTTCCCGTCGCATTTCCATCGATATTTCCGAAGTTATTAATCGTTGAAATTTAAAAAACAGCCAAAACCGCCTTCTCACAGACAGCTTCCAGCCTTCTCACAGTGATGATGTCACAATGCCTCTCACAGTGCACCAATCACAATGGGCGTTCAAGCTGCCTGCCGACTGCCACAATGACATGACAATGGGACGTTACCAATGGTAACAAGGTTACTGCCCCTCTACCAATATCTGAAGGGGCTGCTCATCAAGTTCTGGTTGCATTTTAGTCCCACGATCCTGGTGTTTGGGCACAAGGCAGGGAGTGGGGAGGGCCGATTGGGCAGTGGGGAGGGACGATTGGGGAGGGGGGGGAACTTTCATCGGCCCCCCAAACCCCCCACCCCGTCACCCCACCTCCCCCCGCCGCCCCGCCCCCTCCCCTCTGGGGTGAACGGCGACGCCGCACCCCCCCCCCTGGGTTGGGGGTCGGGCCCAACGGGTCCCACTTGGTCTAGTCTGACATAATATTCTATTTCATAGCACTCCCATGAAACACCTTAGAACATGTTATTATATTAATGGACAATGGACAAAGGACAAAGGACAAAGGAAATTTATTGTCACATACACCAATTGGTGTAGTGAAATTTGACTTGCCATGCAGCACACAAATAAAGATAACATTAAAGAATTTAACAATAAACATAAAAACATCCCCCCTCAATGGTTCCCACTGTGGGGGAAGGCAGCAAAGTCCAGTCCCATCCCCAGTTCACCCATAGTCGGGGCCTATTGAGGCCTCTGCAGTCGCCGATACGGCAGCCCGATGCTTCAGGCCCTCTCGCCGGATGATGAAATTCTGGCGTCGGGTGAACACTCTCAGCGGCCCGGAGTGTCTGGAGCGGCCGCTACCTCCCAGGAGACCACGGCTCCCGAAGTCCACGAGCTGGCGACCTCGTCGTGAGATCCCAGGCTCCGCGGTGTTTAAAGCTCAGCGCCGCCCGCGGCTGGAAGCTCCACAGACCGCAGACCACAGACCGCAGCTCCGCGATGTTGGAGCCGGCGGTCACAGCACTCCGGAGCTTACTGCACGGCGACCCGGGTAAGGCATCGCCCGCTCCGCGATGGTGCTTCAGCGCTGTGCCGCCGCCGAAGCTGAAGTCCTCGCCGGTCCCGGCAGGAAAACGCCACTCCAGACTGCCGGTAGGCCGCGAGGAAGGGGCGAAGATACGGCTCGGAGAAAAGCCGCAACTCCGACCAGGTAGGTACTGAGAAAATAGTTTCCCCCTTTCCCCCCCCCCCCCCCACCCCCCACATAAAAAGACTAAAAGACCTCCAAAACAAACACTTTTAACTAACTAAAAATAACAATAAGGGTGCAAAGACTAACAGCTGCTGGCAGGGCAGCCATACTCGACGGTGCCCCAGATGGATCCCTGGATCCATGGAATACATGGAATACATTATAATGGAATACATAATTGCAACTTTTTGTTGTTGCTTAATTAACTTGTAGTTTCCTACCTGACTACAAACCTGAGGCCAGCAACACAGTGGTGAATGATTTGCTGTTTTGATTAAATTATGTATTATTCTGTAACCCCTACAGCTTTTCTTAACATAATTCTAATTGTTCAGACAAACGGAAGACACTTACTTATTTAGGTCTCCATTTTTTTTCACAACTCCCTCCAAAAATCACACCTTGAGCATTTGAATTTTGGCCACACTGTTTATCACCCAGTCCTCTGTCTTCCATTGTACACTGTCACGCACTCTTCCTCTGAAGTGGAACAGAGATCGGAATGAAATGGAGCAAATCTGGGAATTAGTACAAAGGAAGAGATAAAAGAGACCAGTGGGAAGAGGAAACGTAAGATGGAAGAACTCACAGGCAACACATCTGACTGGAATCGTCAAAGCACTCACCATTAGTCAGTGCGACATGCCCTGTGACAGTGGTCTGACCTAGTGTGAGCACTGTGGTATTTTTTATAAACAGTGTATGTTTAGATTTGTTTCATTGGAATTATTTGCTTTTCATTCCAGTGTAAATGTGCAACGACTAAAATCGGTTGTTTTTCTGGGGAAGAGTAAAACCATTGTTTTGGGTATAGAAAACAGCCATTGAAACATTTAGCCAGGAAGATTCTAGTATTTACTATTTTATGTCAGGTATTAACTAGATTAATATATGCCAGGCAGCATCGATTGGAATTTATATAGAGTATTACTCTGATTTTGCAGACACCATTATTCAAGTCTAATGCTATGGGAAATGTGAGAAATTATGGTTAGATTTCCAATTGCCTTGGGGTCACCCTGTGCAATTGACAAATTAAGTTATGTTATTTGCAAGATGGTGACCAAGGTCACAGATCTTGTCATCTGCCACCCGTCTGATTTCATTCAAACCAACTTCAAAGGAAATGAATGTTCTGGAAAGGGAAATCTTCCCATTTTTTGGATTGTAACTAATGCAAACATAAGGGAAACACAGATAATAGTGTGATAGACACAAAAAACAGGTAACTCAGCGGGACAGGCAGCATCTCTGGAGAGAAGGAATGGGTGACGTTTCAAGTCGAGACCCTTCTTCAGACTGAGTCACGAGAAAGTGAAATGAGAGATATAGACGATGGTGTAGAGAGATACTGAACAATGAATGAAAGATATGCAAAAAAGTAACGATGATAAAGGAAACAGGCCATTGTTAGCTGTTTGTTTGGTGAAAACGAGAAGCTGGTGCAACTTGGATGGGAGATGGCGAGGGTGGGAATGCTACTGTTACTTGAAGTTATCAAGAATCAATATCATGCGAAATATGAGATGACGTTCCTCCAATTTGCATTTAGCCTCACTCTGACGATGGAGGAGACTAAGGACAGAAAGGTCAGTGTGTGAAATAGGCAGGAGAATTAAAGTGTTTAGCAATCAGGAGATCAGGTAGGTCCAGACGGATTGAGTGAAGGTGTTCAGCGAAACAATCACCTAGTCTAGGTTTGGTCTCACTGATGTATAAAAGTCCACATCTTGAACAATAGATATAGTTGATACCAATCTTAATGCGAAGACTGACTTAAGGTTAAGGTAAGCAACACCAGGTGGCACCAGCAGGGGCTGCCTCGCCAACAGTCTGTCTGTTCTTTCTTTTTTGTTATTTTTAGTATGTGTTAAAGTATGTTTTAGTGTTCCTTGGTTTGTTTTATGTGTGGGGGGGGGGGTTGGGGGGAAACTTTTTTTCAATCTCTTACCTCGATGGAGATATGATTTTTTTCCATATCATATCTCTGTCCCCACTGCGGCTTAACATCGTGGTGTTGGCGGCCTTTCCTGGAAACCAACCCGGCACTCCAAGCCGTGGGAGTCTGTGGGATGTTAACATCGCGGAGCTCGCGATCCCTTTGCCGGGGATCGAAGTTCCAACCACGGGGCCTGTGGACTTTAACATCGTGAAGCCCGCGGTCCCTGGTAAGAAGAGGCAGATTCGGAAACTCCGTGCCCCGGAGAGAGTTTCAACTGCCCTGATGAGGGAGTTATGATCACCCCGACGGGGGCATCGATCGTCGGCTGCGGGGGCTTTGATCGCCCCGACTGCGGATGGTTTGACTGCTCCGACCGCGGGAGATCAAAGAGGAAGAAGATTGAACTTTATTGCCTTCCATCACAGTGAGAAATGTGGAATCTACTGCGATGGATGTTTATGTTAACTTTTATGTGGTTGTGTGTCGTTGCTTTTCACTTAGTATGGCTGTATGGTAACTCAAATTTCACTGTACCTTAATTGATACATGTGACAATAAACTAACCTTGAAACCTTATGGGTGATACATGGTTGATTTCTGATGGATCCCTTTATACTTTCATGTTGTATTATGTATATGTCTAAGGTAGTAAACCTCAAAGTAGAATATCTTCATGGCCTGGCAATGTATGTTTCCCCTTGTGAATACCCAGCATGGAGTTTCATATGTATGTTTAAATTTTAAATTCACGTACCTACTTATCAATTGCTGTTGTTAACAGGTCTGTGTTTTAATTTGGAGTGTATCTACCAAACAAATCTCAAAGTCTGTTAAATTCAATCAAGACAGCCCAATGAATACAAATCAAATTGAATTAGCTGGTCTTCAAAGATAGGTTACTGTGGCCAAGTAGATGAACATTGCTCTGGAATTGAGGTATGGATGCTCCCAGTCTTATGAGCAACAGCACAACTTGGGGGTGCAATATTAAATTCAGACATTGCCCATGCCTAGTTAAGTGTATACCAGCAAAGGCCACAATTGGGCCTTAACATTGTTAATAGGATTGGGAAGACAAAATAAACCATGCTCCCAATTACTAACCCAGGCCAGAATGTGAAAATCCATGTGTTTGAGAATTGAGTTTGGAGCCTAGTTGCTGCCCATTGTGAATGGCAACAACATTCATTGATCACACTCGAGCATGGCTGAAGTGCCACATAGCGGTAAGAGGCACTGATACCTGTGTTTTTGGATGTGGAAAAAATTTGAAAAGATGTTTATATATAAACATTATAACCATTCACTAACCAGTGGCTGTTAATTAATAGTACTCTTGTAAGATCATAGTCTTGAAGCCAAAGATGACAAATTATTTTGGAATTCCAGTTAACTTTCTGTCATGGTAGACATATAGCTGAACTCTCGTCGAAGAAGGGTGTCAACCCGAAATGTCACCCATTCCTTCTCTTCTAAGATGCTGCCTGTCCTGCTGAATTACTCTAGCATTTTGTGTCTTACTTTCTGTCAAGCTACAAACTTTTAATGGAAATAAAAACAATTTGAATATTGGTCGTCTTGTTGGAAATGTGCTGCTGTGATATTCCATTTGGTATATTATGTTTTTTACCTTTTTACAGGGATTGTTATGTATTAATATTCCATTTATCATTCTGATCAGCACTGTGCATTCAGCAGCAAGTAATCAGGGAAGCAATGTACATTGGGTAATGTACATTGGGGAGTCTGAAGAAGGGTCTCGACCCGAAAAGTCACCTGTTCCTTTTCTCCAGAGATGCTGTCTGACCCGCTGAGTTCTCCAGCTTTTTGTGTCTACATTGGGGATCATGGGTCCAGGTGTTTGAATCCAAAGCATTCATCAAGGATTGTGGGATCACTACAATACATTGATCGTTGAATGAAAGTGCTACAAACATTGGGGACTGTGGGATTAGTAGTGGAGTACAAATCAGGAACAACAGTTAAATCTCATGGGATTGCTATTTTCTGAAACATGAAGCAGTTACTTTCCATAATCATTTAGATTTTGACCTAAATTTAGATTCCAATGGAATGGCTTTTCTGTTTGTATGTGAATCATTTAACAACAAATGGACAAAAAATGCAAAAACATGTTTTTTTATTATTTGTTCAATCCTTAAGTCTGCCCCAGTTCTCTGCAGTAGAGATCCTTGTCCAGATTTTTATACTGAGGGTTATAAGGGGCTCCTGAAAAGCAGATGGCTGTTATACGATCACAATTACAAATATCAGTCTCACAGGGATTATTCTTTTCTGGAAAAGAAAAAAATTGTGGTTATAAATTGGCACTGTACATATGTTACCTCATCACCATTATCAAGGAAAAAGTTGATTTTCAAGTGAACAATAGCACACATCAATTCCTGAAAACTATGGCTGAAGAATGGCTTACTGGGTTCAAGTTGTATGGCATGATCTTTCTTGGCACCACTCTTCACCTTAGTACAATCGGTCTTGGTGACTTACCAAGTTATTCAATCAGTTACAACTGGGCTCATGCATTTACTGTTCAGTTCATAAACTGTGTAGGTAGGAACTACAGATGCTAGTTCACACCGAAAATAGACACAAAACGTTGGAGTAACTCAGCGGGACAGGCTGAGTTCCTTAACCGGTCCTTTTCCATTTTCATTTCCTTTTCCTTTTCTCCAGATACATAGTAAATAGGTGCAGGAGTAGGCCATTCAGCCCTTCGAGCCAGCACCGCCGTTCAATATGATCATGGCTGATCATCCACAATCAGCACCCCGTTCCTGCCTTCACCCCATATCCCTTGATTCCGCTAGCCCTAAGAGCTTTATCTAACTCTCTTTTGAATGCATCCAGTGAATCGGCCTCCACTGCCTTCTGAGGCAGAGAATTCCACAAATTCACAACTCTCTGGGTGTCTGTCTGACCCACTGTCTGTCTGATGCTGTCTGACCCACTGGGTTACTCCAGCATTTTGTGTCTATCTTTTGTTCATATATTTTCAGTTCCATTATAACTGAAAAAACCTTCTACAGAACCTGATCAAGCCACCAGTTCTCGATTAATTTGATAATTGATTCAATTTGCTGGCAATGAGATTTTTTTCTGACTAGAGCCTCAATATCGCTTGTCATGTAGGGTTCCCTACTCTTGCCAGCCTTGCCCCTCACTCGCACTGGAATACGCAGTCTGTTTATATCTCTGTTTGTAACTCTGTTTATATCTATTGTACGTTTGTGATACCTGTATATATAAATGACCTGGGCATAAATGTAAATGGGTGGGTTAGTAAGTTTACAGATGACGCCAACAGTGATGGAGTTACAGACATAGGTGAAGGTTGTTAAAGTATACAAGTGGAGCCCATATCAGTGGAGAAATGACAGGAGGAGGTTATGTTTCTTATTACATGGAATGGAGGAATAATGTGCAGGCAAAGGATATTAGCTAGTCATCGTGTTCAGCACGGACATTGTGGGCTGAAGGGCCTGCACCTGTGCTGTATTGTTCTATATTCTGTGTTGTCACTATCTCAATTTTAAAAGTTTCTCATCTTGCAGGATGCCCCTTTACCCGCAAACAACCTATTCCAATCAACTTTTGCAAATGTCTTCTTTCTAAAACAATTAAAATTTCACCTTGCCTAGAACTTTAACTTGTGAACCAGTTCTGTCATTTTCCACAACTATTTTAAAACTAATAGAACTGGTTGTTTAGATGAAAAATCCCAAAATGTGCTCCTGGTTACCAGCTGTGGACCAATTTCAAAACACATTATTGACATTGAGTCTTTACTCTTCTGAGTGAGTTTTAAGGAAAAGGAAACCCAGAATAACAATGTGACAGTACTTGGAGCTGAAGTATTCTCTGGCAAACTCTTGAGGGTTTTTAATCCATTATGAGGCATTATGTACTACTGAGCTGTCCTAGTGGCAATTCAATGTCAGCCTTACTATATTGTGCACTTAGTGTCACTAATCAAGGATGAGTTTTTAGGCAAAATATATATTTTTAATTCATTCAAATATCTGTTGCCATAACATGCACCCTGATCATATTTTCTACTGAATACATATTAAAGTTTTGTTGTGCCAATTTCTGCACTTGTGACAGGACTGGATACTTACTGCTGCAAGAGATCTTATTTCCAGAGCAAGAGTAGGAATAGTGTTCAATGTATGGGCTGTCTATCAGAAACCTGCAGTGATCAGCTTTTGCCTTGCGATAGCATTGATCATGCTGCCAGCAACATCTGGAAAGAAAAAAAGACAGAACGTTAATCTGATGAGTAACTAGATCTGTACAAATATACTGATTTATTTCCAGTAACTGACATTGACTAAGGCAAGCTCTGTCGTGCTTTGATGATATCATCATCATCATGTGACCATATCATGATCAATACCTGAGAAAGGGTTGACACCGTGTTCAGGTGTAGAAACAAGGAACTGTAGAAAGACACAAAATGCTGCGGTAACTCAGCGGATCAGACAACAGTTCTGTTTCATCTTGGAGCCCTTCTTCAGACTGGTGGGGGGGGGGGGGGAGTTTGATAGACAGATGGTTGGAACAAAGGAGATTAAAACAGGAGGAGTAAAACAAAATGATTGAAGAGTGAATTGCGAAGCCGGAGGAAGGAATGTGGGGGGAGGGGAGAAAAAGCTGCGAGTCCAGGTGGGGAACAGGAGAAGAGGGGGAAGAAAGGGGGAGTGTGGGGCAGAAAGAGGAGGAGGGTTTTTAGTGGGTACCTGTAGATTGGTTACCTAAAAATTGGAGAATTCAATGTCCATATCGTATGGTTGGTAAGGGCAAGTTGGACCAAAGGCTGTATTACTCTATGACTATAGAGTCACACAGCCCTCATAGAGTCATATCACCCTCAGGGAGTGAGGTCCCAAGAGACCCATACATGCTAGTTGACGGATGTTGGTTTCAAATCAGAAACCTATCCCAGGCCACAAGAGTATTGAGACAACCACATTTACAGGTAATTCTGCAGGAAACCTTACGTGTGAAATTAATCTCATTGCCTTTCTTTTCAGCATAGCTTTGCACTTTCAGAGTCCAGATTTCCGACCAACTTAACTAAAGCTAAGAGATTGGCATTAACTGACGTACGTGTCCAGCTGGTCAACACATTTTCCAGTACCACCAAAGCCACAGTTACATCCATAATTATTGAAGTCCAGGATGGGGGAACTGTCAGGAAGTACACACTTTATCATCATCCTGAACTGCCAGATGGCATAAGGTGAAATGCTGGCACTTGCAGCAGCTGTGGAGAGATACACAGTAGGTCTTAATAATAAGTATCAACAGATCTTCGTGTTTTCTTCGAAACCTTGCTGCATTTTTGATCTTCCAAATTTGTAGTCATGTTTAAGATTTTAATTCAATAGATCTTTTTGAGTGGTGACTGAAAATCCATTGCTCTTTTTTTCCTGGGAGCATGCAGCATGAGAAAAGATGAGTTGTAAAAAGTGAATATTCTCAATAGAATTATCTTAATGGACACACTGATCTGTTTTGTAGTCAATGCCTACTATGTTCTGTTGTGCTAAAGCAAAGCAAGAATTTCATTGTCCTATCAGGGACACATGACAATAAACTCACTTGAACTTGAACTTGAACTAGACAGACTGAGAACGTCAGTGCTGAACTATTTTTCTTACTGTGTGTTAAGAAAAATAGATGGTTCATCAAATCATAATGCAGGTTTACTTGTATTCTTTCTACAGAAACTAAAAATTAATGGGCCTCCCACTTAGGCGACTTTTTAGGCAACTGCAGGAGACTATGCAGTCGCCACATGGTCGCCACATGTTCGCGGGTAATTGCCGGGGAGTTCCCTTCATGGTTGCGAGGAGTACCCGCATTCTGGGAACTCGTCGCGGCCTCATTATGGTCACCGCAAATTTTTCAACATGTTGAAAAATTAGCGGCGACTAGAATGAAGCCACCATGGAGAGGAGCGAGAATTCTCGTGCCGTAGGTTGGTCACCAGGAGGTCCTAATGGGTTGCCAGGAGGTCGAAGGTTCTCGGAGGTTCTCGTAGGTTGTAGCCGGTGCTGACTGGTGAATTTAATTGGCTCATTGAAAAAAAAGGTAAGCAGTTTTCAGAACCAAGGATAACCGACCGGTAATGTTAAATGTCCGCCGAGCTTCACAGCCATTTATCTCTGGCTTCTTAAAAGTTGTCTCCATTCCTTCTCCCCCCCTCCCCCCCTCTTTTAAAGGACTTACCGTACACTGTGCTTTAGCCATCTTAATTAAAGCGCCAACCTTCCTGTTCATCGCGGCATGTGTCTGTATCACCTTGGCTTTGCGCCGTGTTAATTTTTTAGACAGCGCTCGCCCCACTTGCCCTGTCCCCCACCTGCATAACGGGCTGGTGAAGGAAGCGATGTGTTTGTGTGTGTGTTCCACTCTGCGAGTCACCATACCAGTTGTTGGTTTTTCAGGCGACTGCCGGCAACTTGACAGTCGCCAGCAGTCCGCTGAAAAATCGCCTACGTGGGACAGGCCCATGAAGATTTTAAAGATTGCATTTTATCAGAGAGTACTTAATTCAATTTTGTATCAATCCCATGTACATTATTTTAAGGGAGATATTAATTACTTAATATTAAATGGTTGATGTATCTGTTAAAGTAACAGAAAATGCCATGTTACTGAACAATGCAATTTCTACAATTAAATCTTAAATAGAAGTAAACTGATAGGTATCAATAAAACAAATATACTACATGTTTAGACAAAGGAATAGAGATGACAATTTGTCTTTAAGATAGAGAAAGTTCCAAGCTAATTGACAAATGGCTAATCAGACGAAAGGAGCACTGAGATAACAGAACTTGTGTGAACGGGTGATCGATGGCAGACTCTGTAGGCCAAAGGGCCTGTTTCCATGCCATATCTTTCAATCAATCAAGAAAAATAGGTTTGAAGGAAATCGTCAAAAGAGGAGAGGGAGTTGGACAGGGGGAAGGATTGGGCAGGAGTGTGGGGACTGGGTAACTAGCATGCCAAGGCAAGAGTAAAGAGGGTTCACCAAAGGGTGGATTCAAATGGCGGAGAATTCGGCTGGGGAAGGTTTGAGCTAAAGGTAGCCGCAGAAATTGAAGGTGAAGCCTTGAAGTGAATATTCACTTAAATAGGATAGATTAAAGCGAGCCCTGAATCCCATCAGGCAAAGCTTCTTCCAAACTCCATACAGTGATTCATAGAAAATATATTTGAAAAGTGTCTACTTACAAGCCCATAATAGCTATTGGAAAGGAAGCTCATAATAGCTATAGAAGCCCATAATAGCTATAGCTACAGGTTGTGAATCTGTGGAATTCAATGCCGCAGACAGCTGTGGAGGACTTCTTTGGGTATTTTTAAAGCAGGTACTTGATTAGTAACGTAACGGTGTCAAAGGTTACAGGGAGAAGGCAGGAGAATGGGATTAAGGGACAAAAATAGATCAGCTATGATTGAATAATGGGGTAGACTCGATGGGCCGAATGACCTAATTGTGCTCCTATGTCTTATGAATTTATGTCCATTGTTCCCCAATTTGATCTGCATCGTCCCTTAATACCCTCATCTTGCCCAAATGTTTACCAATGCAATTTAATTCACAACACATGGAACAAGTGAGCTCTGACATACAGGAAAAATACTGGAAATGCATGATATTTGTACATCCTCAGTGCCCAAGCAAAGACTGACTCCATATGGTTTATCCTTGTCCTGATCTACTTTGTTTGTGGCAACTCCTATCCAAGTACAGAATCTTGTTCCCAAGAGTTCACATTGGCATGCACATGGCCTGCACAACTCCAGACATAACCTAAGGCGAGAGGGGCAAAGTTTAAATGAAATGTGC